>JAXDDW010000003.1:14055000-14207500 GCA_034670385.1 Hoplostethus mediterraneus | reverse complement strand
TCTCAGGGAACGAATGAGATGAGAACTAAAATGAGAAAAGACCCTAATCTATCTATTTATTCAACCAGGTAGTCCCACTGTGATTAGTTATTTTGAGAGAGACCTGCCAAAGAAAGTATAATATAAGAGAAAATAGAAGAAAATGAGAAATCACTAAACTAAACGGTGCAATGTCAAATTCCTTCAGCGAGAGCTCCAGCGGCGGTAACCAAAGAGCAGCTGAGCAGGATAAAAGACCAAAATGAGTGAAAAACACAGGGAATGAGGAGATGACTTCACTTCCCTCGCTCTCTCATCTCTTTTTCAGAAAGAGAGATAAGTGGCATTGAGCGCAGACCACTAACCAATAGCATCCTGCTGTGGGCTCATTCAGGGTCATGACCCCGGCCCTCCCTCCACCAATTACACTCTCAATTACAATGACATCTCCTCCACAGCCTGCCAGCAAATAACTTGGTCACCATTGGCCAGCACTAGTAATATATATATATGTGTGTGTGTGTCCGTGTCTCATATTATTAGTCCTTAAAAAATTGGCACTGTGTGTGTGTCTGTGTGTGTGTGTGTGTGTGTGTGTGTGTGTGTGTGTGTGTGTGTGTGGACAAACACTGACTCTGGTTTCAACTGAAAATACTTAAGGATTTATCACAGGGACCCTCTGACGTGCTAGTCACACATGCTAATGCTACTGCCCAGAGACCACAAAAGAGAGAGACTGTGTGTGTGTGTGTGTGTGTGTGTGTGTGTGTGTGTGTGTGTGTGTGTGCGCACGTGTATGTGTGTGTGCGTGTGTGTGTGCTCCTTCATGTCTGGGCATGTCTGCTCCCCGCCTGCTACTGGAGACATCGGACCCTGGTAACAGAGCACTCAGGAAAAGATCATCGCTATCTAAATACACACGCACCCACCCACAAAGACGTTTACACCCATCTGGCCCGGCGCTGGACGCTCGGAGGACAACAACAACAACAATACTCGGTAATACTCAAAACGTAACGCGGTTCACTCACGAAATGATCGACGACAACAAAGCGTTTTTAATTGGTGCGTCATACAGGCCTCAGACACCCACCCAGCCTCCATACCTTAAAGTCCACTCATACCTAAACCTCCCCTATCTCAACCATCTACCCCCATTACACACACACACACACACACACACGTAAACAGCTGTCCACAATCATTATCCCCTCCATCTATGTCATTCACCCACCAACCCCCACAACGTACCCCATTTCTCTCCCGCAAACGCATGTAAACAACCATCGCATACCCTGACCCCTTCCCCCCCATTTCAAGCATCCCCCCCCCCCACCCCACCCCACCCCCACCCCTAAACCCAACTATCTAGGCTACCCAACACACACACACCCTTACACACACACACATGCAACATAAACATCCAAGCACTGCCCCTGCCCCCTCCCCGACTCTGAGGAATGCGGGGACCAGCTGGTGGAGAAAATATTTAAAAAAAAAAATGTAAAAAAAAAAGAAGAAGCACACCAAAACAGGAAATGCATCAGCAGGGGCCTATCAGAGGGCTTTATCAGGCCAGTGGCAGCCCCGCTGAGAACCTGGGTGGCGCCGCATGCTGATTGGCTGATCAAAGTGGCAGCCGTGTCATTACAGGTCAGGGGGTCAGGAGTAATCAAGGGGGTTTACGAGCATGCGCATGTGTGGATGTGGTTGTTGTTGTTGTGCGCGCTCGTGTGTGTGTGTGTGTGTGTGTGTGTGTGTGTGTGTGTGTTGCCGTGGCTATGTAATGAGGGGAACCTGGAGGAAATGTGGGAAATTAGGGAGGAGAGGGAACGCTCCAAAAGAGAGATGGAGGGAGGATCGATCAGGTTGAGGGGGGGAGAGAGAGAGAGAGAGAGAGAGAAATTACAAATCCGGATGGTTAAGACCCTGATCTGTTCTCTCTCCACTCCTTATGAACCACACACACACACACACACACACGCACACACGCACACACGCACACACACAATTTTACTTTTCCAAATCAAGAGACACCTCGTGAGATGGGGGGCCTTTCAGTGATGCTTATCACCAGATTGCCAGGAAAGCTTCTCCTTTTATTAGGCTCACCGCAAACACATGTGCACAGGCACGCACACACACACACACACACACACACACACACACACACACACACACTAATTAGTGTATCAGCCCATTCCTTCCTTCTGAAGATTTATATGTCTAGAATGCTGACAGATACATTATACGTACGAGAGGGGAAAAAACTAGGTGAGGAGTGGAAGTTAGAAGTTGAAAAGGTTGATTAGTGCGATATGCAGGGGTGAGGCAGCAGGGGGAAGGAAGGGGAGAGGGAGAGACAGATAGACAGATAGAGATGAGGCTGTATGAGAAAAGCCTGCGTTTGCGTGACAAGGTGAAAAGGAGGAAGAGGGAGGGAAGGAGAGCGGGGAGACATCATGATCCAAATAGTCGAAAATAATAAAATTCCACACCGATAAGCAGGATTTCCCCCTCGGCCCAACCGCCTGATTCAGCACCTCCAGTTCCAGAGAGAGCTGGGGCTCCACGAGGAGAGAGGAGGAGGAGCGATGTAGAGGGGGGGTTCTTCAGTAGGGATATATGGGGGTGGGGGGCTGTACCTCTCTCTCCTCTCCCCACCCCCCATCCCAGCCAGATACACATTCACAGTAACACTCATATACACCCCCCCCTAGAGGGTCTATTGTTAAGCAACAAGGAGTCAATAACAGACAGGAGATGAAGAGAGAGAGAGAGAGAGAGAGAGAGAGAGAGAGAGAGAGAGAGAGAGAGAGAGAGAGAGAGAGAGAGAGAGAGAGAGAGAGAGAGAGAGAGAGAGAGAGAGAGAGAGAGAGAGAGAGAGAGAGAGAGAGAGAGAGAGAGAGAGAGAGAGAGAGAGAGAGAGAGAGAGAGAGAGAGAGAGAGAGAGAAGCTGTGCAGCAAAACGTTGCCATCTAGTGTCAAACAGACCAGAGAGGCAGACTTGGCCACAACTTCCCTCTCATAATCACCCTCTGTACAGCTGTCTCTCTCTCTCTCTCCCCCTCTCAGCCTTGCTGTGTCACAACTCCTCCATGTTTGTCACCCAGCCTCTCTCTCTCTCTCTCTCTCTCTGTCTCTCTCTCCTTTTACATTGTCTTGGGAGTGATATGATGTGCCTGTGGACGGAGCGGGGGTGGAGAGAGCAAGAGAAAGGAGAGAGGGAACAAGGGAAATGAGCAATTTAAATGAAGCTACCACTTATTCTACAACTGTTGGTCCAACCCCATATCTTGTTTTGTTCTGTGGTCGTCGGGCAGACATTGCTTTTGGGCATGGAGCAATCTGATTGGTGCTTCTGGTCTGCTGTGTTGCCGTCGGTGACCAGGGCCCCAGACAGAACCTTGACACCTTATTTACTTCTTTTATGGAAACTTGGCAACCAGGGGCACAATACAGAGACATTAGTTGCCAAACCAGCTGTTTGTGCGTGTGTGTGTGTGTGTGTGTGTGTGTGTGTGTGTGTGTGTGTGTGTGTGTGTGTGTGTGTGTGTAAAGATTTACTTTTAGTATGTGTAATGTCCCCACAAGAATAGAAATCACCCAAAATTGGTGAGAAGTGAGGACCGTTTTCCAGACCTCATTAGGAAAAGAGGGTTAAGGTTAGAGTTGAAGTAGGCATCTAGTGATGAGGGTTAGGGAATGAATGTAAGGACACAAAGTCCTCAAATGTATAGGAGTTCAAGTATTTGTGAATGTGTGTGACTTACAAACTGTCGATGTTTCCAAAAGATGGGTAAAACTGTCTGTGCAGTGAAAGGTACCTGTGCCGTGTGGTTGAGACTATGCTTTTTGTTCCCCTAAATGTCCTTAAACCACATTGAACCTCTGTAATATTTTAATCTTACGCTAAATAAAATTGTATTACTACTATTACTGTATTACAACTAAGTGCATTTAAAGTACGTCTGCTTGTGTGTAGGCTGTCTTCAGACGCAGAGATCCAAATCGTGACTACCGTGTTTACTATTGAAAGAGTGACATCATTGGTTTACGACTGCGTATACAGAACTAGCCGCGAACTTCATGACAACCAACGTCCGGCATCGTGACAACACCTTGGACCATCTGTGCGCCTGCTCTCCCGTCTGCTGCAAAGTTTTCACTCACTGTCTACTTTCTCGACTTGAGCCGTTATACAGACGTTCCTCTGACTGTATGAAGCGAGCTATTGTCTACAGATAAACACGACTGAATGGGGCTCGGGTGGAATTTATACAATCACATCCCGCAAAGGTTAGACATCTAACCACACTTACAGACTATAGATTTTTTAGATTGCGAGTGCACCTGGACCTCTATTTTGTGCGTATGTATTTGTGATGTTAACCACATCAGTACAGTAGTAGGAAAATATAACGCAGAAGCATACAAATTGAGAACTGCAGTTCCTCCCTTCAGTCCTCTTTTGAAGTCTAAATGTCTGGAGGTTCCTTCCCTTACACCGAATTCATCACAGCTTTTTCAGAGCACAAAATACCAGCTAGCAACAGAAGGCACCAGCTAGGGACGCCTTTTTCCATTCGAGTTAAATGAAAGCCATTTTTCTGACACCCCTTTAAAATTCAAGCATCAAAAACATGCCATTGGTTCAACTGACCATGAGGTGAGGAGGACAGAGTGGAACCTCCTGCCACAGAATTACAAATAAATATCATCAGAAAATGATTGGTTCCCAAAATCCTGTAAGTGATGATAAATACAACATTGCCTGATGGTGATCTGACCCATTTTTGCTGATTGGGCATCATTACTTTTATTGCATTCATCACTTTGTTGCAAAGGATTCAAATGCTGGCTGCATTTGCAATTGACATTCCCAGCACAATGTGGTACTAAACTGGACCATTCAGAAATGTTGAGAACAGTCAGCATTCCCATTCATATATTCAGAGCATCACCTTCTGGGAGCGCTCAGAGTGCACTTTGAGCACTCAGCCCACAGAAGTGGTGCAGCTGGCACCAACCGGCAAAGCTTGCAAGGTAGCTGCCACTCTAAACAGTGAAAATAACTCTTCCTCAGACCAAAACTCACCACAGCCTTTTCATTTACATGCTAGACAGAGTGTGCATTATCGGAAATGTTGACTGGCAATAACTTTGACTGACAACACTCAAAAATGCCTATAATTTAAGTGGAGTGTTTTCTCTTTTATACGAAGCACCGAGTAAGGTTTACAAAACTTAACTGGAAATGTAGGCATGGTGCACTGAGGTAAACCAGGGGGTTCACATGCCTTATGAAGGTCGGTTGCAGGGAAGCCATCTTCTCTGTCACACTCACTTCAATTCCTCTTAAAGCCAACATTATGAAAGCATTCTTAACAACAATCAGACAATCAGAGCGATATGAATCAGGAAATACCAGTATATTTTCATCAACACAAACCAATGTTATTACACAAAGGTATAGTAAACCAAACAAGGAATACAATAATGCACACATCTGAGGGAGTGCCTACAATGGGGGTGAAAAAGTACAATACAGAATCGGATTTTTCCATCATCAACCTTTTCCAACATAAGGGGAGTATGGCATGATTGCGAAAATCGGAAACAAGTGTTACCCTGAGCAAACCCGCTAGTTAGCCCTTTTAGACTCAGCTAGCCCTAGTGGAGCGTGAAAACGCTCTGACTCTAAACACACCAGGCCCATTGAAGTGCAGCCAGATCTAAAAGCAGGTCTGATAGACTCAAGATTTTTCATTTTGTAGTGCTGTTTCTACCCCCTTCCCCCACCTCTTCTCATCTCCCCTCATCCCTCCCACCTCCTCCCCTTCCCCTGATCCCCTTGCCCTGTCTCTGGACCTCCCTGCACTGGCATGACTCCATCATGCCCTTAGTCACCTCCCCTGCTCACCCCTCACAGCCTCTCACACACACACACTGCATATTTCACACACACAGACATTATCTCTTCCCCCACAGTGGGGTCCCCCTAAGCCAAAGGAAAATGGCCGTCACGGAACCCCGCTAACGGGGGGGGGGGGGGGGGGGGTCTCCCCTCTACCACAAAGCAGTACAGAATGAGAGAGAGAGCGAGACAGGGGGAGAGAGAGACCAAGCATATTACTGCTGCAATATTAGCTGATGGAGGGGGCAGGGGGAAGGAGGGATAAAGTGAGGGAAGGAGGAGGGCAGAGTGGGGGGACCGCGCTGTGAGCATCGACCCACAAAACACTCACCCACATGTGGAGTCAATTAGGAACAATCTTGTTTTCTAGCCACCGCTGCAAAAGAAAGGAGGGTTTTTCTGGGGCTCTCTCTGTGTGTGTGTGTGTGTGTGTGTGTGTGTGTGTGTGTGCACGCAAGACAGAGAATGAGGTAGAAAGGGGAGTGAGAAAGCATGTTTTTCTGCAAACCTGCCAGAGAAATAGGCCGGATATTCGGTTTTATATCAGGCCGTTTTAAGCACAAAGAGCCTGCGTCTCAGCAGTCCTACCCGCTGGTCACAAGCCAACGAGCACGACTGCAATACGAGCAAAACTGCGACGTGACTGCGACTACAGAGCGAGTGACACTCAGGAAAAACATCAGCTCTCTAGGGTCCAGCGTGACTGATGCACACATATCACAGATGAGTGTGTGTCGTTCTGCATCCTCACACCTCTCATTGTTGTGTGCGACGGGTGAGACCGAGGCATCACTCCCGACTCAGCTGGGAATTCCGTGCATGCACGCGCACACGCACACACACATGCACACACACATACAAGCAACTTCCTTGGTGTCAGACAAGAGGAAGTCTCCTTTAAAAGATTCATGGCTGCTTCAATTATGTATCCTCTTTCAAATTGTCATGTTTAGACAATTTTCATTATTCATCCTTTTCAAGATTGATGGCTACCAGGCGGGTGGGCGGCGCGGCATAAACAAGCGTCTACACCGCTGTTGATTTATCTGGGCAAGATCAAACCAGCAGGCCCAAAACAAAGGCCCCTTGCTTTTCACATCCGCATCAAAGGCAGATTAAAACAGTGACGTTATTTTGACATTTGGAGGGTTTTTGTTTGATTTCAAAAGACGGGCAGACTTCAAACACCAGTGGGAAGCACAGGGAATGGACCTTCCTGACCCAAAGCTCACCTCAAACACAGGTGTGAAGGTGACGGCCATGAAAAAATGAGGGTGTCTGGCTGACACGCCACCATCAGGAGTGTCCCTTCAAACACGCACAGCAAACCCCCCCCCCCCCAAAACACACACACACACACACACACACACACAACCTTTCGCCCGACTAGAACCCAGACTGCTGCTTTCTCCAGAGGGCAGCCAGAGTGTGTGAACCACACAGGAGCAAGGTGCAAGGTAGGGACAACAAGTCTGCGTTTTTGGGAGAAGCCGTGCACGTGGGTGTGTGTGTGTGTGTGTGTGTGTGTGTGTGTGTGTGTGTGTGTGTGTGTGTGTGTGTGTGTGTGTGTGTGTGTGTGTGTGTGTGTGTGTGTGTGTGTGTGTGTGTGTGTGTGTGTGCGTGTGCGTGAGAGAAAGAATGTGAGAGCAAAGATAAACAGGCAGGCCAGGGGTCCGAGGGGACTGAGCCACAATAAGGTGAGGGAGTTTGAGAGCTCACTTTCAAAGGCTACCTGCTCCTCGGGGCTATAGGGAGCACATAGACTAGCCCCTCTCTCACCTCCCTCACCCGGGCAACTCCCCCTTGAAAAGTAGCCCAGAAGACAAACGCTGAAGGCTCAGAGCCCCCAAAGTGCCCCATCTTCCTGGGTGGGTTGTGTGTTTAATAACGCAGCCCCCACACAATTAAAAAACAAAACAAAACAACAACAACAAAAAGAAGGCAGGCCGGCAGATGTGTAGGAGGAGGTTATTGTGGAGAAGTCTCCACCTCCCACTGTGTACTGGACAGGAGTCAATGAGCTAAATGCTACTCGAACAACACACTAACCAGAACAGACTGGGAGTAGGAGGATGAGTGTGTGTGAGTGTGTGTGTGTGTGTGTGTGTGTGTGTGTGTGTGTGTGTGTGTGTGTGTGTGTGTGTGTGTGTGTGTGTGTGTGTGTGTGTGTGTGTGTGTGTGTGTGTGTGTGTGTGTGTGTGTCTTCTCACCAGCTGAACATAGGCCACTTTATAATCAGGCTGCTTGACCTTCTGGTTCAGGTGATTCCTCTTCTTGTTGGAGCCTGAGACACACACAGACAACAGCACTGCATTGTTTGTATTCAGCAACGACAAATAACTTTAAACAATACCAGATCAGAGAAACAGGAGTTTTGTTAAACACTGCTGACATTTAGACTTAGACAATAGCAAATGTCAATAAAAACACAATGATTATTAGTATAGGATTGTGACGCTGCAAGGGGTGTGATGAGCTTCAACAATATACCACGGTGGAAGTATTAATATCAGCAAAATAGATGCATAGGCGTACTGATCAAATCCTGGCATCTCTTTTCTTGAACAGCTTCATTCCAAAACAGACTTTCACTTTTGGTAGAGAGAGTAAACGTCTGCAAATGTGTGTGTGTGTGTGTGTGTGTGTGTGTGTGTGTGGTAAAGCAGAGCAGACCCTGATCTAGTTGACTGGGGAATGCAGGTTAACCTCTCCCCCAGCTGGAGATGATGATGACATCATCCTCTCTCCTGTCAGACCTCTCCAGTGGGAGACAGGGGACTCAGGGAGCATACATACTCACACTATATGCTGGTGTGTGTGTGTGTGTGTGTGTGTGTGTGTGTGTGTGTGTGTGTGTGTGTGTGTGTGTGTGTGTGTGTGTGTGTGTGTGTGTGTGTGTGTGTGTGTGTGTGTGGTGTGTGTGTGGAGAGCGAGGCTAGGCTACTTCAAAGTTACACCTTCAAAGAACCCAATAGGTAATTTTACCCAAATAAAATAAGCTGCTGCCTAAATGGACCAAAAATGAAAAATGGCGAGAGCATCGAACGGTTCATCTCCATCTTAGAACTCAAAATCTCAACGAGACCCTGGTGGTCGAGTCAACAGGCCCTCTTGGTAACTGCCATTGCCATGGGAACGGTTTATGACATGAAAAACGAGGGAAACATTCCCCTGTAATGAGTCATTTGTATGTGTGTGTGTGTGTGTGTGTGTGTGTGTGTGTGTGTGTGTAGCTAATAATCACCAACCAGGCAGCCCACTGCTCAGGGAAAGCCCTAAGCAGAGTTGTAAAACGCCCCCCTCACACCCCCCTGCCTGACTGGAGGCCCCTGTGTGGGTGGGAGACAGAGGTAACAGGGTGCGTGTGTGTGTGTGTGTGTGTGTGTGTGTGTGTGTGTGTGTGTGTGTGTGTGTGTGTCTAGGTTGGTGAGGAAATCCACTGGGAAAAGCTCCAACCTTTGAAAGAGCTAGGTGAACAGGTGAGTCATTACCCCCCTCACCACAAAGAAATATCAAAACACACACACACACACACACACACACACACACACACACACACACACACACACACACACACACACACACACACACTGTAAGCAGGTAAAAAGGCGGTTTCTTTTAATGTATATAGCCCTTTCAAACTCTTACACCGCGTACACACACACACACACACACACACACACACACACACAGAACTTCCATACAACACTCGCAAACGCAAGCACAAAATTCTCCCGCTTTGGGATTGTGGTTTGGCAGCCAGCTATCACGTTACCAATCCCAGGCCGGAGGGGTAGCCATGGCAACGCCTTCCAAAATACCCCCGTCGCCCACGGAGGGAAAAAAGGGTCGTTTGCGCCCCTCTCTCTCTCTCTCTCTCTCGTTTCTCCTGGTTCCCGTCTTTAAGCTGCCAATGGAGTGGAACTCCTGACGCAGGCAGGGATACCTTCTCTGACGCACCTCGGGATCGCCAGGGGCCCGGAGCCTCGCTTTCCTGTCCCTCTCTCCCTCTCCCCCTCCAATCACTCACTACTTTCCTCCCGACCTCCCTCCCTCCCTCCCAAGGGGCTTTCCTTTTCCCCAAGCTTTTAATGACACAACGCTAATAAAAACAGCCTTAATGGGTCCTCTGCAGTGTAGCGGGGCTCGGCGCCTCTCTCTCCCTCCCTTCCTCCACGTCTCGCTCCGTCTCTCCTCCAGAGGTAGAGGGGGCTCCTCGTGGCCCTTCAGGCCCAGCACAGAGAGGGCTCGCGCCTCCTCTCTCCAGCCCGTCCCGCAGCCTTTCCCCTCCTCCGAGCTCTTCTTCTGTTCTTCCGTGAACTTGCAAATTTTTTGCCTCATAAAAGAGCCCCGAAAACAGTCCGCACTAACCCCAGCCGTTTCCTCCCCCCATAAAAAGCCAAGAGGATCATTTAGTCAATGATATAACGCTCCTCCTGGCTCTATGATCATCCTTAGCTGTTAAAATGGGGAGGGAGAGATTGGGGGCGGGCGGGTTGTGTAACCCCGTTTGGCCCACTTAGACGCCTGAAGCCATAAGTTTCTAAGTGAGTAGTATGCATATGTGTGGAGGGAGGACGGGGTGTCCTGGGACAGCTGGAGGCTGGAGTGCTGCAACAGCAGATTGTCAGATAAGCAGCTGTGTGTGTTGGGGGGGGGGGGGGAGCCAGGCACGCTAACCGCTACCGCAGCTAGCCCCTGGAAAACACTCCCACTGCTGCATATCAATGGGAAGACCAGCTAGCTCGTGAGCTATTTTGCTAATTGCCGCTAACCACCGCGGACAGCCTCGGTAACAGAATTAATTTGACTCTGTGCTTCTTAAAAATCTGTTCCAGCTTTCCTGTGGAAGCCGCACACCAAAACCGTAATCCAATGTATAAAATTGTGAATGAATATAAGGGAGGGAGGGTGTGGATGTCGCCTAATATACGATGCCTAAGTGATGTCTCAATATGGAGGACTCACATAGGGGATTAAGGATTGGATAACAGCGTCTTAAATGTCAAAAGCGGAATCAATGAGAGCATCTCTAAGAGTCTAGAGCATCCTCTCATTAATCCATCTCACCTACCTAAACATGTTTGTGCTCATAGTGCTGTAAATAGCGAACAGATGATCACAACACAATAAGTATCTTTACTATTAGTAACTCTATGAGGAGGATACATCATTTTGAGTAAATATAACAGCCGTCTGTTACGTGCTTGTGCAGAGCCGTCGGATACTCACCAAACTGTATCCTGGTGCGGACCGCTCCTACAGGGACGTTATAGATCTTCTCCAGGTAGTTCCTCACATCACACTTGGTCATTCTGTCCAGACACGTCCAGAACAGACCGAGAGAAAAGAAAAACAACAAAAAAAAAGAGAGCGGGAGGAGAGAGTTATGGGAGGCATCCAGCATCAGTATTTAGGGGTTATAGGGTGGGGTGTGTATCTGTGTGTATCTGTGTGTATCTGTGTGTAGGGTAGGGTTACATGTAGGGTTACACACAGCACATAACTCCGCACTCACTCCATTGACACTGACACAGGAATGATACAGCCTATGGCCAAACTGACAAAACCTAAACTTTGCTGTAACTGACAGGACACGCCCATATAAACTAATATTCAGCTTTTATTCTCCAAACCAGAAAGTGGAGAGAAGACAAATGCGAGTGTCAGGGTTCATCCAATTAGCTGTCTGGATGTATCGATCGCACCCAGTGAAACCCTACACAGGAAGTGGGCCTGGCACCGAGCGATCGGGTGGGCCAGCCCCGGCTACAGCTAGCCCACTGGGCAGCATTTGGAATGGATTGCTCCGGCCAGAGGAAGAAAGGCTTTTAACTGCTAATCAATCTAGCCAATTGGATTATCCGAGTACAGAGCACTTCCCAAATGCGTCTGACAAAGTGCTTAATAGCAACGCTGCGGTCTGACATGAGTGCCTCAGATATGGAGTCTTCCATCACCTCATGCGTTCCTTTGATACAACAGGGTAATGTAATATTTCGTCTTTTTTTTTCTTCTTCCCCCCCAATGGGAACAGCGTGACACCTTGAGCCGCTGCAACAATACTACGTGGTGCAAACCTTTTCCCTGAGAAAACCCCGTCTGAGAAAACAAAGACTCTTTGTAGCAGAGTGTGATGTAATGTATGTTTCCATGCCCTATGAACAATAGTTGTTTCCTGCATAACAGATACATTTTGGCAAAGCTGCTTTCAACGTGATTACACAAAGTACGATTAAAGCGATTGCTAACCAGACTTTGCCCCCCGCCCCCTCGCTGAAAAAAAAGGAGACAATTTATGGCATAAGGTTGAGCTACACTACAATAACACAGCACATATGTTTTCATTCCATTACAGAAAGCAGGCTGGTCCCATCTGATGTCTCTTCTGGGGCAGAGGGTGATCTTCTCTGAGGCACCATCTAGACCAGTGGTGTCCAATCATGTGCCACGGAGGGCCGAGAGTCTGCAGGTTTTCACTCCAACCGAACACTACACCAGGTGATTTCCCTGATGAGTCCCTCCTCTCTGGTTGACGGTGTGTTAATCAGTGAAATCACCTGCAGTAGCTTTTTGGTTGGAGTGAAAACCTGCCATGGCACATGATTGGACACCGCTGATCTAGACTGAGCCACGTTAAGACTCACTGGGGGTCAATGACAGGGGAGGAGAAAGGTGTGAGCCACTGTGTGGAGAAAAGTGTGAACAAACTGGTTTCGGCCTTTTACCCGGTCGAGAGGAGAGGGGTGGATTTCCTAAGAGACGCGACACACAGATGCAACTCCCTGCTACATTTGCACACAACCCCCCCCCCCACCCCACCCCCCCTCTCAGTGTGTGTGCCAGGGGGCAGTGAAGCAAAGCAGAGTGACTGGGGGTACTTGAGATGGAGAGAGAGAGAGAGAGAGAGAGAGAGAGAGAGAGAGAGAGAGAGAGAGAGAGAGAGAGAGAGAGAGAGAGAGAGAGAGAGAGAGAGAGAGAGAGAGAGAGAGAGAGAGAGAGAGAGAGAGAGAGAGAGAGAGAGAGAGAGAGAGAGAGAGAGAGAGGGGGGGGGGGGGGGATTCCTAGAAAGCAAAAGGGGAGGGCGAGAGAAGAGGAAAGGAAGAGAGGAAAGTGGCTTGGGGACCGCGAGGTCCCCTCTGGATCATTAAGAGAAGGAACACTGATCCTGATTAATGACAACATTTTCTAAATCCCTACTGCCTTTGCCACACCAATTACCCAGCTGCTGCACACGCACATGATGCCCACACACACACACACATACATATGGCAACAACTACATTTAAAAAGGAAAATGTCACCCTCAGACAATCTGTGGTCAACGCATTCCAGGAGTTGATCTGTTTATTTGTATTTTTGCACCTCAACCTGACTCGTCTACCTCGACTTCAGTTAGTGATTTCCTACATTTCTCAGAATGACTAATTCACTATCTCCAGTTCATATGGGGAACAAACTAATGAAATTGAAATTGGATACTGTCGGTGGAGAAACTGGTATCTGGTATCTCTTCCTCTTCTACGATGGATTTCTCCCTGTAGGATTGTTGAATGATGAGTGCAGAAGGAAGCCTGCTCTGACACCAAACCTGATGCTTCACTGTAGACCAGCGAAACCGTTTCTCCTATTAAACTTCATTGTAGCTGCACCGGAAATATCTCCACGTGACGTAACATCGTCTACATTTGGCCAGTTCATCACACCCCCAAACAACAAAATGGACCCAGAAACACAAAGTACATTGCCAACAGCTGTTTTTTTTTTAACCAGTGTTGAAGTGTTTTAGGATGGCCATTTCCTTTAATGCGCGATTCTCATCCAAACTACAAACTGGCATCAAGTCTGAAAAAAAGCCTTGGGCTGAAAGCTGAGGAGAAAATGTCAAGTTAAGCGCGCACATAAACACGGCTAAACTTAGACAACAGGCGTGGTGACTCCAATAGTGAGTCAGGCAACATCTGATCATCATCCCATTATAAACACCCAACTGACTCCAGAAGCTAACCTTTCACGCTGATATTCTGCCTCTCAGGAAGAAAGAAAATCTGCCAAGGCCAAAGGCATTGCCCCTCAGCAACTGGTGTATATTTATATGCAAACACACACACTACACACATTCCTTGCAGTAACACAAGCCTCCGGGATGATGAAAGAGCGCCACAAAGACAAAATGGAGAAGGGCATCAGATGACGCAGAAGATGGTTTAGGTTCACATGTGGTCCGTTGTTGCCGAGCAGGTTTGAGACGGGGCACTTTGGGCATCATTGTTAGTGAACCCCCGAAGAAAACAAATTAAGTTTTATTGTCCCGCATTGTTCGAGGGGAGGAGGAGAGGGGAGACATGGGACGGAAATCTGATATCGACTTATGGTCAAAGGAAAACAGGCCACTGAGAGGGATGCCGGCACGGACAAAGGAACGGACTGAAGTTTGTGTCTTTGTCTTGCCCCTCTCTGACATCGTTGTGGATGCAGGAGCCTCTATCAACCGGTCTCAGATATAACCCCTCCCCTGCAACACAAACACTTGCTCCTAGGTGTTTCCCATTCTGAAATGTGGGCTGCATCACACTGTGCCAAGGGGATTGTGAGTATCAGTTCCAGTGGGTTAAGGAGGTCTGTTTTCACCTGCGTTCAGAGAGCACATGAGAGAAGTAGGTGAAAGGGCGCAGGAGTCAGGAAAGTGCATAAGAAAAGGACAGAGGCTGCTTTGACAGTGGTTGAGAATAAGGAGAGCGAAGGTATTTTAGAAGCCCGAAGACTCTCCTGCGCTGGTGCTAAAAGGATATCCAGCCAGGTGAATGGGCGGTGCCTCTTTCAGCCGCCGAGTCACACTGACAAATGGTGCATAAAACGATCAAACACAGTGACTCACTGACGGTTCGCCGCTATCCAGGAATTTATGGCCAACTGTAGAATCTAGACGCAGAAAACCCCTTTTATAGTTGACATGAAAATCCAAAAGCCAGCATCAGGAAATCTCAAAGGCAGAACATAACCTGTTCACAAGCTGCAGGATGCATTAAGCTTCTGCATGCTCGCTATGCGTTTTCACTCCTTTTTTTTCTCTCTCTCTCTCTCTCCTGACCATCGGGAACTCGATAGAAGTCGGAAGCCAGCGATACGTCTAAGTTCCTCAATAAAACACATAGCCGGGGGGCGTCCTGGTGGTCCAGTGGTCTAGGGCGGATACCGCATAACCGCATGTCATCCCTCCTCTCTCACCCAATCTTTCCTGTCTCTCTCTCTTACTGCTACTATCAAATAAAACGGCCAAAAATAATCTTTAAACATGCGTAGCTGGATTTGTCCCAGAGGCTTGCAACGTCGCGGGTTCAAATGAGGTCCTCGGATTTTGCAGCACGCACTCCCCGCTCTCTGCATCATTTTAAATGTAACCTTTGATAACACGCCGTCAGGTGAACATGCACGCGCGCACACACACACACACACACACACACACACACACACACAACATCAAAGTGCATTGTGTCGGAGGGGCTTAGTGGTGAGAATGAAACAGGAGAGTTGTTCTCTGCGCAGATGAAAGGCAAAAGAAAGCCGCTCCTCATTGTCAACCTGCCCCATTGTCAGGTTCGGGTTGAGATACACACACTCACTACCTTAACCCTCCCATCTACTCAGACAATGCACGCACAGAAGTTGCTCAACACCAAATATCAAGATCATAATAGCAGACTTTGTATGGAGGGGAAGACATTGAGGAACCTGAGACGTAGCAAGAGAAGAGACAGTTGAGAAGTTGAGAGCATAAGAGCAGCGTGTGAAGGATTAGATTTATTGTTCGGGGTTTGGTCCGACAGAAGAGCAGAAATAGATCAAAGAACAGGTCACCAGGAATCGCTTAGCGCTCTCTCTCTCTCTCTCTCTCTCTCTCCCCGCACAGGAACAGAACAGTAAAGACTCAACAGCTCGCTACACTCCACTACTGCCTCGCTAAATGACTTCCTATGACATAAACGGAGGTTAATTAGCGTGAAAAACGACCCGGTTTCCATGTTGAGCAGCGTGTTTATGGAGTGGAACAGGCGAACAGAAACAGAGCGATTGCCATGGCGATCATAACATTGTTTGGTTCCAACAGGTACAAAACAGTCTTCAAAAGAGCGGAGAGACGACGGGCTGATGTGTGAGAGGGTCACTTTGTTTAAGTCTGATTACGCTGGGAAAACTAGCGCACGGTCTGTTTCCACAGGCATCAACAAGCACGGTAGCACGAAGGAGACTGCTGGTAGTAGATTGAACATAGCATTTTGTGTTCCCGGCTTTGTGTGTGTGTGTGTGTGTGTGTGTGTGTGTGTGTGTGTGTGTGTGGGCGCGCTGGCCTCTAGCCATGCCAGGTGAGGCAGAAATTTGATGATGTTCCTTCTGGAGCAAAAGAGGAAATACTAACAGAGCACAAAAGAGTGAAGGAACAATCAAAATGACAAACAAACACTTGTCTCGAGCTGGCAGAGAGAGAATTACAGCCCAGGTGCCTTCAACAACGAGGAGCAGCGCCAAAGAGGGATCGGTTTTGGACATGTTACGACGGCGACACAGACACTGCGAATGACAGAAAAGAGCGAGAAAACGCAAGAAAGAAGAAGGAGGAGGAGGAGGAGGAGGGAGGTCCCGGCGTATCTTGTTTGCTCCCAGGTGCCTCTAAGACAAAGGAAACTTTGTGTTATTCCCATGTGAACGCCACCATTACCGCTTCTCATTAACAGCTGCTCAGCACTACAACAGTGCCTACACACACTAATGCTGCCTACTCTCGCCAGTCATAACTATGACGGCTTTCACTGGCCCAATGACTCAGACGCATCAGTAAGCTGGGAGTGGGAGTGATACTGCGTTGTGTGTGAGTGTGTGTGTGTGTGTGTGTCAATTTACTATGAATGTGTACGAAGAGTAAAAATAAAGTGTCTAAAGCGTACACCGAGGTTTCACCAGCATATCAATCAGCCGTGCACCTCTCCCAGGCGCAGGCATCAAAGGCTGCAAGGGAGAGAAAAAAAAAAAAAGCCTTACACGCCCTTGTATACACACGCGCAACCTGCACTTACCCACTTTCGTGCACGCATACACACAGGCATACACACACCCTTCTCACCAACTCACTCACCCACACTGACTAAAAAGACAAGCGCGCGCACACACACATGCACAGACACACACACACAATTACATAAGCACCCTAGGAGTTTGGCAGAGACGAGGCATGAATCAGAGTGGGAGGCCAGGCACCTGGATGAACAGATTATGGTCTAAACCCCACCAGAGACACATAGATGATCTGCTTCTAACTTAAATTTTTCTCCCCAGTGTGGGTTCTGGGGCCTCTCAGCGCCAGAGGGGCGCTGCTAACCCCAGTGACCTTGGCTGGAGGTGGTAGTCAAAAAATCAGCTCATCACTACTAAGGGGTGATTGGTAGGAGCCTCCCGTTGTGTTTTATGACATAAGAAATATCATCCAAAACCACTGGGCCTAGTAGTCATAAGAAGACATGTTCCCGTGCAAAGTTAGTGGGCACTTAAGTGGTGTGTGTGTGTGTGTGTGTGTGTGTGTGTGTGTGTGTGTGTGTGTGTGTGTGTGTGTGTGTGTGTGTGTGTGTGTGATGTGCAGCACCCTCACTTGACCTCAAGTTTTGGAGAAGTATCAAGAACATTTTGCCTTCATTTTTTTGTAAAGACATTAATACCGGCTCCTCTCAGTAACTAATGTCTGATGTCTGGCAGTCGATAATACCCTCTGATGCTCCACTATAGTGCCAAGCAAGTACACTTTTAACCTTACCCCTACCCCTGCCCTCAGCCTTTCACAAGTCATCAGTCCTTCCACAAGTCATCAGTCCCACTGATCCCGCTAAAGACAGCCATAGGGTAATAATAACTGTCTACACCGCCGAGGGCTGATGCCTCACACATCTTTTCTTGAGCCTGACACTCCACCTGGTGGCCATGATGCCCAACTACAGCAGCAGATCACTGGTCCAGCAAGACTACTACTGTGCCAGCCAAGACAATTCAATCATTACCCTAAAAAAAAAAAACAGATGTGCATAATAAAATAGGATTGCACTATACTAAAATACCACCATGGCCTAACAATAGCAAAAAAAAGTAAAATTACTTTGATGCTAAAAATTCTGTAGGCTCTTATTACCACAAGTAATCAAATTTACCATCCATACAGGCCATCGACTTGTGTTGGTAGGATATTAAATATGATCTGTCGGATTTTTAAGATTCATTTTTAAGATATTGTAAAATATGCTTTTAAAAGAGGTGGTTATCTTAGCAGTTTTTACCCAGTAGTGGCATAGCGATTAGTGTTGTTAAACCTAAAGGTCCAAGTTCAGGTCCAAGGCAGTGAATCCCTTCCAGCTCTATGCTATTCTGCAGCTGCCCCTGACCTTTGACCTCCCTGAGGAGGAAGGCTGGTGAAAAGGATCTCTTTCATGAGATTTATAAAGTATCACAAGAACTGTTCCAACCATGGTACATGTAGGCTAAACAAGACTCTAGCAATAATCAAAAGCTATTATGAATTCCACTAATAATATATTGATAATATTTGGGCCATAATGTAATATATCTTTGAATTTTCTATCATGCTTTGACAGTCAAGGCCACTTTAACCAGAAACTTACTCCATCGGGATGCGAAACTGGACGGTGTCTGGGGGCTGCTCTTTCCCCGGCCTCACCAGTGTCAGAGCCCAGTTGGGTCTGAAGATCCTCAGCTGAGGGTTTCCCAGCTGGTAGAGAGGGTATCTGGAGTGGGGAAAACAGGTGGACCGTTACTGTCTACAGTAGACATCCTGCTGTATTTCATCACACCAACAACTTGGTAGGTATGAGGGCTGCTCAATTAATTGTGCATAATTGTGTATTGTTATTTTTATTTCCAGAATGAATAATCATAAAATATTAGCATGACAGCAATATTGAAACTGTATGAGAATGTCTGCTTTAGTTGAAGATTGTCAAGATGTTGACATAAAGATGCTAATAATGCAAAAAAGAAGTTGTTCCTAAAATCATCAACTCGTAACTCGCCACACACACACACACCCCGCAAGGATCTGTGGGAGGGCAAATAATATTAAAAAATAATAATAATATGGACATAATATTCACAATGCACCCCAATATAAACACATAGTTTACCTCACTAGAACGAGCTCTGTGTTGTTAACCTACCACTTAAACGGTGAACTGAAAACAGGCTACATCAAACGTTGACTGCAAGTTAACGGCGAAATGTTTTTACCGTGCATTAGCTAGCTAAAGCTGACTGCAAGAATAGGGAACATTGATGAACATTATGTATGTTTTTGTTTGCTTAGTTGCGATGCACAGTGAGCAGTCGTTAACGTTACGTCCAGTCA
Source organism: Hoplostethus mediterraneus (assembly GCA_034670385.1). NCBI lineage: Eukaryota > Metazoa > Chordata > Actinopteri > Trachichthyiformes > Trachichthyidae > Hoplostethus > Hoplostethus mediterraneus. The sequence continues at coordinate 14,188,205 of JAXDDW010000003.1, read as the reverse complement.
GGTAGGACAACTGGAAGGCTCAGACAAGCTAACAGACTTAACGTTAGCGTGGTTCTAAACTGCCAAGGAAAGGCGACTAGCTGACATGTTGCTCTTGACCCAGCTCTGTACTGGCAAAACGTGGCGCTTACATTAGTCTTCTCGTTGCCATCGCTGAAGTGGATTGTTGTGAACCATACGCTGGTAGCTGTTTTGTAGTCTTTTCAAGGACTAGCTGTCAGAGGCTACACGTGCGAAGTACTTCCGGGAACACATCTCACCGCGCAGGCGCATTTGTGTTTCACCGCCACTGGGTTATGCCCTTGACGCTGTTACAAGAAGCATCCCGGTGTGACCTCCCGCCCCTCCGCATGGCGCTGTCAGTTCTCGGCGATACAAGTGTTCAGTTGTTTTCAAGTTCCAAAAGCTAACATATAAATCTGCTGTTAAAAAGCCTGCTGTCATCCCTCAGGACAGAAAAAGAGATAGAATAGGAACTTTCTAACCTTGTAATGCTCAGCAGCTGTCAGTACTCATGTCATTATATGATTTTTGATAATCTGGAAAAGCTCAATTTAGCATCTATAGACATTTATTCCAAGGTTGTGCTTGTATGTTGGGCCAATGTAGGTCAAATGTTAAATAAACCGTATTTTGGAGGGAATATCCATTAGTCCGTCCATGTGTCACATGCAATATCACGGACACCGCTGATCAGATTTTCATTTAAGTTAATGATGCATCTCTTACACTCTCAATAGTCACCCCGCAGTTTGAAATAAACAAGCATATGTAGAAAAATATATGGATGTATTTTTATAAACACAGATACATATAGAGCGTGTGTTTGCTTGCTTGTTTATTCCAAAGAGCAAGTGAGAATAAATAAATAAATATTTAGAGTAGGTGGATATACAGATAAATAGACAGATACCAACATGTGGATATATAGATATGTAGATACTCTTCTAAATATTGATATTGATATAGAGATTACTTCCTTATTACACACACTATTCAATTCACACTTAGCAGTTATGGATGACAAAGTGTGACTTTATCCCTGTCACATCCCCCTGTACTGTCGTTCTGCCCACAAACTCAGTCTCCCATTCAGAGTCCAAGGAGCAGCTGCAGGGTTCGTCTTGTCCCGAGAGTACAGGATGATGTGTGTCTGTTTAAGGCCGGATTTCCCTCTTGGTATGTCATCGCTGCAAGTACTTCTCCGGGCACATATTATCAGACATCAGCAGAGGGAGACCTTGTCCCACTGGTCCCGTCCCTCTGTCAGACCCCGTGCCCCAGCGTCTGACCTCACACCCACTACGGTGTGCCTGCCACCGGGGGAAGAATGATTGAGGGCCCCCTGAGTGGAACAGGAGTCCCTGGCTCAGCTGATTCAGACCTGGCAGGGGCAGGATAGCTTACAGCCCACACCGACAGCCCACACGATGCCAGCGAGGGAAGTTTCCATCATTTAAGATGCCGTGCAGTGTGTGTGTGTGTGTGTGTGTGTGTGTGTGTGTGTGTGTGTGTGGAGGGTGCATGGGGGTACTGCAGTTGGGCAATTGATACAATTATTACACAGTCTTCGTTATGTTTATCAGTCGACGTGGGCATTTGTCACACTGTATCAGGATATCTTATTGTGTCGTATTTTTTTGCCTCAAGTGAAGAATACTACCAAGTTTACTGGATGTTTACTTGTTTGTTGTTTTGGAGCTGGTTCATCTATCAGCTGATATGAGAGTTTACTGGAGGTTCATGAAGAGGCAGGACGAAGTTGGGAGGTTCACATTCCAAATCTATAAAGGATGATGTCCATTACTTACTATTTAAAACATAAACATCACATTACTCTAACTCAAGAACAATATAGAACTCAGTTAAATTATTGAATTACATTGTGGCTCTAAAATCTGTCAAATTTAAATTAAATTGAGAATTTATTGGGATACAGACTGTAAGTTGAATAGCGATATAGTGTTAGTGTTGCGTGGCAGCAGTCTAGAGGCTTGTGACTGGAAGGTTGCTGGTTCAAATCCCAGTTAACTACTCTCCCCTCCCTCAGCAACTACTGTCCTTAAGGTGCCCTTGATCAGCAGCAGAAGACTGTGGTTGTAGTGGGCAGTGTGAATGTGTGTAACTGAGTGGGTGTGGGTTGCTGAAAAAGATGATGCATGCTCAGTCAACCTTCCTTACAACTTAAAAAAAAAAAGAGTAAAATTACTTTCATGTACTTAAATCTCGCAAAACTTTTCCCTCCCAAAATATTTTAGGTAATCCCACAAGTAAATACTGTCTTTTTCAAATTGATCTGCTGACTGATCAGTGTGAGGTTATTTCAGTATTCAGCGCTTGGGGTTGGCGGGGTGTGTAACAGAAGAGTACAGCGAGGTGAGAAACCTGGTAGAAAGGGTTGGTTATGTGTGTGTGTGTGTGTGTGTGTGTGTGTGTGTGTGTGTGTGTGTGTGTGTGTGTGTGGTGTGTGTGGGCACGTTCGCATGTGCGCATTCTTACGTGTTTGTAATGCAACGTCCGATGTGTGAGTGTGTTTGTGCGTGAGGTCGATTCCCACCCTTGGCCTAGGACCCGGAGCCTACTGTGGGTGCAGTAGCAGAAGCAGCACTGATTACCTCAGTCAGGATGCCATTGTTGAGTGAGGCTCCAGCCAGGGCAGAGCAGGCCAGGTCTAGGGGGCGAGGAGAGGGGTGGGTCGGCAACATGAACCGGCACAACCTTCAGCCAAAGGTCTGCTCTCACACCGTTGTCCAACTCTGCCATTTATAGAAGCGATGCAAGCCTGTTTGTTAGCGCACACAGTTGGGCTCTTTGATGGAAAATAGAAGTTAACCGTATTATCTAATTTCACTGGTCATGACACGGGTCATCTGTGGATATGAACCCGATTAAAGTTTTATTGCACATCACCGGGGCGAAAGCCTGCGAGAGCTCTGCTGTGCTCATTACTTTTTTTTTGTATTTGCTGTTTGTTAAATTGTTGCTTTTTTTTCTTATGGTTCATTTTCACAGATATTCATATTCTGGTTAATGGCTTGGCTTCTTCAGCTACTCAGCTCACCACCCATACACACACACACACACACACACACACACACACATGCATGCGTGCAACACCAGTGCCCACCTCAGGTCCATATGTAGCTACGGGTGATTTAGGGAGACGCAGAGTTTTATCATGAATTTGTTGATTTTATACTGACAACTCAATAAGTTCCTGAGTGTACGCAGAGCAAAACGTCTCAAGATTTTACTCTCATCACTGTAAAAATGTGCATGTGTGTGTGTGAGGGAGAGAGAGAGAGAGAGAGAGCAGGAATGAGGGGTCAGGTCTGGGGTAGTGGAAAGTGGCTGTTTGTGTGACAGTACAAAACGGGAGAAAGTAAGGGGGGAGGTGGGGGGGGGGGGTGCTCTGATGGGAGAGGTGGATAGACGGAAACAGTTCGGTCTACAGCAGGATTGTCCCGCCAAGAGCGAGCGCTGGGGCCGCATGGAAACTTTCCCCCTCCGACGCTCAGGCAGCCGGGGAGAAGTTGTCAGTATTGAATATCCTCGAGAAGAAAAAAGGGAAATGGTAAATTGAAGATCCAGACGTGAAGATGGAAAAGTTTGTCAGTTGAAGTAAATAGTTTTGCTTGTAAAGGGGCCCACTGTTGCAGCGTTTTTGTCTGAAGCCATTTCACCCTTCCACTAAAGCATCATCCTACTGCCTTGAATCATTTCACCATATGACCCGTTTTGGCTAAAAAGATGAAGATGAGGTTTACGTAACACTTTATACACGCATTCAATATCACAAAGTGTTAATACAGAAACAGGCTTGACAGCACCGTCTGTGCCTGGGAGACAGGAAGTTGGGAACTTCGGGGTCCTCAGGTTGATTCGGGAGGGTTGGTCACATGGCAGCGGTGGCTTGTTAACCGGCGTGGGCGTGGAGCACGGGCGAGGCCGGTACAGTAAGGCTCGGGCTCCACTCCCAGTGGGGATGTTATGTGTGCTATGTAGCTCAGTCGGGGATGAGGCAGAAATGTGTCGCGGGAGCCAATTATCGTTTTTGGCAGCAGCTGTTTACAAAACCATTTTCGTCCCCCGTTGACAATCTGCAGCAGATGTTTCATTGGCAGGGAGGAGATCTGTTATCTATCAGGGGTCACTGAACAAGAGAGCTGATGTATGGTCATTTGTCTTTGGGTCACGTCTTTCGATCATACGCGAATGAGACAGATGTTCAAGGGGACGACTGATCCAGCGATCCAAAACCAGTAAATACAGGGCAGTGGATCTGACCTCTAATGACTTAATGGGAGTCATGCCGATGCTGAGAAAACAGTGGTTTTATGAGTCTGTCGTGTTGTATTAGACAAGACATTCATCAGGTATCATGAGACACTGATTGTGCTAGAATTGAATGAAGACATTATATCCACGGGCCAATTTTTTGTCAAAGTACTTTGAAAGAGTGTCAGAATTTCACAAAAATTGTTCCATGAGAGTTTCGCTCCCACAAAAATGTTCCCCGGCTCGTTGTCTCAACTGGAACAACTTTGAACTTTCTGCAGTTTAAATGAAGCAGTCAGTCAACTTGACAACACACAAAACCATTAGCTCCCCCTGACTCCACACCCAATTAAACCCTTGCCCCCCCCCCCCCCCCCCACCCATGCCACAGCAATGTGATGTAGAGGTAGTGGCCAGTTCAGGTCAGATTCCTCTGTTTTTCATGTTCCATGTTCACACTCTCAGAGGGAGCGGGTGCATGCCACGCAGCAGTCCTATACCTATTTATAGCCTTGAGGGATGGAGTGGGGGGGCAATCTGGATGGCGTGTAAATTTAGACCCTCCCCCCTGGATGTTCCGTTGATGTCATAAGCAGTGACCTCTGACCCAGGAGCCTAGCTGCCACAAGGCCCCATGTTGAACTTGAATTTCAAGGGTTCACAGCCATATGCAGGCAAGCGCACGCACACATAAATGACACGCGTATGCTGTACACATGCGCAGAAAACATGCTGTCTGAAACGGGTCATAGAAAAGAGCTGCAGAAAATAGATTACTGAAAATGCCCGGAATTAAAACCCGAACTAAAACTTACACGCTAAATCGTTGAGTTGAGACTGGAGAGCTTCTTTCTCCTCCAAGCTCCAACTACAGTCGTTTCTGTGCACATGGAAGCGCTGTTCTTCCCCTGAGGAAATGTTTTGCAGGAAAACATCATAACTACTGTGCTCTGTGTTTCATCCTTAGCTTAAGCTTGGGACTAAAGGATTACAAAGTTTGTGTGAAATGGGGAGGGTGAACACATGCAAACACACACACACACACACACACACACACACACACACACACACACACACACACACACACACACACACACACACACTGATTTCCAGAGATCCCGAAAGCGCCTGCAGTTGGACTCGGGGTGATTAGGTAGAGTGCTCACACAGGTTCCCACAGCCTTATCCAATGTCTCTCCCCCTGCCAGAGTTATGTGATGGATCAGGGGGGCCTGACAGGCACAAACAGGGACAGGGGCAACTGATCTTCAAGGTATGTCAGCCGACACTGTCAGGATATCTGGTGCACTGCACCGTAGAAGACCCTAACCTATAAACATTACAACACAATATACCTCCCATCTGACTTTTAGGTCAGATAGTTGTTGTCGGGGAGATTTCGTATAACCACCATGGAGTCATAACTACATTGGAATAGAAGAGTGGTGGCACCAAATCAAACTGAGTGTACATGAGTACTATACAGTTTAGGTCACTCAAGTTTTTGAGTTTTCTGGCAAAGGATTCTTCTGTGTTGAGCATCAAGGATTTGATTGTGTTTTATTTTGTACACTGTATTGCAGGTCTGCTGCTACTAGCGGGCACGACCACAGGCTGATTCAAACAGAGTGACAGCAGTTCAGCTATATGGTGACTTTATGATTCGAGACACAATGGATGCTGACAGTCCAAATGCGTGCCACTGCCACCTTCCACCCGCTACCCTTGACGCGCACATAAACAGCATTCCTGCCCTCAGATGTTTTCTCCTCCACACCCCCAAGAGCCTCCCAGCACTGTCACCCTCACACACAACGCACAATGCGGTTTATGGGTGAGATATCAACTTTACACGCGCGTTATTCTCGTAGTTTTCCTTTCCATTTTGCGCAGGTCTGTGCCAGTGATATTCCCGAACCACATGCAACACAAGAGGACAGTCGCACCCAAAATATTTCTATCGCTGGAACAAATGTATGGGCCATATTTAATTATTACACACTCAAAATACACGAGACAAGCTAGAACAAATCTGTGTTGGTCATTACGTCTAGGCTGTGTGGGTTTACTTTGGCTGGACACAAGAGGCCATATTCCACCTATTAGTATCTCACTTCCAACGTGTTGAACGGACCACAATCCTTCACGTGTTCAAATTGTGGTCACGCTGCAAAAATGTCCATCTAAATAAGACATCTTTGAGTGTTATTTTTCTTAAAACATGGTTTCTGTCGATGCAGTGAGATTGTGCTTCCAGTGCTGCTCACATCAACAAGCCTAAAGTTCTCGAAACAAGTTGATTTGTAATAGAAACAAGTGAAATTTTCTCAGTCCATTGACAATTTAGTTCACTTGTTTTAAGATTTTTGTTCCCTTTTAATCATACATGAGCAATAAGGAGTAATAATAACCTTGAGGAATTAGGGGTTTGGTGTGAGGCCAAGGGAGACATTTTGTCTGTTGAATTGTTTGCGCATTTGGAGTTTTAATTTTAGTATCCTGAACAACAGGACTGTGAGTCCACTGCTATACCTATATCCAGCGCTGGGTAGTAACGCGTTACAGTAATGTAATAATGTAGTAACGACTAGTATAACCTATTTCATTTTCAGCTACAGCGTTGCAGTCACCAATAAAAAAAACAATAAATAAGTAATCCACCACCGCGAATAGTCTGGTTTAAGTTGAGTTATTTTTTTTCCTGTTGTTCCAGTTCGTTTTCATCATGCCTCGTCCATTCAGCTGGTTAAGATGAGAAATGTTAGAAGAGTTTACTTTCTCCGTGTGGAAATGTCCCCTATACAAAACGATGATAAGACCATTGGACGTCAAAGCTATTTGATTCCGATGATCATAGGAGAGATAACTGGGTTATCCTGGGTTGTAGTGTAAGAGAGACGCAAGCATAAATTTGGGGGTATGACGAAAACGTAGATCATGATGTAACGAATTACTGAGCCCAGGGTAAGTAAGATTACTTTTGAAATAAGATTACTTTTGAAATCAACATCTTATCCTGTGTATTAATGAATGTTAAAAATGTATTGATCCCCATTGGTAAATTTATCTTGGCTCCTTCCACAGGAGGACGGATGAGACGTCAGAGCGCACGAGGAGCTGCAGCAAGGCGCCCCTGGCGCTGGTAGGGGTTCGTCTTGGTCAAGGACACGTCAGCAGGGTGCGTGCTCTTTGGCCACTGCAGGCCCTGCCACCCCTGTGCCCCCGTGGGTAAGCTTCATTAAAAATAGGTATTAAGTAAGAAGTAAGAAGCAACACTGAGCCTGCCCATGTCAGAAGGCGTCAGACAGCTTGAGCGTCTATACATATTAAACCCTAAGCTATGGTAGAACTCCCTGCATCTTATAGATTTTGCCACCAAAACCTCTAAACCCGCTTAATCTATTTTCTGGTGAGGAGTGTAGCAGTGACTAATGACCGATAATCAATGTGATAAATGATCTGATGTAGCAAAACCAGACGCACACAGCTTAGTGGGAACATGATCCAGGACACTTTTTTATACATGGCTTCTAAATCGACCAAATACATTTCAGTTGAGTTTTCTCCGTCTTTTCTCTCAGTTATAATGATACAAAAAAGATTTTTTTGAAATAATACAAGATCAAATTTGGACTCACTTGGGCTTACGTATGCCAAGTGACCATACCACGCCATGACCGTTTACCAAACAACCGGACGCCGAGTCTCCGCGGTCTTTTACGCACAGAGGGCGCACGGAGTGTTAGCGGGCATGGGGTCACTCCCTCCACGCTGTCTGTGGCCTCCTCGCCGCGGCGGGCAGCTCCAGGACTCTGTCAAACCCTTCTGATCCCCCCATCTCTCCTCTCTCTACCTTTCCCCTGAAGAAACAGCCCGGCGTTACGTCAGAAAGTGCAGGGCAAGCAAGTTAGCGTCTTAGGAGCTATTCGTAGGCATTGCTGCCAAACCCGGCTTGGGGCTGCTCACTAGCGCACTGCAGCCAAGGCAATTTACAAACCCAAACACTTTTAAAGCAGCGGCAGCATGTGGTAAGTCAATTATTCATTGCTACTCTTTTTTATCTCCCCGTTGGGATTTTTTTTGACAGTTTTCTTCACATGACAGGTCTCTGTTGCTGGCACAATTGCGCAAAACCAACGGTGTAAACGGTGCAGTAAAGATAAAGAATAGGCTGTTTTACCCTGTAGCCTCACTGCAAAACACCATGACATGATGAACCATTAACGCACAGAGATTTCTGCAGCATTTTTTTTTTCTGTTTGATTCTTTTCCACCTCAAAAAAAACAACATGCCCCACGCTCGAAATAGGAACCCTAGCCCCATCCCAGAGGTAACATGGGACACGGGATTGAAGGAGATGAACGAAACCTGGAAGGGAGCGATAGCCTGCCTCGGGGTGGCCGTCTTCTTTGTAATGACCATCGGGATCATATACTGGCAAGTGGTGGACCAGCCCAACAAGAACTGGATCCTCAGGGGGACTTTTAGCGGACTGATCTGGGAGAGAAGGACTCACTCGCTGGTCATACAGACCCTGACGGAGGACAAGACCTATGTGGAGATAGACGTCGGGAATGTGGGGAGCCCCGACATCGAGGTTCCGTTTGTGAGGAACCTGTGCTGGCTGAATAAAACCGAGTTCTGCTATACGTGGGACTCGGTAGCCGAGGTGAAGATCTCGCTGGAAGTGAATGAGGAGACGGAGACGGAGTGCTACAGTATGACCTGGGCGCCGGTGCACTGCCATGTGCAGCTGAAGGTACGGTTTTTCTGCGTCTGCATGCAAGCCCCGTGGCCACACAGCACTAGAAACACAGTCAAACCTCGTATCATAAATATACCCTAATTTCCGCAAAATGTAAATGCAGCGCAAAGTTAGTCTCGCAACCGATTTTGCACAATGATCATGCTTCAGGCCGCAAGCAGTTTAATCAATGCTCGGTGGCATGGTGCTGTTTATTCTTAAATTGTTGTAGTATTGGTGCACACCGCAAAAATATTCATCTTAAATGATTCTGTCTAGCACTGAGTCTTAACATCGTATTTTTCTTAAACAAGTGAGAAATCTGCCGAGGGTGAGATCATTTCACTTCCCTTCATGTGCCAATGCAAATCAATTTGTTTCAAGACATTTCTTGGATCAAGTGTCATTTTCTTGATACTGGGGGAGAGAGCTGCCTTAATCTGCCTTGGTTCAAGACACTGACACCTGTTGCTAGAAAATCCCTCCAACAGTGGAATTATCTCTTCTCATTGGCATTTTGTTTCGCTTGTAACAAAAATAAGATATTAACCCTGAATGACTCTAAAAGTGGACATTTCAGTCCACCTTTTGTACACATTTCAGTATTTAATACAATGTTTCTACCCTAATAAAACATTAATGGATTTGCTGATTTGAGATGTTTTCCATTTGTGAAATGATTTGATTTGACTATTACATTTACAGAACAGTTACGGGCTTGTTAGACGCTTGAGTGAGTCGATTGAGTTAAAATGTTATCGACTCCAGTTTGGGTGATTTTGCCAAACAAGCCTTTCCCCCTTTTCAGCCCTCACTGTGCACGCGGCTGTACGGAAGAGATCTATTTCATCTTACATGTGCTTCGTCATCGTATTTGTGCTTTTTACATGCATAGTACTTACTGTACCCCCCCAGATTAATTATCAAAGCCATTTAACTATTCTAATGTTTGGGAGGGTTAATCTGTCCTCACTGGAACATTCCTCGGCATAACTCCCTGTCACATGGCCTGACTGGTCGCAGGAAAATCTTTCCAACCTAAAGTACCATTTATTTTAATTTCCAAAATCCGGCCCAGTGGCTCTCAGGTGACTACTTGGCACCTGCTTTAAAACTCTTTCATAGAGCCCAGGGCTGCAGACACGAATCAAATGATCTTATTACGCTTATTGCGTAAAGACGCTTTGGCGAAGAAAAGCTTCTCCTTGAGAAAAGTAATTGAATCCTTCATACTTTCTGAGACAATCTCAGTAATATTCATTACCCATCACTCTCTGCACTGTACTTCTGCACCAAAATAACAATATCAAAGTTCATACTTATTCTACAACATCATGAAGACATAATGTGATCACATTGGAAATATAGAAGCCCTATCATTCATGGTCAAAACTTATCATAGGTCAACATGGTTGTTCAATTTAGGTGCTTATGCTCTTGCAAAGTTTTCAAATGTAGATGTTTGTGGTGGATGTGTGTGTGTGTGTGTGTGTGTGTGTGTGTGTGTGTGTGTGTGTGTGTGTGTGTGTGTGTGTATTTAGGTAGTTAGCCTAGGTATTTAGGTGTGTGGGTAGGTAGGTAGGTAGAAAGGTCTGTCTAATGCAGCCCATCTCATCTCAACTCTGCCATTCCAACTTGTTTCCTCTTGTAGTTTTCTCTCTCCACGCAAGCCTCCTCACCTATTTCCCTATATGTTTTTATATGTTTGCTTTTTGTACATTCTATTCCTCATGCTATCTTTCTTTCTTTCTTTCTTTCTTTCTTTCTCTTTCTTTCTCTCACTCATCACGTCTCTTTTTTTGTGTGACTATGTGCGTGTGTGTGTGCATGTGTGCGTATATCTGTGTGTGAATCCTATCAGGACTGCTTCTCCATGACCAACGTGTCGTGGTATGGCGGCGCCAGTGTCCGGGGTCAGAGCTGGCCAATCAACGATCAAAACGCCACCATGCAGCCCTTCATCGTCAGTGATCTGAAGGACAATCCCTCTGGCTTCGGCTCCGCTCTCGAACGCTACTTCCTGGGCTCGTCAGGTAAGGGCCATCACCATGGAAATGTATTTTAAAAATATGTTTTTATTTATTTGTCGCTTGTATTAGTCATTTATATCAACCTGAGGCCTGCTGTCAGCAGAGATTATCGCCATAGCAAAAGGCGACAAAGGCGTCTTTAAAGGCGTTTCATAGTCTTACCCAACACACACTATACTACGGAGAGCATTTTTAAATCTTTAAACTGACACGGGGTCAGCTATTTTTCCACCGTTCCCAGTGGTGCGAGGCTTGCACAGCGGGATATGGGAAATCTGATCCCACATCAGCGGGTATATGCTGTGTGTGGCGTGAATCCCAGGGCGTGAGGGAAGCCCTGTGGATGTTGTTGTTGTGTGTACTTATCTCCCTCATGTGTTTGTTTGTGTTTGAGAGGAGAAAAGTCGTCCCGCCACCTCCAGAACCACCGTCTGGACCAAAACAGCACCACCGGACGGGACAGTCGGCCCACGAATAGAGCGTAACACAATACAGTCTGTGGTCCCGGTTTATTAATTGAGAGATTAGACTACAAAGGGAAGCAAACCACCTTTAGCATCTTAAATTAACTCTTAGGGATACCGGGGTAATTGCCTTTTGTTACTATTAAAAGGGCAGGTTGGATGAGGGCCGTGCTGACTCTAATAACTCACCGGGCTATTTTGGGGGTGTTGGATTTTATCCTGGGGGCAAAGGGGGGGGGGAGGGAAGGGATGCCACGGTAAAAAGACCACTGGCGGATGTGAATGGTTAATGTGACTGATGAAGAATGTGCGGTGTGTGTGTGTGTGTGTGTGTGTGTGCAAGCGTGTGTGTGTGTGTGTGTGTGTATGCAAGCGTGTGTGCACATGGTGGTATTGGGTGTTGGGTGTATTAACCCTGGGGACTTTGGCCCACCGAGCTGGCAGCGTGTGGCTTTTGCTCATTGAGCTGAGTCTTTTTCTGTTGAAAGAGTTAGCTATACAGGACTTAATCACTATCATCACACGCTGGCAACGTTTCAAGCGCGCGCACACACACACACACACACACACACACACACAGCCAAATCCCATTGTATATCTGTGTGCATTTTTAACATCTCTGTAGGTGTATATTTGTTTGTCCGTCAATGTGTTAAGGACTCCTATTTGTGTGTGTGTGTGTAATCTGGTGTTCACATGCAGTGTGTGTGTGTGTGTGTGTGTGTGTGTGTGTGTGTGTGTGTGTGTGTGTGAACTGAGTAGCTAAAAGGTTAAAGTGCTAAGCTGTGTCCCAGACAGCTGTAGAAGTCTAGATCAGAGTGGAGGGCGTGACATCGACTAAAGGCCGTAATTATCATGTGATACAAACAATCATCTATTATGATTTCGCTGATTGTTATTGGTGCTCTCTCTGTTCCAGCAGCCTCACGCTCTCACGCATGCATGCACACACACACACACACACACACACACACACATGCGTGCACACGCTGAGGTCTTATGTAACACAGTGGTGTGCTTAACTGGGGGAGTCTCATGACTTAAATCCCTTTTCCACCTTGTGAGAGGACAGCGGTAATTATCAGGACCCCCGTAACCCTTTGTTTCTCCGTTTAGCTTCGCGGCGAAGAAAAGAAAACAAGCGATGAGATGAGATCCCAATGAGAACAACTGTTTGAATGTTGCCAAGTAACCACTCGCAGACACATACTGTACATAACCCCAGACATAGCAAACCCACGGCCAACAATGACGACAATGCCTTCTGCCTATTGGAGCATTAAAGGTATATTCAACATGATATCTTGTTTTAAAGTTCAAGGATTGGTTCTTGGATTGTGTACATTGGGAACATTTGGCCTCAGAGAGAATCGGTTATTCTTCACACAAGAATGCACTTGACTACTTTCCCAATCAGGAACAGAAAAAAATGGATGAAGTTGGATAGAGCACTGAAGGTACTTATACGTTAAGGTGTGTACAACAGTTACAATTACTTAACAAAGTACATCATGATGCACATTTGGCTAATTTGTCAAGGAGATACAAAACATTTCACAAAAAATCACTCCACAAGATTTCAGTCAGACAACATGAAACCATCAACAGGGATCCATCAGATCCTTCACTTCCTGTCCTGTTTTCTCCCATTGAGCACAACAGAGGTGCTGCCTAAAAGATGGCACAACGAGGATCTCCACTGAACTCACTATTTTAGAATCAGATCAGGCTTTAAAGCTGTGTGAGCAACTGAGCTGACGATTTAGATAGCCACATAATTGAGGCATTGTCTGCACTTGGGACTTGTCTTCACTTCACTCTAGTTAGTCTAGTCAAGTCTAGTGGGAGGGAATATGGCGCTGTGATTGACAATACCATCCTAAGAGGACTCCTGGGGGTTGTTAGAAAAAGACAGACAGAGAGAGAGAGAGAGAGAGAGAGCATAACTGTGTGTATTAAACAGAGTGACAGAAGAGAGAGCAAGAGAATAGCGAGAGATCGAGAAGTAAAGAGGTTGAAAAGTATAGCAAAGCCAAAGCAGAGAAGATATGCAGCAGTGCGGTAGAGTGATATTTGAGTGTTGCCAACTGGAGGAACTTGTCATAGTCCCACCTGTCATTAACCATACAAAAACAACCGGGCTACGAAGAACAGATTAGATATCGCTGAAACCACATCCCGCATTGAAAAAAATACGGCAGGACCCCGAGGCAGGGCTTGTCCTAAAGTTTCAGGGGCTTAATCCAACATTTACGCTACCGGAGGTCCTGAAGATACATTTTCATGGGGTTGCAATGGCCAGTAAGTAAGCAGAATTAGAGTTAGGTAGAAGGACTATTGGCAATGGAAAGTTAAATTGTATATGTCATTTACAGGGATTTAATCTGTTATCTATGTACTGGAAACATAAATGAAAAAAAGAACCGAATACATGAGACATCAAAAGTTCAGTTCAGTGTCATCGGCATATTTCTGCCCTCAAATATAATTTAATCATTTTCCATTTCCATTTTTTCCCCTATCAGATGTGATGAGGAGGCCTCATGCAGATAGGCCTATAAAAGACAGATAGCCTGGCTCTCCTCAAAGTTTCCCCAATTCATCATGACAAATAAGGGCCTGTCCTTAGGTGTTTTCACAGCAGGCTGTTGTAATAAGTGATAGCGTGATAGCTGTTCCTTTGAGATCACCTCGCTCTCTCACGGTCGGCCTGGGTCCAATAAAAGTGTTTTATGCGCTGTGTGTTGATATCTGTTCCTTTTCCTCCGTGTTTTTTTTCCACGTTAGCTTTCACAAAGTTAGCATCAGAGATTAGCGAGACAAATTAATTCTACCAGACACACTGGACCTGATAGCGCACCCACACACACACACACACACACACTAACTCTCTCTCCCTCTGTCTATGTCTCTCCATCTTTCCCTGTCCTTCTTAATCTTGAACTTAAACACAATTTTTTTTTCTCACTTTTGTCTCACAACCCCTCCCTCCTTCTTCCTTTCTTTTTCTCACCGACTCAATCTTTCCATCTGGAGCCCAAAGAAAAGATACTCTCTACTGCTCTCCTGCTCATTTGTTGTTTGGTCTGTTGTTAGGGGCCTGCCAAGCACAACAGACAGATAAGGATACAAGTTATTTAACTGTCATGGGTTTTGATACTCTCAGATTTTCTCTTTCAGATTGTGTTGTATTTCATCAAAGGCTGCGTCGCATCACAACGTCTTAATTACCCCGGTTTTATTTGCTAGTAATATGTCTTCCCCTCTGATCTACTGATGCTCGTTGTTTTACATCCACGATGTCAGGATATGTCACATAATCGTGTCTCAACCTCGAAAACACCAAAATCCTAAATCAGTTTTCAATACGTGGGATTGGAAATTTACTACTGTGGCGTGATCCCAGTTTTTGTGGCCATCAATTTCTTGAGGTTGGGCACAGAAACTAAGTTTCCATTGTTAAGGAAATACATGGCTGAGCACATGCACACACTCACATTCAGTGTTCGAATGCACATTTTTATAACCCCAGTCAGGTCTGTAAGTGTGTGCAGGTGTCATAAATAACAGTATAAATATGACAGGTAAAAGAGTGCAGCCCATCTGGTCCGCAGCAGCGCGGAGTCAGGCGGCAGCATTTTTCCCCCCCGTCCAGCCATTCACTGAGGCCGAGACGCCACGTTAAAACCTCCCTGACCCCTCAGAAGGTGCACGGGGTCACCTCCGGTACCACCTCCAAACCTTCAGCTCAGACAGAGCGAGAGGAAGTCCAGATCCTTTATGGTCCTATAAGCCCTCCTTTGTTTTTCTTGGATCTCTGCGGTATCCCATTAAAGAAGGCGCGCGTATGTGTGTGTGTGTGTGTGTGTGCGTGTGCGTGTGTGTGTGTGTGTGGCTATGCGTGCGTGCACGTGTATGTGAAGGGTTGAGGCAGTCCAAGGTTGTTTGATTTGTGTGTTGGCTCGACAGCCGTAAAATCGAGGCATGTGTGTGCCGTATCATTCACGTCTGCCCCGATAAACTTCATTCATTCTTACCTCTCCATATCTGCTGCTTTGAAGGTGAACGGATGCAGTCAGTCAAGCGTTCAATTTTTCTTTTAAGAGCTAATGGAAAATATTGCAGGGAAGCTTGGAGTATTTAGGGAATTGTTCTAAAAATAGGGGCCCCCTTGCCCACCTTGGCTGTAACTCAAGGCCTGAAACTCTCTTCACTTACACTAAATGAGACTTCCTGCTCCTTTTGGATCCATGTGTGTTACATGCATCTAAGGATACTATTCAATCAAATCAAGACTGTTAGGTGCTTTGAGTAGAACCGTATAAATATATATGACATGATTTATACATTCAAGTTTGCATGTTAAGTCAAGGATGGACTAAAAGGTGCAGCCATTTTTGTTCCTCGAGGCCAGAGAATATGACTCGAGGAATCAGGGTTGCAAAACTAATCTCCATTTTCCACCCCTCGTGCACTTTGGTATAAAAAAAAAAAAGGAAAAGCCTGCTGTATCTGCACATCATTCTGCAGGGCTGCGTGGTGTCTGGTGTACTCTGGTCGCCTCTATATTTCCACTGCTTGCATTTCACTTCCATCCTTCCATTAAAGCTCTCGCATTTTCTCCACTGCCCCAGTTATCAGTCCACTGTATATGCATTGAATTGTACCTTTACCTGATCACGTATTCACCATTTACCTCCCTGCAGTTCAAATCCAGCAGGGGTTTCTGAAAGCAAAAAGCTACATTTCACTGCCACATGCACATTTGTAATAACCAGTTGGGTGGTGACCTAATACCTTGTGAGAGGCAGCTGAGGTGTTACCCGTATCTCTTTGACATTATCCGTTACAAACGCGTGGGAATTATCTTGCTGGTTTACGGCTCTCCGCTAGGCTTCATGCAGTATTTGAAACTGTTAATCTGATTATAAACCGGTACACCAGTATCAGCTCTTGTCTGGTCCTGGTCGTTGCCTGCATCAGAACAGTGAGAACAGTAAGCCCGTTGAAACGAGAGAGGCTGGCTGAAGTGAGCCAAGCTCTCAGCCTCGGCTCTCAGACTGTCTGACTAACCTGGGTGGAGGTTTTGTACCTGTAAGCTGTTCTTTGGTCAGCTCTCCTTCCTTTCAAATCCTTGTTTGGCTATTTTGAGGAGATTATACGAAACCAAGGTGAGGCCGGGGCAGTGTCTGGGGCTGAACACTCAGTTTCGACACAGGCCGACGTGGAACGGAATAGCCCTCTTGGCCAGAGGGGTCGGAGAAGGTGGGAGCCTGCAGGGGGTGAGAAGCAGGTGAGGGTAGGGGGGTGGGGGTAACCTGAGAGGCAGGAGGCATTCCTTGCAGGGCAGCTACATCTGTGGACACAATTATCTGCTTCACGTAATCTCATCATTTCACATGGTCCTAGAAAGGCTTGAAGATACACAAGTACAGGAGATTGCGGAGAGAGGGAATCAGGGAGTCCCTTCACCAGAGGCGTTGAAGGTTGAAGGTGAACGCCGGATTTGTCACGGAGTGATAGTGAGAGATCGGGTAGATGTGTCAGGATACTCTTGATGGTTTTTGATCCCGGAGCAAATACAACTCCAGAAGAAAAACACAAATAAGAATGGATGTGCGTCTTCACTACCGTTAGAATGTGTGTGCAGGCATTTCCATCGGGCCGTCTACACCGACCTCTCATTGGTGTGTAATGTACATACTCGCAGACACCGTCGGTCCCAGGGTAAGCTCATCCAACCAACATCTCATTCTAGGGATGCATTCCTCACTTCAGCTGACACATCCTACACTCTACCTCCCACATCTCTCCATCCCTCACTCTTCCCGGTCTCAATAACACTCTTCCCACTATGTCACGTCAGTGGAAACTGTGATGGACTATCTCATACTCCAATGAACCCACGGGGTTTTTTTTTTTACACCAAAGCCCACCTTTTCCATTTGAGGAACAAACTATTTTTGCTTTCACATAGGGGTGGGCGATAATTGTGTTTATAATCGTAATCGCGATTTTAATTATGTAATCGTGGCAAATTTTCAAAATCGTTCATTTCGATTGTTATTTAGGCGACAAGAACGAGGAACGTCTAGAAGCGCCAGTTAGCAAAGCAACCAGTGTGTGTGTGTGTGTCTGCGCGCGCATCAGACGTAACATCACTTTCCCGCGAATGAACGGGCCAAATACTTTCCCCAATACTGCGTTCATGAACTGTCCCCTTAAAAAATACTACGTGGTATTCAGTCACGTCCCTCCGCCCCGTCCAGTAACGCCGTGTTCAGACAGGTTTGGACCTGTTCGTTTTTTGCGAGCCGCGAGCGAATGTGTCAAGCCGGGCAGGAAGTCAGACACAGGAACGGCATAGAGCATCCGGTCAATTTCAAAATAAAACAAATTTCAAAATAAAACAAAACAAATAAAATAATCGTTCATTAATCGTAATCGAGGTAAAAGTTTTAAATAATCGCGATATTGATTTTTAGTCATATCGCCCACCCCTACTTTCACGCTATTGTTTGGAATAGCTGTGTTAGACAGGCTAAGACTTTATTTTATCTGGGTTGCTTGGGTTTATACATGTAAGAGAAGGATGATGGTCATGACTTAATGTCCCCCACCCTCTCCTTCCTACTTCTTCCCATGTAGGTGTTGCAGTGCTGGTGTCCCCTGATATTCCCCTGCAGATGGGACTGGACAGCAGACAGCAGTTCTGCCTGCAGTCACGTCCCAGTATGGAGCGTCTCCCACTACAGTACACTGTGTGCGTGGCCCGCGACGTGAAAGCTGCACACCAGGAAGCAGTGCAACAGCTCTCCCAGCACAGCCGGGAACTGCCCAACATGAAAACGCTGTGGTTAGTTTTGTCTTGATGCGATTGTCCATGCCTCCTTTCTCGATTCAAGGATATCAATAATACCTATCAGTCAACAGACAGTGACAGTGGTTGAGGTGCATCTGTGGCTCCAGTGAATAAGAGTCAAAAGCTAACATCTACCCAGGTGCCCCAGAGCAGCAGGCCTTATCTGATCCTACTGTGTTTTCCCAGGCTGCCATTCTGGAAGCTGCTGACCAGCGTGGACACCGGGCCGAAGGTGGAGAGGGAGCTGAGGACCTTCTCCAATCGTCTGAGGAGACACCAGTTGGGGGAGGGGGTCATCAGCCTCAACGAACATTCCACCACCCTCCTCTCTGACATGGTAGGCGACGAACAAATAAGTCATTGACATTTATATATTTAAGTCTACATTTTGAGAGTTCCTCCTTCTTTGCTGTTCATATTTGTCAGTTAGTTAATAGGCACTTCGGAAAAACTTTGAAAGGCGCTTAGTTTCTTTGGCTCCGCCCATTGAGGTTTAACTCCACCAATGAGATTATTTCTGCCGCCAAACAACTCTGCCTCTGGGAAATGTTTGTATAAATCTGCAAATCTTATCAGTCTCACTTTCTGTTTTGCCGTTGTAGCCTAGCTAAGAGGTCTAGATGAACACTGCAGTATCTACAGCACAGTACTACCCTGCAGTATACACTATATATTCTGTCTCTTCTTTGCATTGGCATCTTTTAACTGCAGACTCTCATAATCTGCCTCTCTGAACCATCTGGGCTGTGAGGCTGGCGAGGGTTCACTGGTCAGGGTTCAGTACTGGTCAGGAACAGAGATGAAAGGGTTCGCTAAAGTAGATCTCCAGAGCACTGGAGGAGGGCGGGGTATGAAGGAGGGAGGACAGGTTCACTGAAATGTCACAGTGTAGAAAAAAATGGCTTTGGGCTTCACCATCCTGTTAAAAAATGTGTTTCAGACAGACTGCAAGCTATTTACCTGTGGTGCACGTCTGTGTTCAACATTTAGACCAAAAAATGCATTTGAATTAAATCTAAAAATTCTCTATATAGATGTATACAGCAGTCAGTTACAAAATAAAATACATCAGTTACAAAATAAAAGCATGTGTTTTCAAGTAAATGTATTTATGATTTAGTCCATGCTTGGTGTCATTCCACCTCAAAGTTGAATTATTACCATTATGATACAAGAGGGCAAGCGACTTTCTATCCATTGCTACCCTGTTGCTTTCTATGATTGTTTCTACCTTATGTAATGACTTCCCTTGAATGTTATTGGGACCTCCCTGGAAACTAGACCAGTCATGTGATATGACTTGATTGCTGTCAAATGGATCTAAGTCAATACCCCGTGATATTCCATTGCAAAACAAACATGGCGGAGAGTAGAAAAGCAGAGACTCTCATGGTTGCTATTAGTGGGGGCAGCGACGGGAGTGGAAGTATAGGGTGTGATGGGACTCGAGGGGCACTCGGCCAAGACTAACTAATGCAGGTGATCCTGACACCAGCCCGGCGCTGTGATCTGCCCTGGTACATACGATAGGAGACGAGGGAGCAGCGCGCATACTGTTATTCCACATACGCTGCCCATCAGAGCATTTGAGTTAAGGTTTCTCAGTATTCACACGCACAAGGTATGTTCCCAGGACCAGTTCAGTAGGTGTGAAGGGGCAGAGAGACAGAGACAAGAGAGAGAGAGAGAGAGAGAGGAACTACATATGCCATTTGGTTGATGCCATTTGGAGAACAAGAGTTTCCCTCACCCAGAAGTTGAAGTTTTCTGATAGATCAAAGATATTAAACACCAGTTTTGTTGGCTCCGCATGCGTCAGCCCCCTTGCGCTAATTGCCGCGAGGAATAAGCCAAGCGTACAGTACCGCATGGAAACTTTACGGCACTTGAAGTTGTCCATGAAGTGTACGGCACTGCAGAAAGTGTGAATGGCAACAATGATCCTCTGTAAAAACCTTCTCTCTCACGCTAGTTTTACAAGTCTTCATAAATTATCAGTCACGCTATGAACCCTCCTGTTCGAGTTTCCATATTAGTTTTCAGCAACACAGACAACAAGCTGGTGTGGGGGAAACTTGGGTCGTAAACAGGTTTACTGAGATACTGCACAATGCACTGGAAAAGTCTCCTGTGTGTCAGCTTGTGTGGTTGCTCATGTCAGAACATTTTTTACAAAGAGGGACAGGATCAAGTGCCGGGGGTCTATAATCAAACAGCAGGAAAAAAATATTTCTTTGAAATTGCGTAACGTGTGCCGGTCCACCCTTTCTTCCCACCGCCGGTTCACCTCCTGGGGTCGACCTTTGTGTTAATAAGAGGTTTTGTTCCACAGTTATGTAATCTGAAATCTCTGTTCATTCTTTACTCTAAACACTTAAACACCAGAGGATTACAATATATGTTAACTGGTCTTGACACGGCGTATTGATATTGCAGTCACGTGGCCTTAAGTCAGTGTATGTTTAGTCGATGACCGTTTTGAACAGTTCCATTAGAGGTGTCGAAATCATATTCTCTTTCTGATGATGGGACAGACTCTGTTTCGCCCTGTCTAAGGTCTCTCACTGACCCGTTTCTCTGCAGGACCATGACTTCCTCAACAGCAGGAAAAGGGGGATGTCCAACAGACAGACCAGGGACCTCCCGCTTGTCAAGCTTCTTAACATTTCCATCACCCTGTCCCCTTTCCTGGGCGTAGATACCGCGCAGTTCCACACCTCCCTCACGGATGGCACTGAGGCCTACTGGCTCAGCCTCCCCTCAGCCCCTCAGGGACACCTGGTGAGACTCTACCTGAGCGCGAGGCATTCACGATCCTATACAGCAGTAAACACAAGGTTGTGCTCACGCTATTCTGCTTTTTTTGGTAGAAAAAAGCACCGCCTCAAACCACTTTTTTTGAGCCGATAATGAAGAGCAGGTTGTGTGATTTGTACTTTGTTTCTAGTATCAGAAAACGCCACATCATGTGTGGTCCACTAAAACGTTTCTCAACTTAAGAAAACTGTCAGCTCTGCCTAAAAAGAAACCAGGAACAGCGGATTTTCCATAGTGGCTGCTTTCCATCCACATGGAGCCACTCCCCATTCACTTTAATGTAAAAACACAGTGGCAAGTTTGAAAAAAAAAGTGTGAACATGGCCTAATCAGGGGAATTTATCAGTGCAGTTCTCAGCAGAGGCACGAATGACTGACTATATCATACGGTGCAAAATGAGATCCACTCACACCAATCAGAATCCAATCACCAACCACCTCTCCCCTCTGGTCTCTCCTCCTGGGCTCCTTCTCTCTCCCACAGATCCCTGTGCTGAGTCAGTGGCAGGGGAGGTTCTGTGTAAAGCTGAACATCACCAACCCAGGAGCGGTGGGCTGGTTCCTGGACAGAGTGGGATCCCTGCAGGCCCATTTGGGCATGGAGTACATCCTGCTGGAGGGAGGGGAGGGGAATCTGTTCGAGGAGCAGGCCCTGAGGCCGCCACGGGCTCTGGGCGGAGACCAGTACGTCGGCCTGCTCGCAGATCTGGCCACCAGGATAGGAGACTCCACCATCATGACAGCAGGGACACGGTAGGGCTCCTTACAGCAAGCACCTCCTCTTGTTTGCATGCTCTGGGATCATACGCTTTATTTCCTATAAGGTAACAAGCTAGTCTAGAGCACCCCACCTGCCCTCTTTTGTATTTACGATGTGCATCTTGTTGTGTCCCACCAGGTCGAGCCACAGGCCCCTGTTTGTGAGGATGACCGCCCTGCAGTCCGACTGGAGTCCCATGGGCCTGAAGGGCATCATTCCCTCCCTGCTGCACCACACTCTGCTGGGATACAACTTCCTCATTCCTGATGCAGTAGGTAATACTGGATCACTTATGGATGGATCACTTTTTCACCTCTACTAGGAGCATTTCTGCCGTCCATGGGCACATATACTTGGTCAATCAGTGACAAATTGTCACATACTCACAGTGGAATTGCTACCTCTACAGAAAACATAGTTGTGGACAAGAGTTGGAAATTTAAAAGCAGCATTGGTCATTTACCACTTTCTATTCAAGACAGCACCTTTGATTTTCTGGTCAGCGGTGAAACATCTTTGGCTTTGGCACTAAATCGAGTGTATTCCTGCAACATTCCTGTGATGGCGGACCACAGCCAGTCGGACAGGCGATGTCCGTGAGACAGCTATTTACTTTGATGTAGAGAAAACAGAGAGCTGTCAGTATCGCAGACAGGATGGATGGCCTGATAAAAATCACACTCAGACTATTTTCTGCTCGTATACCCCATCCTTCAGCCACTGTGGACAAGGGCCCAAAGTAGGCAACTAAAATTCACAAATACCTCCTTCACTTTTTAGCTTCTTACCTTCATTTTCTGCCCCCCCCCCCCCCTACAGGAGGCTCTCTGTCCGGAGACCTGGTGACAGATGAGGAGTTGTTCATCCGTTGGCTGGAGATCGCAGCCTTTCTCCCGGTCATCAGCTTCCACACACCACCCTGGGTCTGCGGAGAGGACCGGGTACGCAACCGACAGCAACTCCTAAACGCATGCTCCGTACTCTAACACACTCTAAAACACTTTCCACGTTCGTAATCGCTATGTGATACTTTATCGATCCCTGTAGGGAAATTGTCTTTTCGCTTAACCCTTCTGCCACGTGAAGGTCAGAGGTCAGGGTCAGTGACAGAGCAGTCCTAGTCCTTCAAGCAGGGCAAAGTGTTGTACTTGAACCTGCGTCGGGCCAGTTGAAGCTCTAACCACGATGTCACTAGGTAGTAGTTAGTGACTATGTAGGAACAAGATCTTCAGTGGAGAGATCAAGTCATGTGATGTGTGAATGTTGCCAGTTCGATGTCTGCAAGGGAGCAAGAGATTATCCTTCCTTCTGACTCAGTGGTTGCAGCCTCTCCTCGGGTGTGAGGGTCAGCGCCTCTTTCCTCGGTCTGTCGAAGCCTAGGCCTCACTCTCTCCCTCCCCCCAGGCGGGAGAGCTGGAACGCTCCCCTGTCCCTCACCACTGGACATCAGGAATGCACCGTTCACCGCGTAAGGCAGGAAAACAAGGCCTACAGTCTCAGAGACTCCGGTCGCAGATATTGATATGTTTCACAACGTCGGACCGAGGATCAGGTTCCTGGACAGAAAAGCACTTGATGTTTTCTGGAGCGGATGAGGGCTGTTTTTTTCCCCTCCCTTCGCCCTTCCCTTCCCCCCCCCCAATAGGAGTGATCGCTTGGCCCCCTCCCGACATCACCTGTGGTTAAGAGTCCCATCTGGTCTGAATTACAATCCCTCCTCTAGATTTATGGCTCGCTCTCACTCTCGGCTACGACGGGAGCCACTTGGGCAGGAATGATAATGAATTTGAGGACAAGTCTTGGAAAAAGACTTTATTATGGCAATTAAGATTTCCATGTGTAATTGACAAGTGTGATAGGGTGGAGGGCGGGGGGGGGGATCAACTGTTTTTTTCCAGCTGGAGAAGACTGAGGCAACAGAATATATTGGTTGTGACTTGTGTTGCGTGACAAAGATAAAAATAGGCCTTTTGGACAGCTAGCGTTTGACAGCAGCAATGTTTTCCATTTTGGTCTCTTGCACGGCCTTCAACTTATAAACTCAGATGAAGTGAGACCGAGAAGACGTTTTAGAAGAGAAGCAGACTATCCGCTATTTCACGGTCATTGTGCACTAGTTTAACTGTGGCACCTTTACTTCCAGAGTGAGAAAGACTTCAGTCAATCACAGACAGATCACAGCGTTGACCACACTGGAACCAAATCGCAATAAAAACCTCAAAACCACACACATGCCTGGCTTCTCAATTAGAGAGGGATCGACTCGTACTCGGGTTGTGATTTCAAGCTCATTCCTACAAATGTTCTCAATCCCTACTCATAAAAATACATTTTTTATAGATGCGGTCAAGTTTTGTTTTTGTCATGGGACGTTGAAGAGGATGTGACCCTTCCAGGAATGCTGAAGTAGTTTGGCCAGAGGGAGACAGGAGAAAGACTTGGACAGTGTTAAACCACTAAGTCAACAGTGAACTGCTCTTTAGTTCTGTCTCTGTGTCTGAGTGTGGAGATGGCATTGTAAATGTCTTCAGCAGACCTTACTGTCTATATTATTCTTGTCACGAAATTCCTGTGGCAGATGATTTAGTTTAGCAAAGGACTTTTTTTTTTTTTTTTTGTTGGATGGCCTCAGTTACTCCGTTGCTCTAGATTTCTTGAAAATATATGTGGTGGGATATCAATAAAACACATCAAAGGTTATGAATGAAAATACTGCACGCCATTGCAACAGAGTACACAATGGCAGGCAAGTTACTATGCTGCTGCATGAGGTAACGTTTGTCATGGCAGTTCGTACGCTGTTACTGAGGCTTGTAAGCACAGAAATTGTGGGTTTATGGAGAATTGAGTGTGTGTTCAAAACAGTAAAGGAATCATGAAGCCTACCTGGCAAAAGTACATAGAATAGTATACAGTAGTTACATAGCATAGACCCCTCCACAGCGAGGGATGTTTCGACTCAAATGTTAAAAATGAAATACTCAAAATATAAGAAATGCTTATCCAAAACATAAATATACATTAGAGTACTTCATTCATAAGTCCACTTGGTAGACAAGTCAATACAGGTTTCTGATGTTTGGGTAAATGCTACTGGTACTCATACCACTGTACTACTGCTGCTGATAGTCTACTACTACAACTACTGCCTCAACTACCCCTCTTCTCACCTCAGATCCATGAAGCCTCTCTTCCCGTGTGAATTTGCAGCGTATTCTTTTCTCTCCCGTGATGCGGCGTAGGTGCTGAACCTGACACGGGCCTACGTCGCTCGGCACCAGGACTTCGTGGTCCCCCTGATAGAGAAG
Source organism: Hoplostethus mediterraneus (assembly GCA_034670385.1). Taxonomy (NCBI): domain Eukaryota; kingdom Metazoa; phylum Chordata; class Actinopteri; order Trachichthyiformes; family Trachichthyidae; genus Hoplostethus; species Hoplostethus mediterraneus. Next base: position 14,162,941 of record JAXDDW010000003.1, on the reverse strand, counting down.
TATGCAGAGGAGTGGCAGGCCACGGGATACCCCATCTACCGGCCAATGTGGTGGCTCAGTCCCAGCGACCCCATGACCTTCACCATCGATGACCAGTTCCTCATCGGAGACGAGGTGACTCAATGACGTTCTGATCGGAGGGGATCGGGTGCCGTCTGTCGGCATCCGATACGCTTGGCGTCTGATATATGAATCAACCTCAGTTGTAACTTGATGTCTCGCGAATCGAGTGTACGATCTCCTTGAAGTCTGAACTTGTTCTACCAATCTTTCCAGGTCCTGGTGGCACCAGTGGTGGAGAAGGGGGCGGTGCGGAGGGATATATATCTACCTGACGGGGGCTTCCAGTGGCAGGACAGCCGTAACGCTCAGGTGTTCGACGGGGGGACGCTCCTAGAGGACTACCCCGTGGCCTTGGAGGAGGTGGCCATTTTCTTACGGAGGAGCTGAGTCATGTGACCGATCCACCCACGTCACCTGACTTATCCCGATACTGTTTTGAATCTTATTCTTTTTGTTTTCTAAATACCCGTGCTGTTCTCAACTTGCACTTTTCCACAAAAGACCATTGACCGTGTCTCGAGACCCCATCTTGAGATTAGATGTAGAGAGATATTTTTATACTTGCACTTTACAACTCAAAACGATTTGTATTTTTTTCTTTGTGACTTTTTTTTCTTCTACTTTTTTAAAAACGTTAATCAGTTTTTACCTCTTGGCTGATTTGTTTCCGGACGTTTTGATCTGTTCTGCTTTTTTCTGTATGTAAGTTACAGAGAAATCTGTGTGTTTACATACTGCATTTCTACAGTCTTTAAGTGTTTAGCTGCTGCTGGCTCTCTTGACAAGGAGGAACAAAGCAAGCCCCTTGTTTGCTTAAGAAGAATCTATGAATCTCTCAAGAAGACCAAAAAAAAAAAAAAGACGAAGGAAGATGTTCGCAAGGGTTTTACCGAGGGAAATGCTTACTGAAAGGAGCTTACGGAAAGCTTCGTATGACGGAGATGACGCACCGTACGTCCTGCTCACTCATTGGAAAGGCTTTTACTTGAACTTATCAGGCCGAAGGGCTGATGTATGATGAATGTACCTCAAGTTAAGTTTTTCACTGCTTTACCATGTTAAACGTCACCAGACGCAACAACCCATCAACCCCTCTAGCACTTATTCTAGTTTTAACTTAATTTATTAACATACCACTCTATTGGACACGTGTCCCTTAGTACTGTAGGCCAGACGAACCTGAGGCCAAGCCGCTGTCATTGTAACATGGCATCGTCTATCTGCTAGATTTTAACCTCTTACTAGACTGCTGTTTTTAAGTGCTTTTAATAGGCTGCTCATTTTTTTACTCGCTCTCTCTGATGTGTTGATGTGCTCTTTCATGATTGCCAATACAAGTTGTAAAGAAAGCCTCAGAGGTGGAAAGGAGATTTAAATAGGGTTGGGTGCTCCTCACCCCCAAAATACAATAATATGATGCTCTCATGTATGAAATGTCTCTTGCAGCCTTCTTAGATTTACCAGAAAGGGTTAAATAAGTGCATGACCTAATGGTTACGGTCACAGAAGTGTAGTTCGATACTAACTCCACTTAGCCTACTCTAGTGGATAGCGCTCTTATTCACACCCACTTCCACCCGTTCATTTTTTGACATTAGTCATGTAGGAGAATTTCTCCGAGTTGGTTTGAACCCTGACTGTGTGTTCTAAGCGGATGAGATGACAGCTAGTTTGTTTCTAAAAAAGCATGATTCATTGCGTTTCCCTCAGAGAAACGTTGTCCCCATGTGCAACAGCCTTCGTTGCACATGGTTAGTTATTTCACAATGCTCTCATTTGATTTTATAACACTTTACCTTATGTCAGAACATGGAAATGCCTTAATCTTATGGATTTGTTCACAAGTATTGGTCAGTAGTAACAGTGCAGACTCTCTCTTGTGCCAATTTGGGACCTGGCCCCCATCACAATGAATACTTTACCACTAATTGATTGTAACTTTGATCTAACAAGTTTACTGTATCGACTGAAACACTCAGGTCTACTGAAGCTTATCAAATCACCAAATGTCTTAGTGCAACGCGGTGTGTTGTGAACACGTCAACGTCTTAATCGCTCCCAGAGCTGAATGTACAACGGACAAACTGTGATTTCCCCAACGAAGCCCTTTATGTTAAGAGCTTTTCTAGTTCCCGTGCTTATGCTGTTATCAAACGCTGTGGTACGTTAACGTGTAAGTCGCAGGAAAAGCTTTGTATTATTATTCCTTCCCTCCACAGACTGAGAAAACGTGATGCCGTGTGCCTCCTGTGTCCCACTCTTAAATCTGGGCAACAAAAGTGTCCGGATTATTGCAATATCAGCAATGTACATATTACGATGACTGTGCCATTACAAGTGTTTTTCTCTTCTGTAAATCAGAGAACTTAGAATTGACAAAGTTGCAATAAAGTTTACATTTTCTTACTGTCCTTCCTATTGAGTCATGCAGTTAATACTTATTTTATATTGGCCTAGTGTAGTCGGGCAACATCTTACCTTCGAACCAAGAGCCAAAATAATTCTTAATGTCTTCCTTTGCTCCTTATATCATTTTCCCATCTCTTTTTTTCTAAATATCTCTTTTGAATGTTTTTTCAATTTTTTCCCCCCAAGATTCTTTTACATGTAATAATAAATGCACACTTCAGTTAAGTGTCCAGTAATACCGTAGGTCCTGGTTTGCTTGCATATTGCTGTTGTTGTATGAAAACCTTCACCTATCTCCAAAATGACTTATCTTAGCTGGCCAACCAAAACATTTTGAGTTAATCAAATTGGTTTTGCAAAGATGTAATACACCCATGGTTTAATTTTCTCAACCCATACAGCAGCATGTCATCCTTTCAACTGCAGTTAAATCACACCATTCACCAAAGGTTACGAGGTTTTCACGCGATAGCGACACGTACTCCGATTGTGTGTTTGCAGCCCCTTAGTGTGAGCTCAGAAAGTCCGTGATTATATATCTGCGCGCATGCTGACCACTCACATCTCCACTAATTCCACTTAAACCTAATAAAGGTTATTTATAGGTGCGGTGAGCATGCGGTGGGTGAGATTCTCAGGGGAATCACATTCACCCCAACCTCCGCCCTCCCACTCTTCCTTACCTTCCTTCCTCGCTGCCCCTTGGCTGAGGTCCACTTTGGGGCCCCCAGGCCGTGCCCCTGTCGCGCAGCTAGACAGGTGCAGCAGGCCGCAGACACAGTACCTCCACACCAAGCACCCTGCTCGCCCTCTCCTTTTACACCCTCGCCTTAACCACTTAGATTCATATAGCACTTTTGGAAATTTGGACGCAGTTCTCGGCCAGATGAAATTCACAAGACATTCTAGTGTGGCACCAGGGTTTGTGAGGTGATGAAGTTAAGATGTCAGTGGCCTGAGAGGATTGCGCTTTATAGGAGGACAGTGGAGGGGCTGGAGGGGGACCTTAAATGACCTACATCACACCACTTTCTTTACATCAAATAAAGCAGCGATTAGTAAAATGCCACAATAAAATCCTTAATCCACAATCTGTGTGTGTGTGTGTGTGTGTGTGTACAGTACTTTGGTTTGTTATGTTTTGACTTTTATTCAGAACAGTGCAGTTCTCTTTGTGAGGTCCAGCAAAATGTTAATTCAAGGCAAAACATAAAACCTTCAAGAATCATTGTGGTGAAAAACATCCCTCCTTATACTAACATGTTGCAGCGGGTTACTTGTTTTCCCCTTCTTCTCTGTATCAACATACTCAATTAGGTGGGAGCATAACAGAGCCCTTTACGTAAAGTCGTCCAAAGGTGCAGGAAAAACAAACCGTCCTGCCAAACCCCAAATCAAGGATGACGCGAATGAGGAAGCTCGGCCGATATTCGATCCGCGTACAGTAGCTGAAATGAGAACAATATTATTCTCCTCTCTGCGGGCGATTCATAATTGCAACCAGTGATCAGTGTGCAACGGCCCCGCTCCCGCATGAATGACTAGCTTATAAAACAGGATTGGCAACATTGGCTCCCCGCTTTCTCTGAGGGTGTTGTGGAGCAAGTGGCACATGAATTAAACTGGTGACAAGCGGAGGCCGGAGACCTCTCCAACAGGCTACTTTTAGAAAGTGCAAGTCAAGGTTTTAGGTTTCAGAGTCTGCTCTTGAGTGAATGGGTTTTCCAGCTTGCCAATTAGATGCACAATTTAAAGACTTGTTGTCCAGGGGCCAACTGGTTGCAAGGCTGTTGTTTATGCTGTATGGATATGGTCAGTTTGTGTGTGTGTGTGTGTGTGTGTGTGTGTGTGTGTGTGTCCTGTGCTTTAAATAGACAGGACATTGCTGGTTTGTTTGTAAAATACAAATCCGATCCTCCTCGACATACAGAAAGAAGCCAGGACACATGGGACTTCATGCTTTTGATAGAGACACATGAAAAATATAAGATATACAAAAGGGCTGCCTTTGAAAGTGATCCTTTTTCTCAAGCAGCCAAACTGCAGGTTCCCAGAGTTGATGAGGAGCAAGCAGACTTCAGGAATGCAGCCTTGAAATGTTAGCCTGCTAGCGGAAGCCCAGGGCAGGGTGACACCGGGTTGGGTGTACCATTGTGGAGGCGTGCACATGTGGAGAGGAACGAGAGGGGAAACTGTCACATGTAATAACTCCTCTGCCTCGGCCCTCCTCGGAAATCTGTCACCTTGCGATGTCTTTAAACGTCTTCCGTTTAATTTGACTTCATCGCTGAATAGCCCCAGCGAAAGGACTTAATACCCCAGAGACGGAACTGGCTCCTCGGTGCGGTCCACTTGAGCCCAGCCACCTGGCAAGATGGCAGGCCAGTGCTGCGGCCAGCTTCCCTCTGAGAAGTAAACACTGGCCCAAGGAAGGAAGGATCCCATTTTCACACCAGACTCATTTCAGGGGGGTTTCAACTCGTCTGAACTAAGCGTAGTTAGATCATCATTATGGATCAAGGTTGTCCAGATCTTGACTGAGGTCATTTCAAACATCTGAAGAGTCAACATGACTAAGTTGCTCTGGATAGAAACATCTGCTAAATGCCTAAATTATATATATCCTTATACTGTACAGTCCACTGTGTCTCTATGTTCATAATTCCTTGTATGCTCTGTGCCACATGGTCAGATATGCGCTGGACATTCCCCATATATGCAGTTTTGAACTGAACTGCTGATTCTTGGAATAGCACTGCCTCTGACATTTCATTATTCTGTCCCCCTATAGGGGGAAACAGCAACTACATGGGACCAACTGGTGGAAGTGAATAGAGCTTTTCCTCACACACACACACACACGAAAGTATGTGATTTAAATGATGACTAGAAACGGATCAATACGTAAATAAGATATTACATACTTAGAGCTGATACAGCTGTCATGACATTCACTTTTATTGTGTTAAAACTGGTTTTGGTATATCAGCTGCTTGTCTCAATACACATCTTTAATTTAAAGGGCAAACATATACAACTTCATCTTGAAAACCATGCAGCAGCGTAAACATGAGGTCTACTGAGATAAAAAGTCATACAACTACAACACATCATTGTCAAAGTCTGTGATAACAAAATGCCATGTCACACAACTAAATGTCATGTCAAAATAAGGAATCATATTTTTGCCTGCTTCACTTCTTAAACCAGCAAAGACTTAACTCAACTTAGTGCTCAGTAGAAGGTGCACTCAGCTCATAGATATGCATGTCCTGAACAGGTCAATGTGTGAATACAGAGGTTAAAACATGGAAAAAATAAATAAGATTCTGTACTGACAAAACAGGAAACATAAGTGCATTTCTAAGCCCTTCTGTATATCTGGTCTTGCTAAACATTACTGTATATCTGTTTAGTCTGACTCCCAGGCCTTAAAATGTAATGCAAGCTGTCTAACAGAACAATGCAGGAGAGACAATGCAAGTGATTTCCTACTGGCGGGACATAACAACCCGCCAGAGAATTAAGCATCTCGTCTGAGTAGGCAACAACAGCTGCAACACCACAATTTTTACATCTGGAGTCTGATCACACAATTTTACAGTTCCATTATGAGCGGAGATAAAGCGAAGACGGACAGATCGTAGTGATCTGACAAAAGGCTAGCAAGGTAGTTAGGAATCGGTTAGCTTGAGCTGAAGGGCCAGTCATGGAGTGCACAACATAACCAAAGTACAGTGACCTCGCCCTTTTTAGCACACTAAACTACACAGAAAAGGCCAGCCAAATTCAACACACCGTGCAAGTGAGATTACCCCCCAAAAACGTACCCCATCCAGCCAATCACCCATCTGCAACAGGGAGGTCAAAGCTATACTACGAAACAGTTCACGGTGTCACACTGCACTGTATTGCATCTCAACTTTATGTACTGTTGCACAGGTACATGCGGACATAAGCGCACATCTTGCTGTAGCCAGCACCCCAGAATACTAGGCCATGTTAATAAAACCTGAGTATCGAAACAACAAAAACACACAAATACGATCCGCCTTTGTCAGTATGTCACCTACTGCTGCTAAAACGAAAAAACTGGCTGTACATGAGAACCAGAAAGGCGATGGAGATCCTTTCTTCCGACTGGGCCACTAGAAACAGGCCTCTGTCTTCTGGGTCAGTATCCAACAAGCTTCCCAGACTGGAGTTATGCTGATCTAGGGTCACTTTCCAGAGCAACACAGATAACCTCATTTATCATCATCTGAAAAAGTGAAACCTATTCTAGATCGCTTCTACGCTCAAGAGGTGGTAAACACACCCCCACTGAAGCATATGAAAGTAAGGGACACCAAGCGAGACCAGGTTTGTTGAAATAATTTAACATCAAAAGTTGCCGTCTCCCCCAAGTCGTCAAGCTCTGGGTGCTCCTGAAGATCGGAGGGAAGCTTCTAGGGCAAAAAAAAAATGACAAAGGATTTTCACCCCCATGTTCCGCAGATGTGTGGGACGGACCAACTGGGACAAAATCTAGTCAGCATCTTGTAGCATTTCTCAACCCAAGCGTAAATGTTCTTTCAGATAATGGAAGAGGTTGGATATTTAATGTTCAATTTTGTATTACTGTATTAGTTCTTCAGCTGAAATGTCTCTTGCCAGCTGTGTTAATATGGACAAGAGCACTAGAGTGGCGCTAATCTTCTCCTCCCTTTCTACCCTTTTACTTTAGTGGGTCACTAAGGCACCAGTGCGTACAGTCCTGCAGATAAACACTTTGATCTGCACTACCCGTACACACTTCCACCAGAATCTCCTATTGCCCAAGCATACACATGCACCCCTCACAAAATAAAACAAAATGACAAATGTTTTCAAACACCCTCTCAATCAGAATAATTTCTTTAACATTAATTAACTAAGAAATACAACCCAACATTATTTATTTCTGTACAATCTTCAAGAAGAATAAATCTTTTGTTAAAAACAATTTCTTATGCTTTTTCCACCCAAGGAGGAAGCGATCACTTGGTGGCTTTCTTGTCAAGCTGGAAGAGATCCAGGATGTCCAGCATGGCCTGTCGGATGTTGGTGCCAAAACGGTGGGAGTCCTAGAATGAGGCGAGGAGAGATGGTCAAAGGAGAGGTAAAACAAAAAGGACAGAGGAGAAGCTGAATTGGCTGTAAGCACGAAGGGAAATCAAGTGAACTTACGGTTTCTGGGCTTGAGTGTTTGCTAGAGATGTGGAAGTTGATGAGGTTCTCACCAACAATGATGTAAGACACACCATAACCATCATCAGCCACCTGGTTGACACACACAGAGCAGAGGGGTGAGTTGAAGGGCTCGTCTCCATACCACTTGATATTGCTAGCATTAAGGGCAAAATTACTCATTATCTTTTTCATATCAACTAACATGGCAAATATTATATTTTCTAAAAGGTCTTATCTAAAAAACAGTTTACTAAGGGCATTTAAAAATCAAAAAGCATAAAAAAAACAACATCCTATAGATTGATCTAGACTGTAACAATCAGATCCTGCCCAAGGATCTCAGGCTGCACTCCAGCTTGGGGACTAAGCTAGGAGCTAGACCTAGCCATGCTTTGTGATCAGTTACTTAAAAAAATAATAGAAAATTAACTCGTAACCGGTAACCACCGTAGAGATCACCTCCTATTCAAAAGTCAAGTTGCTGTCCTGACTATGGATGTGAATCATTTTGACTGGATAACTCACCGGACCAAAGCCACCTCCAGAGGACACATACTCAGGGTGTCTGACCAAGTCAAACAGAGCTATCTGCTGCAGTGGGGTCTGACTGGTGGATAGCCTCCAGGGCTCAGACAGGACCTAGACATAAACAGAGGATACAGCGCGTTAGCCACTAGTCAACAAAAAACACCTCGACTTGAGGATGGACTCTGAGTTCTTAGCTACAAGAACATTTTTTAAATATTGTTAAGGCATTCTTTATTAGATAGTATTCAACAGAGAGTGACTAACGATTGGGGAGAGAGAGACGTGTAGCACAACAAAAGGTCATGAGCTGAATTCACATGACATCGCTAGGTGTTACTGTTGTATAGCAAGAGTAGTTCATACATGCAGCAATATAAGGCAGACAGGTAAACATCAGTTTGACGACCTGTAGACAGTCTGCAGTAGAAAGAGACCCCTGTGAATCTGGAGCATGACTCATGCCCCTTATTCCTGCAGTTCAGGTTGCTGCCCCCGGGGGGCACCATCACAACTACAAATGCCTATAGGAAGTTCCAAACACAAGTGCCTTCTCTAAAGCCTGGATCAGCTGTTGAGTGCTGAGTTACATGTTACATCTGACTTGTATCCCAAGTGAAACCAAAGGCAATATGTCACCCTGTGTGGGCAACAGCTCATACCTCCTTGAGGAAGGCAGAGTCCTCGCCCAGGTACTTGGAGACCACGTAGAGACAGAAGAGGTGGCGGTCGATGCCCATCCCGGTCATGGCCATGCGGTACATGTTCTGGTGCTTTTCTGCCGCCTCTTTCAGCAGCCTCAGACGCTCTTCTCTCTGGGTGGAGAGGACAGAGGTGAGAAAGCAAAGCGATGAGAGTGAAAGAAACACGACAGATGAGGGAGGGCAGACAGAGGGGGACAGGAAGAGTGGAACCAGTTATATAAGAGTTGGAATATGTTAGAGGAATAGGAAAGTGGTTAGAGAGAGATGGGGAAAAATGAGAATGAAGAGAGGAAGGATGGACAAAGGAACAGGAGAGAGAAAGAGTGAAGGGGAAGCGTGTAAAGAGTTGTGTAGCCGTTTTGGGTGGCAGTGCTACACATTTCCTCGTGTTGTTATGATGGGTATGGTAACTAAAGACTATCAGCAGTATCGTAATCCCAGGTGAGGCGCGTTCCCGTTTAGCCCTACCGTCTCATCTCTGATCATGGAACGGACGAAGGCACAGGTCTCCATGGTGCAGGAGCGCACCGTCTCTGTACGGCCCTCACGGAACAGGCGGGTCATGGACGCCTCGTATGTCAGGCAGAACTTCCCCTTGTCCTGGTGAAAGACAGTATGCACCAGACTTATAACCACATATTCTCTGTGAAGCTGCCGGCAGTTGTCTTATAAAGAAGTCAGTACATTTCTCAGCATGTTGATGTGACACAAACATCACTTCAGTACAGCAGGCTTACATTTACACTTACAGGGGGTGGACAAACAGCAAGAGGTCTGACAATCACCTCTGTTATTATGTGAATTTTCAAAGCAACATGAGGCCACTCCCTGTACATTTTACACTTTCAGCTGATGCTCTTATAATTAGTAAGGCACATTAGGATCTAAGTTTCCTGACAAAAGAGGATATGTGATCATGTAAGACAGAAAAGTGCAAGGAACACAGGTCTTTACTCATCCGCCAGCGAGTTGGAGTTACTCACCCTGTATTGAGCCAGCTGCAGGGCGATTTGGATGAAGGCATCGGGACTGGTGCGGCACTTCTTAATCAGGCCCTTACCAAAGTCATTGAAGGGGAAGATGTGAGAGTCCACATCATCAGCCAGAGTCCTGGCCACCGTCAGAGAGCTCTGGATGACCTCCTGGCACTGGGGGAAGTAGCACAGTTGCATGTTATACATTTACTATCATATTTACAGATATAGCATGACCGAGTTGACAATACAATCATATTCATACTCAGTTTGATTAATAATGAATCCATTGCCATTGGTATGAACTTGTTCACTAACATGTCCCTTACTGTATTGACACTTTTTGAATTTCAAATACAGGATTCTTTGTTCCATTACAATACATACATTTTTGAACAATACTAAAAGCAAATGTGCACATGGTAAAGGCTACCAGCAGAGGGCAGTCAAGGTCTTTCCAAACCTGAGTCTCACCATTTCAAGAACTAGACTATGAGAGGCATCCTAGTGGTGCCTTACCTCAGCAGGAATGTCCCACTGCAGCCTCTGGGGACCAGGCAGGTTGGGGTGGGGTTCCCCGCAGCAGTGGCCATCCTCAGCATATCCCAGCTTAAGAGGGTCCATGGAAAGCACATGCTGCACCACAGAGAGAAGGGTTATTAACACTATTATTAGGTTTAACAGGACTGTGTGTGTGTAAGACTGAACTCTCATTCAGACATTTATTTTTCTTTAACTTAAAAGGTTTGATGAACAAATGTAAACGTCATGTCTTATCCACAAAATCCACAAGATCATTCTTGCTAATTTAGTAGGTCATCTTGTTGGTTGGCTTTTTCTTAATTATTTAGATATCCTGGACCCTTAAACTCACAGCAAAACCCACATTTGATGAAATTGCCAAAATACCATAATTGGATCTGTATCTGTACCAATTTATTAGACAAAACATAGAGGCTCACCTCCCAGAGATGTCCAATGATCGGAGCATCAGCCCAGGAATGCTCTGCATTCAGTCCCATGGTGCCATTCTTGAACACGATCAGGTTGAAAGATTTATCGAACCACCTAAAGAACAAACAATAAATGCATTCAGTTTATTTGTAGATGAGCTACTACTACGCTACTGTAAAAGAACGAATAAAATGGAGTCAAGATCATTTCAACCACTGCTTTCTAAATGAACGCACCTGTCGTAGCACTTTCCATGGAGGAGGGACTTGGCATAGCTGTCCAAAGACTTGACTGGGTTGTTCTCATCGTACCGCTGCTCAGTGTCATCCAAGGTTACAAAGAAGGCCGCCTTCTCGATGGTGTCCAGAGACTGCTTGTTCTTACCACGGCTGAAGTAGCTGTCACGAGCCTTGGCCCATGGGGTCCTGTGAGGGGAAGCAGAGGTCACAGGACAGCAAAGTAAGTACTGATATTGTTATATTACAAAATGTACAGACCCTACCCTAAATGAATCACTGGTATAAATGTTGCGTTTCCTATGGCTAGCCAAGCATAAGTACGCCGCCAAGCCCAGATTAACTCCTCAAACCCATGAACCCATTTATATTCTCTGATGCACAGCCTAGAAAAAGGTTCACCTAAATCGATAGTTGTTTTTCGTTTCTAATAATAATGTCACTACAATAAATGTCCATCTACATTTACTTCACCCCTTCCTGAGTGGTCTGGCTGCACCAATCCTTCATCATAAGGCCACCCACCTCTCCCCTGCAGTAAGTGCAGCTAGCGCCTCCTCTCCTGGCAGGGGCTCAGACTTGTCAGCCAGGATCCTCTCCATCTGTTGCTCTATCTCCCGTGGCAACAGCAGCCGCCCGTCATAAAACATCCACACCTTGAAGAAACGCCCCTTGTGGTACACAGCAATGTGCTTAGTCTCATTCATGTGCTGAAGGACGTCTGGGAGGGAGGGAGCGATGGTGAGGAGAGAGAAAGTGAAAAAGAGAGAAAGGGGGACACAGGGGCGGGGTGTAGGGTGGGGGGCGGTGGGCGGGGGTGAGTTTTCTTTTGTACCTACATCTCAGTACAGCTTATGGTTAAAGAGGCCAAGAGTTTTCTAGACAAAGTGAGAAAGGAGGGCAGGACTTCAAAGGAAGTATAGATGGAGCGTGTGTTAGTAAATAAGACAGTAGAGAAATTCTGCGATATCTAATACATTTAGAAAAGGCACGAAAGTAATTTTTATGAGTGATGATGCTTTTATTTAAGTGAATATTCACCTTCTAAAATAATATGCATTTGATTTAGAAGGAGCTACATAATGGGGGAGAATGTCCAATAGACAATCTAAAGCAGCTTGAAATGGGCAGGAGAGGAGGTGAGATGAAAAAGCAAAGTCATTTGGGAATGGGTGGTGGTGGTTTGGATTATGGTCCAAATGTTTGTTTGAGCAGCATCACTCATAATCATTAGACCCCAATCTAAAGCTTTTTGCCCCGTGTTATTTTTGTTAAAAAGTCACAATATTGATTTGGTGACGCTAAAGTGTTCAAACAAGCATTGACCCAGTTACAGGCCCGACAGGGAAGAAAACATTTATGCTAGGAACATTTTGACCCCAAGTACAACAACCTCGCACCCAGGTAATCTTTAGCCTACGGTGGATCTTCTTACTGTTAGGGCACCTTCAGCAATGTAGCTTCCTCTGGAACGTGAATACATTCACTGAACATGACTGACAGGATTCAAAAACATTATTTATTTCTAGCTTATGACAGTCCGAACTGCATTAAACTCTTATGCATCCCTTTAGAAGTATCCTCCTGAACAGATAGCAATTTTTAACAATTAAGTACTTCCATTTTTTCCTCCACACACAGCCTCAATAATACATATTACGACATAGGGGGAAACTACAAACTCTAGCCATCAAAGTAATTAATCAAATAAAACTCCCAAATGTTCATTCTTTAAAAAGGAGGAAACCACTGCATTTCAGTGCTCAAATGTTTTCCTTGTGCATTAGGACAGTTCAGTTTGCCTTACACTGATTGGTTGAGCAGGGGAGTGTAGCCTGGTAACGTTGGGCCAAGACCCAAAATGTAACTAAAACAAACTTAACATCTCTTTGTTTACACTTTTACCAGGGGGTGAAAACAGGTTTCCATATCTTGGAATAGTTTTAGTAAATGCGACACTGTCCCCTAGTGTACGCGTTAACACTACATCCAAGTCTGTTGGCAAACACCTGGCTGGCTCCTACTTATTGTTGCTGGAGCTGCTCCAGGTTGTACGTCTAGACGACAACACACATTAGAATCTTGGTTCTGAGGTTTCTAGCTTCGAGAAAGAGTTGCTCGTTTTCACATGTGCTGAACTGTCCTTGGACAGAGGAACAGCACAGATATAGTTCATAAATATATAAATGACAACGTTAAATCATGCAACAGAGGTCCTCTACGGACTGAATGTACATGCAGGATATTGGGTTAGCTCCTTGCAGAGGACTGTTGGTCAACTCTGAGCATCCAGGACGTTCTGGTTCATCATACTCAAAATAAGGTCATTTCCTCCTATAAAATGGCTTCCTGCCCTCTCAGAGATCAATCATTACTTTAGAGAATAAATATCCAAAGGGTTATACTTTACCACCTTTCAAATGCCATGTACCACATACTGCTGAGCAATTTAGATGTATGTTTTTGTTGCACACTCTAAAATCAAGAAACCCACAATAACTCAGATTTGATTTATCGCTATCCCAGCCAGCCCAATGCAGATTCAATTTCTAGGTCTTATCTGGATCCTCTATCTCTATGAATGCTCAAACTACAAGGCTAGGTCACATCAGTCACATGCAAATCAGTACTTGCCATGTGGACCAGTACACATGCATTATTATTTATAAAGAGTGATTTAAATTTACGTGTACAAAAGGTGTACAAAACGTGCCAAGGAGGAACAACAGTAGGGTGGGAGGAGGCAGTGCGTCTAAGACTCTACCTGTGTCTACACCTGGGACACGACTGGTGTTGAACATACGCTCGTATTGGGATGAGCACATGGGAATAGTGTGTAGGAGCATGAGCTGAAAAGTAAAAAGGGGAGAGTCAAACACAGACAGATGACAAACTAATTCACTAAAACCCCCAGAGAGCAGAAGACACACACCTAAGGGGACAACAGAGTGGATGGAGTGAAGGAGGGGAGATAAGGATTGGGTTGAGAAGCAGTCCGAAGGAGAAGGAGAGACTTTGGAAGGCTGCCAGGGTAGGAGACATGAGCAGGGTCCAGAAACCAGTGGCCTGCTGCCTCAACGCCACCAGCAAAGCCCTACAGAACACTGCACTGAAGTTTAGATACTTTTAGATATTTAGATCCCTTTCGCAAATTGAAGTAATTCATCTCCGCCAGTCAAATATCCAACTTTACATTAAAACTTCCCGCAATAACTGGGAACCTCAAAACACAGAGGAAATAAGAGGCGGGTTCTATTCAGGGCTGTGCTGGTTGACAACGAGTCCAGGAGTCAGGGTTTCCAATTGGGTGTTGCCGCGCCAATGGCTAGGGTCGCAGGGCAGGGGTCAGAGGGCAGCACTGAGGTTTGCCCTCCTCTTACCTGTCTCCAAACCAGGGACGCGGGTGGTGTTAAACATCCGCTCCCACTGAGCCGAACACAGAGGAACCTTGTTCGCCAGCAAGTATATCTAACGTGGTGTCCGAGGCAGCGAAGGAACAAAACAGTAGAACACAAACAACCGAACGTGAGTGTGCAACAGAGAGAGTGCATGCAAGCATGTTTCTAAAGATGTATGCCGTGTGTGTGTGTGTGTGTGTGTGTGTAAAATACCTGTGTGTCTGTTCATATAAGATGTTGAAGAACTGTCAATATGGTGTGTGTACAAAAAGAATTTGAATTTAAGCATCATGCATGTTGGTGAGGGAAGGCGAGTGATAGACAGAATTAAGGGAGGTAGAAGAAACAACAATGTGGCAGTAAAAAAAAAACACAACAGCCGTCAGCTTATCCAGCAAGCCTGCAGATAACGTCCATGATCTCACCTCGCTGGTAATCATAGTTGCTCTTACAGCAGAACAAGCAAAGCACAGCTCATTCACAGCTCATTCAAAAGTCACATAATCACTGGAAGAATTATGGATAACAACCTTTTTCTAGCAGCAGGAGAAGGAGGTTATGGGGGGGATAAAAAGGCTCTCGTTGTCTAAAAAGACTAATTTAATATGACAGCTGTAGTTACATTGTGGAAATGTCTCTTTAGTTAATATCAATACGTCATAAATGAGCAAGTTAAACATTTACACACGACTGATACGGTCAAATATGTACTGTGCATGTTACTAAATATATATTTAGATACAGCTTGTATAAGGACTATAATTGAATCAAAGTTAAAGTGACTCGTTTAAGGAGACAGAGACAGAGAGAGACAGAGAGAGAGCGAGAGAGCGATGCTCTACACTCACTGGTTGGATCTGGGCTCTGTCCAGTTTTCTCCTGTAGAGCATGATAGCATGGATGGCATTACCTGCCCTGGCAGTCTGGATGTGAGTGGGGAACACATACAGGAAGTCCTGAAGAAAAGAAGAGAGGGGATCAGAAATAAGACAATAATAGAGCACATTTCATTCCTTGGCTTACACTGCCCTAAAAACACACGGGTGCACATACCTATGGACACCAATGTCACCTTATTGAACTTTTTTTGTTGTATTGGCATGATGTGACATGCCGGCCTCCAGCATGTTTACTCTGTAACATTGATTTGTTAATACACACAGAAATGTAAAGAGCTGAAAGAGTAGTCTGTACACAATTTCACTGTGTGAATGTCAGATTCTTTGTTCTTATTTTAGCCCAGTACCATATGTATAGAGACAGTATGCCCGGCAATCATGACCTATTCCAAACATTACGAGTGCTGTTCCACAGATCCCCATACAAAGTCTACCTTGCTTGAAAGCTGTGTCTTTAGCAACAGGCTCTTCAAGTAAGATGGGAGATGTAGCCGTTTAGTGTGCATTGAGTTGGCGCCGGCAGAGTCATGACCCGGTCATAGTGTCCGGCAGATAAACACACACAGACAGACACACACCGGGCTGCATCTCTGGGAGCAGTGACTCATGCCTGCTCTGCTGCAGTAACAGCCCAGTCTACTGTCCCACTCATTCAGGCAGAAACACACAGACGGACCTGTGGGCTTGTGCCAAAGCCCCTCATATAGGCCTCTCAGTGGTGGCTAGTTGTCTTGGGTGAGTTCACTGGGTAGATACACACAGGAACCTGATCACAAATACGCCACACAGTTGGAGCAATCCCGTTTTCAGACAGTACAGACAAAAGGTGCGATGCTACAACCATAACCATGCCAACTGAGCTGCTGAATAACGGCTAAGCCAGTTTGATTGTAGCTGTAATGAGCTCCTCTGAGACACTGAGAAGAGGTGGCCTATTTCTTCCAGACACTACACAGACAAGTTTACATAGTTTAAAGAAAAGCATCAGCCATCCACACAGTCACACAGGAGTTAATCAGGAGGCACTTAACGTCTAATTGAAAGGCTAAAACTGTTGTTTAAGCAGAATCTCATTCTGTAGATCACCATCCATACTAGGCAGTGGGCAAAATATCTGCAAGACAGCAAGTTCTGTCAAATCAGTTATTGAAAGGACGTTGATGCTACATTTAATAATGTCAGTTAGAACTGCTGCTAGCTACTGGAGCCCAGCAGCACTGATCAAACAGGAGCCAAACCTGGGTTGTGTCCATCAACCCATCTATTCACTCTCATTTCAATGCTTCAGTTTTATTAAGAAGTATAACCAACATTATGCTTCATTTTCTTTACAGATAGAACTTAGTTGAAAATAATTTCTGATATATCTAAAATTGAGTGAAAGCATTAGACAAAGTTGTCACATGCCTATAGATTGCTAAAGTGTCCCCCCCCCCCCCGCCCCCGTCGTATCTGTCACTGTGCCACGCATCAAAGAAACTTCAACTGAAAAATGGTAGGAGGCAACATAGACTAAACTGCAACTCTGCACAAATCATTCAACCCCTGCCTTGGGATAAGAAAATGAAAATTTCTATTCAACAGCCTAGAATTAGAGAGAAATCGAGCCATGCATATTGCTCCACCCCTTTGCAGTGTTTTTAGTCACAACACTGGCAAAGGCTTACTCTCACACAATACATTAAACAAACAGATAGCACCCACATTGAGTTTGTCTTTCAAAAGCACCCACAGAGAATCAAGTCACATCCTTCATGTAGTAAACCTGCACTGTGTAATATCATGTAATGTAGTCGTTGTCGGCCCCAAGTGGCATCGAGAGGTAACTGTATGCAGCTTTGTTAGCATCATCTTTGCTTGTGGTAAATCAACTTTCTGTAGCCCCACTTCGTGCATTTTTACATAAAAATGTTACATAATGCAGCTTTAAACAACAACAGGCTGAGCCACCGTTTGTTTACTCAGGGAGAGAGGTCTTACCATGGCATAGTAGTTGCTGTTGACCATGATGGGCCCACGGCCTCTGAGGTAGATATACTCTTCCCACCAATCACTGACCTGAGTCAGACAAAGAGAGGGAGGAAAGAAAAGAGGAGAAGATGAGCCTATTAGAAACATAGCCTTCCTTGATAGTTCTGCCGTGATTCATGACCAAAGAGTAGTGTACTAAACTGTGATTAAACCCTCAACAGCTGAGAGTTGGTGTGACTCACATAGTTAGAGGCCCACCAGGACTTGAGTTTGAGGTACCACTGCAGTCTAGGTCCCAGGTTCTTCTCAAAGTCCTTAGCCAAGCCCTCCATCCGTTTATACTGGTCATCATCCATCAGTGGGCGGGCTGACTCCAGGTACTGCAAACACATTCAAATAGCATGTAGACAATGCACTGGCACAAAGAGCTAAACATGGACACAAGTCACCGGTTTTAGACAAGGAAAGAGCAGACAGACCAGAAAAGACATGTCATCGATCCCTTCTCCCTTGTCTGATAATAACTGGTCTTAGTTAGGGAGTGTATTTAGTGAGTGCTGCCTTGGGCAACAGGGCCATGGGACAAAGAAAGAGGATCTGAGGCAACGCTTCAAAAGAAAAAGGGGTGTAGATTTTCAAGTAGTTTCAGTTGAACAGCTTATTCGCATGCCTGGTTTGAAATCCACTTGGATCTGGTCAGCTGTGACTAGGGGCATTCTGAAGTTGAGAGGTAGTTTCACTACTTCAAGCAAGATCTTTCTCAACACACAATAGGGGCACCTGACTGAGGATACACGGGGTGACAGAAAGCACCAAATGGTAGTTACTGGCTTTATCTCAATTGGTTCTTTCAAGGAATAATAATGGATGCAGTCCATCATTTCCAATTTTCTTCTGGATAGGAGGTAGTAGGACTATTGAGCTGCATCTTTACAGGTAAAATCATATAGATGGTGCCTAGACGTTGTAGGAGGATATCCATGAAATTATTGTACTCTTTACTCATTTAAAATATGCCCCTAGAAGGAGGGAAATTAAGGAAATTAATTTAATGAGGCCAACAATACTTTATGGTGCTTCATAAAATAACAATGCAAACTTTGATGAGAATTCACGTCGTCTCTACGATCATTTTGAACAATCAGAGATGTACACAAAGCAACTGTGGAGACATCACAGGTGTAACGTACCCTTCTGCAGGTGTCCTTGACGGGGGGGACAGGTAGCCGGGGCAGCGAGTTCTGGAAACTGTACAGCATTGGCTTCCTGCCAGAGAACAACTTCACTAGTAACTAGACGAGAAGAGCAGATATGGGGGAGAGGAGGAGAGGGGAGATTAAAACGAGACATCCTGTAGTTTGCTAGGTGGAACACAAAGTACATAGAGTTAATCAGTGGGTTAAAATGAACAGGGCCAGTGCAGGCATCATGACATGGGCCTACTGTATGTCACCTGCACTTCACACAAGGAATTAGTTGTTTCCCTGACAACTAGGCCGGCTTGGCCAAAGCAAAACCCGCTATGTGTTGAGTGAGTCTTCTATCAGTATTATTTTAATAGAAACCTTGCTGTCTTTTTCTTTTCTGGGTAAGCGTTAAGACAAGAGAGGTTTTTGTTTTTAAGTTCTCCCCAGGTCCTTGTCTCACCATCCAGAGACGGGTGGACCAGGACACGGAGCCATGGCGCGCATGCATCCAGCCATGCCAGGACAACAGGCACTTCAGGGCATTCCTCATGATGAAGATTATGGTGACCCACAAGCCTGTGCCCACCAGCACACCTCCTACAATCTTCTGGCTGTCTGTGGACATGTATCGGCTGTGTGAAGAGAAAGAGAGAGAAAGAAGAAGAAACAGAGGGGAGGAGGGGAAAAAGACAGAGGGAGTCAAATAATGGCAGCAAGGCAGAACTTTCTCATTAGATTGCATAGTGGGGCTTTGTGAAAAAGCCAATCATCGTACCAAGTTCTTGCCTACAGGAAAAAAAAAAAACAGCATGGTGATATGGCGTGCAAAGAAATAAAATAGGCCTTTTCATTTTCAAGCTTGACCAATTTAGAGATCTAAAAGAGACGACACTAAAAGAACACAGATTGGAAAAACAATACTAGACACTGAATACTACTGTAGCAATCACACCAAGTCTTGATTGATAAACAATGCATTGGTTTCATCCTGAGTGGAATAAACCACCCTGTGGTCATGTTCAATAAACTATGTCAATAAGGATCAGTAATAACTTAAAATCTTTTGTTAGTCAGTGTGGCCAGAGTCTTGCTTTTATGCTTTATAAGCCTGACAGGTAGCTGGCATTATAACTATAATTTCACAAGGGTGAAAAAATACAACGCTAACAAGAGCTCCAACCTCAAACAAAATGTTTCTCACTACTACAGTGAAAGGTTTTCAGAAATGCCTGAGGGTGATAGCCTTAAGGACACTGCCCTAAATGATGTCCTTAACTTGAAGGACAATCAGCAACAGTATTGATAAGAAAAGCATTACAAGCCATATAAACAGGAATCGTTCAAAAGAACTATTGCACAATATTGGCATGAACATGATGATACAATTATAGCAAATATGAAGAGTTGTAGAGGACAGTTAAAAAGCGGCAAGAACAAAGTTTGATATGAGACAGACCGGCAGATTAGTGGGTGAATCTTATCAGCGAAGTTATAGTACCTAACAACTACAACAACAGCCACGTGGAGTCATTAAAGGGGAAAGGTAAGCCTACATGTTCTCTCGTAAATACCTGAGGTATGTAGATAATTGCACTGGTAATAATGATTGGAATAATGACAATAACTAATAATAACTTTATATAGCACTTTTTAAAATAGAAATTAAAAAGGCCTTAATAAACAGAAAGTGAAAACAGCAAAAAACAGCAATAGAAAGGGAAATAGAAAATAAAATCAAGTGTTAATAACAATACTAACACAAAATAGTCATTGGATTTTACTGAAGATATAGTTGAGTATCATTGGTGTAGGAGTGCAAGGCAATGCCATGTCAGCAGACGAAGTGGCAAAGGAGTAACATGTATATTGAGAATAGAATTGGACCTAGAATGGAGCCTTGAAGTACGCCACATGTAACTACAGAGACACATGAAAAATGGTCACCAATGGAAACACAAAATTTTCAGTTTGACAGGTAAAATGAAAACCACACCTAGGCAGTCCCAGAGATACCAAAAGATTGCATAAGTCTAGTACTAATAATGTTATGATCAAGTCTTTCAAATGTTGCTCTTAGATCTAGCAGCACTTGCCTGCATCTGTGTTCATCAGAAAATCAAAGAAAAACAAAACACTGCTAGTCAATTGATGGCATGCCAGGGCAGCGTGACATGATATCACTGGTCTTACCCGATAGGTATGTGTTGGCCTAGCCTGGCAACCAGCCCCAGAGAGGGATCCAGCTGATTATATTTATTGTAGGACATGTAGGACACCACCACCACCATGAACCCAGGGGGGCTGCCCGGGTACACACCAGTCATCACCCCATTCTGTTGAAGAGTAAAACAACAGAGGGTTACAAAAGGAGTCCCGGAGAAAGAAAGTCATATTACCTTTAATACCATAAGCAGTGTTTTGGGTCCTACTGCTGCATACTATTATTATTACCTATAAGCAGTAAAAACAATGACTGAAGAGGTGTACACTACCAAACGTTTGGATGCGCTGTTTCTCATGATCTTAACGACATTTTGATCTAAAGGCTTATGCTTAAAATGTGTTTCTTAGACAAATGTAATAGTGAAGTTGAAGCCAATGTATGAATTTCTTTTCAAAATATAAATTTTAATTTAAAAAAGTTTTTTTTTTTTTTTTAAATGCACCCCCAACAAGTAGTTTTCATTTAGAACTTGAAATTTAGAGGTGGAGAATGTTTAAAAAGTGATTTAAAAGCTAATTTGTGGGATTTCTTTGCTTGTTAATACCAAAGGGTGGCTACTTTGAAGAATCGAAAATATAAGAGTTTTGATTTGTTTTTGGTCGCTGCCCAATTCCTTTTGTGTTCTGAGAAAGTGTGTCCAAACTTTTGACTGGTACTGTTTGTGAAAATGCTAGCAGGTCAGTGCATTTAGGTGACTCAGTACGTCAATGTGTGTAAACAGATAAATAGGCCAAAGGCTAGAACACAAAGAAAAGACAGGAAGGCTGGAAGGTTACAGTCACTGTAGTGTTTTTGTGGGAGTTTAGTAAATAGGTGAGCCTCCTTTGTGTGGGAGTTCATGTTTTAGCCAAACAAACAGACATGGCTTGACATAATAATATGACTACAGTCAATAAAGAAACACATCACTGAGCCACTGAATGTTTACAAAGTGAACAGATGCTGTTGTAAGATACAGAGAGCACACATGCTAGATGAAGTTAATTGAATCAAGGCTCTCCAAGGTTACAGCCCTACAGTTGGGTACGTCAGACACCTCTCACCTTGAAACGAATGAACCTTTTTTTCCAGGAGTGGAGGCCAGAGAGGTAGATCTGACGTAGAGCTTCGTGGCACAGCTGTAGGTCGATGCCATCAGGGGTGACAGTGAACTGGAAGGCCACCGCCTGGTGAGCTTCTGCCATGGTGGCTACTGCTGCTCTGGGTCACTGGGGGAGAGGGGAGCATAAGAATGCGATGTAAGTAAATAAGTACAATGCAAGGGACGCTAGAATCAGTGTGATATGAGACCTATGACATGTCTTCAAAAGCCTTTAGAACCAGCTGAAGCCGGACCATAGCTGTACGACTAAGGTATGTGAATAAAGCATTGCAATAGATGTTAGTGGAGGGGAAATATGAAGGCGTTAATATAAAAAAGGTATAAAGTAGATCATAAACATTGGCCACAAATGGTGACCCACAAATAAGCCTTCAGGTTTTATCTTCTGTCTACTAGCTTATTTCTTGTTCCTATCATCTTTTCTCACTTTCGTATGTACCTGGAAAGCATCGAGTCATTTAGTAAAGCAGAATCAGCAGAATCTTCCACATTGATTCTTCACCAACTCCTGTCACAGATCCTTGAAATAAATAGCGGTATTCTTCTTCAACAACTACACTGATGGTTTACCAAATTCCAATACGTAAACTAATGAAACCTCTAAGTGGGAAATTATTCTTATTGGATTAGAAAACAAGAGGGTTTACATGGAGTTAAAAGGCCAAAGTGTCAAATACTTATTCTTCTACTATTCTGGGGGCCCGGTCACTGACAGTCTACATGTGAGGTTTTCTATCTGTGCCAAGAAGGCCTTTATCAGGATTTGTGTGGGTTTTGCTACTCTTGATCTCCTACTCTTGATCTCAGTCTGCAGAGAAACAATATGGGTCAGTTAGTTATATTTTGTTTATTCCATGCGTACTTAGAAGCAGTTGCAACGTTAACTTGTGTGTTCAATGTGGGCAGGTAATAAATCATGGGTGAACGGCTGTTAAGGTCACATCATCATGGAAATACGAAGTAACGCTTATTCAAATGCCTACATGGTGTGCAGCAAAACTTGGAAACCAACCACAATGAGCATTTTTGGGGTAACCTAATCCTGGCATGTTTAATTTAATGTAGTATGTGATGGTCTAGGCCTAAATCCAAGTCAAACTAGCATACATCTTGTACAAGGCCCCCTTTGATGTGAACATTTTGTATTTAGTTACTATAACAACTGAACTGTTGTCTGTAAGGTGACACTGATTAGGCTATGTCCCTCCCAAAGAAAGCAGGTGCAATGGGAGGAAAACCTGTGTGATATGTGTGATCTACGACCAATCTCTAAACTGGTTAGGCAAGTATGGCCACTATTTAGGCCTGAACTATGGTCTGTGGTTTTATTCAAGTTGTACAACTTTGTTTACATACATGCAAATACATTTTCTACTATATCAGTGGGACTGATCTGTGGAATGATGATAGAGATCAATACCTGTAAAAAAAAAAATAGCAGAGAGATAAACCCCTGAAGGGCACAAAGTAGTAAGCATGTTTAAAGTTGTGAGCCTACAACATAATAATTATTCTGTTTCATCAACCTCAAGGAAGCCATGGTGCAACTAATGCATGTGGATGAATCTTAGCCTATAAAATTACATTACCAATAAACTCCAACATTTTAGATGCCCAGAAAAGAAGCCTTGAAGCACCAAGATTGTCTGGGAGTCAGAAATCGTGTGAAGGACGTGCTGTGGGTGCTTAGAAGTACGTGTTTCGTGCTGCCTTCAATTGCTCAGGGAAATATTGTAGATCAATCCCCGGGTGTAAATTCTGTGGTAAACTACGAGACCAAACATTACAGTGAGTGAAAATAAACGGCCCATCAAAGTGATATAAACGACTGGGAAAGTCGGAATTTTCTGATACCCGAGTTGTCACGTTTAGGGGAGTGGACAGCATGGAAGCCGTGCGAACAACGGGTGGAAAAAGCGATGTGTTTTGTTATTGTTTAGCGCTGTGTGGAAATAATAAGTATTGCTATCCGGTTCTTTTTTCACTCTTTATCGTTTAGTTGTCACACAATAGAACAGCATATACATTAAAATAAACAGAGGAAGGTGGAGCACCTGAAGGCAGCATCTATTCGGCAGCATTTTAGCAGCCAGTCCCCTTCCCTTCCCCCAGCTGGTTTTCCCACATCACATGATCCGACTGTACTGCTGAAAACTAGGGGAAAGGTCGCAGCGCTTTGCGCCGCTCAGATACTGGGTGAAACCGGCAGCATATTCACAAATCACCCATGTGTCAATATCCGGCACCGGTTATGATGTTTGGTATAGAAAAACATGTTTGTTTAGGGTAATTTATAACCAGCTGCAGTCCGTTTTCTATAAGATGTCTATCGTAGCAGATGCAAGCCCCTGACTAATAAATGAGGTCTAACACCCCCTCATCGCTTATCCGCATTGTGATACCGCAATCAAAACTACTTTCCCCTCATCAAACGGATTTTCCAGCTATCGCGATCATACACTTCATACACCTTCATACATTTGTTCCAGAAATATGATTGGCATATGTAGGCTACATTTCTATGAAGTCTCATATCCACGTGGTCCCTGCGAAATTAGGTCATTGGGTTTGTTATTCCTAGTGAAGAAGTCTATTTTATTGATTAAAATAACCAGCATTTTTGACACAAATGTTAACCACAACAACGCCAATGGGTACAGGCGGTTACGATACTGTTGCACGGGACACCGCGACGAACCGGGCTTCGGCTTGACCTTCACTGTGATTTTAAGACGCCACCAGGGTGACATTAACACAGGTGAAGTCCTCTTTTACTGTAGCATTACACATGTGGGAAGCTGTCTTGTGAAGGCACGCGCTACGTATAATTACTAAAAAAAACGCAGCTGTGTTTGCTGATGAAATTGTCAGGTGTTTGTCGAAAAATGACCTTTAGTTAAACTTCTGCACCATGCATGTTGTGATTCCAACACTGCCAGGGTGCTGTCAAACACCTCGGTGCCACCTGGATACTTGGGTCGCGGTACAGCCAAATTAAAGTCTTTATAGTTTAGCACCGATATTCAATACAGGCCCATTCAACAAGTTTTCAAAACCAACGATTTAACACCCACGTGTGGTTAAGAGTGTGATTCCAGTAGTGGGTGGATGTAGAGAGGTATTTTTAAGCCATCATTTCCTCGTAAACTTGTTTTCTGACAGCTACAGGCCAAAACAGGACGTAGCCGCCCAGTTACCGCG
Organism: Hoplostethus mediterraneus; assembly: GCA_034670385.1. NCBI lineage: Eukaryota > Metazoa > Chordata > Actinopteri > Trachichthyiformes > Trachichthyidae > Hoplostethus > Hoplostethus mediterraneus. The sequence goes on along the minus strand of JAXDDW010000003.1, from coordinate 14,137,883 downwards.
AATACGAATAAGAAAGGATACGTCACGTATCCTGCACAGCTATGAGCCTATCAAATAATATCGACAAAGATAAGCCACTTTTCATGTTTTTTTTTTTCATACGTTTAGTCGTGGTATTTCCCTCCCCAACCCCTGCAGCCATATTTGCGTAGCTACTTCCAAAACTGCAGGTACACACGAGAACACCGGAAGAGATGTAATGGCAAAGTCGAATTATTAACGTTACTCACCGACCCTTCCTGTTACACTTGCAGGTCTGCGACGCAAAATATGGAGAGCAGGGCTTTCTGAGTTTTGACAATTCGCTGCGAGACGGATTGTCTCTCGGCGGTGACTGCTAGGCGCTCAACATGAATGGGAGGAAGACTAGTACACACAGACCGCCCCGTTTGCACGTCAAGTCACGCCTCTCCTCCCTATGTACCATGGGGCGGCAATGCATGCACTGTCCAAATGAATGCATGCAAATGACTAGGCACAAAAAATAAAATAATATTCCTATAGGGACTTGATAATAATAATAATCTGTCTGTGGCACTCAATAGTGAGTTAATAGTGACCTCGCTGTACTGTGTGTTCTTTCCAGTTAGATTATATTATATTTGATTATATTAGATGACTATTTATTGTCCCCGAGGGGAAATTGCAGTTATGCAGCAGTACAGAACAAGAGAGGCATACATCGGTATACAAAAAACAATTGAAGGGCAACAAACTGTATAAAAAGAATCCTCAAAATATACAAAAAATAGAACTATACAAAACATATACAAGTAGTGCAAGAAATAATAATTTAGTTACAGTTTACAGTTTACAGTACAATTTACAGTTGTGCAATTTGCACTGTGGTATCATATTAGCATTCCTATTAGGATATGTTACAGAATTTGTAGTTTTCCTCTACAAGATTTGTACAGTATCCTTTTACATTTATTGTAGGATTAATATTGTTCATTTTAGTAAGGGTAGCCCAACAGTACATTTTTTCTCACTCGCACCCCTATGGAAGGGCTATGCAGAACAGCGCTCCCCTGAGGGCTCTCGCGATACAGTGGGGGTTTTATGAGGACGTCAGCTCACAAGGAAATGGCCTCACAAACCTAGACAAGAATATTGGCCACCAAAGCCATACATATTGACAGAATTTCACTAGTAAAGTATGCCTTTTCCAAGCATTTGGAGTCATGCCAAACAATGTTTAGCACAATGTTGTTACTCTGAAAATGTAACCTTTGAAAGATAAGGTCCTACTGATTATCTTCTTAAAAATAAAATGCAATACATTTACCTTACAAGTAATTGCATTACTCCAATTTGGTTACATGTTATCCATTACTCTAACCCTGAGCACAATGAAAAGGATACAGATACAGTTGTCAAACCACCAAATGGATGTCACTTATCACTATTTTCTATAAGTCCAGGCAGTGAAGAGTTAGTCATCAGTCAGTGCCGTTTGAAACCTCTCTTGCATATTAATCAGTGCCACCAGACATTGAGTAATGAACCTGGCGTCCACTAGAACATGGATCTACAACAGTACTATGTTCTTGAGAGAGGCTGTTTAGTATAGAAACAGGCCAATGGGGCTTTTTAAAGCTAAATTAAATTAAACTGCACTACTGCGGTCTCTCTGGAGTCACACTTAGTCATACACACACAGGCTTTTCACTCCATGTAATGTACAGTAGTCTGTGTGTCATACAGCGTACATGTATGTGGACTGAAGTGACCGGTTGTTTGTGCAGGAACCTGGCAAAGCGATATACCAATGAAAACTTCAAAATACTGATGTCATTTCAGCATTTCAGCATGCCTTTATGTCTCCAGAACATGTCTCACCTGCTCACTAACCACTGCAACACAGTGGGGGAAAGAATACCAGCAAAAGCAAAACAAAACCATGTTATGATTTTTACAATACATACACTATAATTACTGAGACTACACACAAGATACATTGTCAGCAAGGTAGAAGATATTTCTTCTCTTGTATTCCCCTGCACGCTCAGCTCCAGACCTATGGGGAGATGAAGGAGAGAGGGTCATCAGCACCTGAAATTTCCTCAGCATAAAAGTCATGTGTTTCATGGTGCTTTGCTACGCGGCTGGTATGGGGAACACATGCATGCATGTCTAAAGTAGAGCACTTATCCCCCTGTGAATCATTTTGGCTGCCCACATCAGACACTTATTAATTCAGCGTTGAATTTTACAGTCAATTCAGAGATATATAGCACATGTTCGCAGAGATTTGATAATGATCGACCATTATATTACATTATATTACATTCATTTAGCAGCCGTTTTTATCCACAGCAACTTACATTAAGTGATAAACATTTATTAAGAAATTATTCATTTATTATAAAATGTAACACTTATTCCAGTAAGTCGATTTTCTCTCGTACTAGTGATAGTGCTGTGAGTGAGGTATGTTTAAATGTATGAAATTAGTTCAACAACGTATTCACGACAACCTCTGCTCCCCTCAATCAAAACCCACCCTGCAATATTTCAGCCATCTGCTTGTTAAAAATCTCTTCTACCCCTTTCCTTGTCTCTTGGCTGTCACGTTGCTTTTCATAACACTTTTGAAGCACCTATCTATCAGGCCATTATTTCTACGTCCTTTGTACCTCTTACCCTTGGTTGTTTTTACTGTTAGAATTGTCTGAAATTAAGCTTGTTCTACTGTATCACTCAATCACTCTGGACAATGTAGAAGGTGTGTATGTCTACTGTTTATCCAACAGGGGGCGCAGGAAGACCACGTTTGTATATAGAGTTTATTTATCCGGATTTTGGTAAACTAGCTGGCACCGTGTTTTGTCTTTTGACATTGCCAAGAAACAGCAAACTCGCTAGGCGTTTCTGACATCGTCACTAAATGTCCGTAATCTGCCAGACTAGCAACCACAGCAACCGCTGTATGTAAGGGCCTTTAGCAGCACGAGCAATTTTCTGTCTGTTTTAATAAACCGCGACATGTCACGTAGCGAGGCAAGCGTGTAAAACGAGAAGAAGTGAAACGGTTCCGTTTTGCTAGGGAAGCCACAGGATCTTGACTTCTTCTTACATCTAAAGTCTCACGGCCGTCAGCTGCTGCATAGCAACAACAGAACACATGTTTAACTTTCCGTGCGGGGCGTGCCTTCGGTTGTTCATGAGTGCGCGTGCACAGTACTGTCACTGGTGTGCTGCCAGACAGCTGCAGCTCGCGGCATGTCTCAGACTCGGATAGAAAGCGAGGGGAGTGAGTGTATCTAACCAGCATCGATTTGAACTAGCCCGTCGACTGGGGCAAGCCTTCAACAAGCTCGCGGTCGTCTGGGTGACAGCTCCCCTGGATAGCGAAGGAGAGGATGAGAATAGTGGATTTTCTTTCTTTTTGTACAGCGCACAAGAGAAGTCACACCAAAAGGTAAGCAGCCGCGACAGTTAACGTTAGCTAGCGAGCTAGCTGGCGTCCCCATCCTTTCCCGGTTGGTCTCGACTCTCTTTCGACTTATTAGCCCTTGGGTGGCCTCAAAAGCCTTGTCGCCTGCATCTCTGTGACTGGTCCTTTTGTGTTTGTTGTAACTTGCCTAATACACTTTAAGCGCAGTGTCGACTGGTGGTGTAAGTTATAACCGCCTAACGTTAATATCAGCCAGTTGTGTTACTTGGCTGCACTTGCACAGCTGTGAGTACAATGTGGTCCGTGGTACATGTGATTGATAGGGGGGATACTTTTCCTTGCTCTGCTTAAAACCACTTGCCTATTACTTTGAGAGAACACGCGTAGCCCTGCAAGCCCTCTGTGTTTCGCCTCAGCCTTGTGAAATACTCCTGCAAGGGAATTTCTGTTTTTGCCTCACCCTAAATGTTTCATGGGATTTCCTATGCAGTCACACGGCATGTAAAATTGTGTCTAGCATGGTGAGAAAGGTGTGTGTTGTGTCTATTTGTTTTCCCACCTCCCATTATCCACTGCAAACGGCATTAGCTGATATTGTTTTTGGTTGCGAGAAGTGTCTGTTCGTAAAAGCTACTCCCGTCCGTTTTTCTGCACTGTTCCGTACAGGAAGTATGAGTGGTTTCGCAAATGGTTAGGCTAACTCATAACCTCTTGGTTTACTACAACCTTAACTATATCACTAGTGAAGGTTATCCATATTTATACATTTAAGTGTAGCTGTCAATGTGATCTTGTACGTATCTCTACAGGAATTACAAGTTATTTTAATTCTATTGATGTGAAAAATGGATAATATTCTTGTCATGAGAGCCAGTGTCCAACCCTTACTAGCCCCCTACACACACACACACCAACCACAGATGCTCCAGAAAACAGAAGTAGGCCAGTAACTAGTCTGCCTGTCATGCCATGCATGGTCCCCTCTGGAAGGTTAACTGGGCGTCCCAGTGGCCCACTTCATGTTTATGGAGTGGGGGAGGTTGAAGTGTGTCTGCATATGATAGAGAGAGATCTCTTAAGGATCTAGCTCTCATCATGTCCTCTGACTGCCTGATGTCTGATGCCCATCGCTCTGCTGTCATTTGTCACCTCCTTGTGTTTTTGTGTTTCAATGCAATGTAGCAGCCAGGAGAACTGATAGAGGTGAGTGTACTATGTTATTGTAGTATGAGGGAGAGTAGAGTGGCTTAAGGCCTACAAATCACTGGAGAAAGATCTCACATTAGATTTTGTGAATGGATTGAAAAGTGTATGCATGTCGGGGTGGGAGTAATTGTTAGAATAGAAAAGGGTTACATTTTAAAATCTGGCAAATGGACTACAAACTACAAGAAGATTCTCATGACAGTGACAGTGTCTCAATACAGTGGTTTCATTTTTCGTTTAAGACTAACCTATAGAAAACCTGACCTACCTTTACTATGTCGCAGTGTACAGCTCTTCGCTTTCTGTGACACTTGACTGCTTCCAGTTTGAGGAGGAAGCCCCACATCAGAAATGTGACTGCACTGTTGCCATGCTGTCGTTAGCTGAATAGTGTTAGTCTCTCTCTCTCTCTCTCTCTCTCTCTCTCTCTCTCTCTCTCTCTCTCTCTCTCTCTCTCTGTCTCTCTCTGTCTCTCTTTTCAGGCGATAGAAATTATTGATAACAAAAGTCCCTATGACTCAACTGCTTGTCTCTACCCCACTAATGGCAGAAGATCCCTTCTGGCACAAATCAAATCATCAAACCACCCCCTGTGTGATGCCCAATCGCAACAATTGGGAGCATCACATTCAAAATAGTTTCTCAGTTATCCAATATTTGTCCCCCATATGCACCAATTGGATTGATGTATTTGGGTAGATGCATACTGCTTGTTCTTATTAGCTGCTGTATGTTACCTGCATTTTCATCATCTTTTATTTTCTAGTCCTAATATGGTCTTCTTAATCTATGTTTTCAGCATCACCAAATCCAGGAAAAGCTTCAATCTGGTGCTATGTGGTATGGGTTGGATCTCTAAAAGCTGGATCTAGCTGCAGTTTGGCTTTCAGAAAGGGGTGTGAACTAGACCTTTATTTGTGGAAAGCTCACAGGGGCTTGAATGTGCTCATAAACAATGAGCTTAATGCCCTCCCTAATGCCAACAGGACATGAGCCACACGTATGACAGAGTGCGAGGGCGCTTACGTTGTTTTCATGCCTATGAATGAATAGGTTGCCTGAGTCACCAAACTTTTTAAGTATGTCCAAAGGAAATGATTACTTATTTTTTCTTGTACAGCTGTAAAACACCAAATATCTCTGAGATAAATGGGGGAAAAAACAGCATTCCAGACAATCATTTCAGAGAGGATTGTGTAAACAGAGCTGTAGTCTTAAGCAGCCTTCTCCACTGATGGAAAAACATTGATTCAAGTTTTAGGTTCTAACTAAGGAAGGGCAAATCCTACAAACTCAATTGGAACTAAATGTTGATGTTTTGAACTGAGACAGAATTGATCATCCAGCTATAGTTCTCTTTCAAACAAAAGCTGAAGATATTCTGCACTCTGATAATATTAGTTCACTGGGGAGGCATAAATGGCCCTTTTGTCTGCCTGAATGGCTGCCTTATGATGGATGTCAAAGGCCCAATGCTGGGTGTCACAAAACGCACCAGATAGTGAAGCCTTTTGCCAACCATAAAGGAGACCGAGAGGCTTTAGGCCTACTGTGTGACTCAGATTTCTGTTTAGGGGTCTGTCACATTTAACACATCTAAAGATTTTTCCAAGCAGTTTCAGATCACTGACTCACTGACCACGAAGAGGAACAAATTTGTAAAATAACTGCCATAGGGTAGGTACATAGATTGTAAGTTTGATGTTGTGGAGCATAAAAGTGACATTGTAGGCTATGAGATTAGATAATCAGTATATCTTGGCTATGTGATTTATTCTTTTCTCACTTTTGTCATGTGTGCAAGTCTTTTACCCTCTTGAGTGATTAGAATTGCAAAGTGAAATAGTACAGCACTATTGTGTGGTGTTGTGTCTTCTTAATGTGTCTCTGCCAAAAGCCTGTATGACGTTTGCATGCACTTGATTTGCCAGACCCGTCTGTAAATTAGCGAAGCCTATTACCCACACTCTATTAGGGAAATGGTGGTCAGACTACTGCTGTAACTAGCTTGTCAGTCAGGCTGAAGACTGCTAGACCACTGACTGAGGTGATGAGTGATGGCTCACTGGGATATTAGCCTAAATAGTGTAGTTGATTTGCTTTGGGCACTTGGACAAGAGGCTAAATTAGACTAACTTGGAATTTCCCTTCCACCACGACTGTCCCAAGTTCATATCTTTTCTAGACTCCTTTTCAAATTTGAGTTTGCTCCAAATACCTAAGCCCCCTCTGTTGTTGAAGCATGGTGAAATTAGTCCTCCTCCAATGTAAGGCTTTTCCCCTTCTGTGTTTCATATTTATCTTCTTCTGTACTTTGCAGTAAATGTAATTGAAGCATGACAACCAACCGAATATCCAAATAACTAGTGGAGTGCAGATCAGTGAACCTAGCAGACTTTCAGCTGAGCTTTTGGCTCAACACCAGCTCACTGTGGTCCTGGTCCTTTCTCCCTGGGCAACATGTGTTCTGTGCTTTCTCCTTGTTGAATTATTTAATCAGTCTGGCATTTTAAGAGACCAGTACTGTACTGTGTGGCGTGATGAGGAGATTGTAGTGGTGTACAAACTGTGCATGTCATCTTGGTGTGGGTGACTTACTGATGACCTAGGTGCTGCGGAGGAGGATTGCTATCCAGATGTGGAAAAGCTTGAGCAGTGAGGAGGATAGTTTTGAAAACACTTGGGTTGGAGATGGAATGTACAGAGTGAATACATGAGATTGCGACATGACAATCAGCATGAGGTTGCTATACTTACTTACTTTTCTGAGTGTATTTCCTAACCAGGCATTAATGACTGTTTGGCCTCATGTTCCAATAAGGGCTTACAAATCCTCTGTGAATCAGTTAGTCTGGCTTTATTGTTAGATACTAGTATTATGACTCTGTCCTTGTCAGGGAGACGATCCATTTATGAGAATGTGGCTTTCTCAGCAGGGTCCTGTGGTTCAGTGTTTATGAATACTTTTCCCTTGACATTCCTGTCCTCCCCCTACCACCCCTCCAAAACGTGCTGCCACTCTGGGAAACGAGGCCTCTCTGTGGCTGGCCTGCTGCTCCAGCATCTAAAGCATTGTGCTGTCATTGTTATATTTAGATATATTTCCCCCTAGGTAGTGGAAAGGCGAGGGCAGGGACCCGGGACTCTAATGCTAGGTTCTCAGGCTTGGTCAGATGCGGGGTGGGATGTCGGGGCCTTAGATGGCATGCCCCCTTCCTCAGACTCCATCTTGTTATTTCCTATTTTTAAGATGGGGGAGGAGGCAAGGTAGTTTTGAAATATGGGATGTTTAGTGGTGGCGAGTCTTCGGCCTGTGTCCTCAGCTTTGGGAAATGATAAGGCGGAGTGGCAGTACAGAGTGGAGCAGCACAGAAAAGTCCCTTGGGGACAACAAGCTATTCTGGGCCTCGTGCTTTTCCCCCAATCTCTGTGTTCTGCAGATTTCGCCCCTGGGTCACACAGTCTCTGTGTCGCTGCTATTTTCTACACATAAACACAAACACTACAGCCATACAAGAGAAACAGAAGAAATAGAGGGACAGACAGTGACAAAGACAAGGAATCTCTCTTTAAGCAGACTTTGTGGCTGGCCATCAAGGCGATACAGCAGGGTTATGTTTTCACATTGACCTATTTTCATGTTATTCTGCTTCCTATACATCATTTAATTTCCTAGTTAATATGGGCAGTAGCCTCAACCCAGTTAAGAGTGGATTAGTTTACACATTTGTGTCATGCTTTGTTCTATTCAGTCAATGGCCACTTAGCGTAGCCCCCGAGAGGAAGCACTGGGACAAGGGTAAACAATTGGCTATTGTCCACACACTGGCACACCTGCAGAACACATGTTTGGCTGCATGGGGCTTGGACATTTGCATCATTATGTTGTGGCTCTGAAAAGCACTGGGGATTGAAGCGTCTGGGCTTCGTGCCTTGAGTGCAAGGATTAGGCATTGAGTTCAACATGTTTGAAGATGGCAAAGAGATGAAAAGGTTATGAATCCATGGGAATCATCTGGACTCCTGCATTAATTGCTCCCAAAATGTGGTCTGATCTTCATCTTAGTCATAATAATAGATGAACACACTTTTTCATGCCATTATTGAAGACATGTTTAAACATTCACTTGGATGGGGTAAGTTTGTAGTTATGACATAAATAGTGATCAAGTTTGGACAACCTCACTGTATATCTGAAGCCCCATCTGGGTTCCATACCTTCCTTTAAAGAATGGGACGACTGTGAAACATCTCAGACCAGCCTTCTTGGATTTCCTGTGGGGTAACTTACAGTGACATTCCCAAAGGGGGGGGGGGGTCCCCTTTTATAACATTACTTTGTTTTCAACTGCCAGACCATGTTGTGTTGAGAGGAAATGAACAAAAGATCTGTTGAGGGCAAACTTGACTGAAGTTTGTGGCAGGAATAATATCCTCTTATCTGAACCTGAAACTGGAGCTACTGTACCGCAAAGCACAGAAGCTTCCTTGTCAGTCTACACAGTAGAGCACAAGGAGAAGTGGAACTTGAGCGAGAAATTCCTGATGTATTTTCACATCTACTGTACCCCTGCTGTGAATGGGGTAACCACCTCCTCAGTGGTCCTATCTATCGGTCTGTCTCTGCCTATAATCTACTCTCTTTCATTTTCTGCTTGCATACACGCACTCTGTCTGACACGTCTGACACCCATTAAAAACGGGAACTCTGTAGCCATCTGGGACTTCAAGACTTTTTCATGTGGAAATTAAAGCCATGTGGTCACTTGTTAAGCTCCTTCCTTTGCTGAACTGGAATGATATGCCTGTTCATCTCAACCATCACCATAGCCCTGCAGCTCAAGATCATGTAATGACAGAGATGATATAAATAGACTAAATTACAAGACATTATTTTAAAGTTTATTGTTGTAGACTGTATTAGTAATGACTGCAGTAATTCATATCATTGTGCTTATTCAGATGCCATAAGTCGTAAGCCATAAATGAATGAATTTGAATTTAGACAAAAGCATAGCAAAGCATTTGACTAAACATCTGGTATGGTATGATCTCTTAGGAGTCATCTGTAGTTGCAATATTACTGTGTCACCACATAAACAGATCTCAAGGAATCTAGTCATACTGGAGCACGAGAAGTACTCCTTCACACAAATGGAGGACATGTGATAAGGTTGTCCATGGGCTACCTGATAGATGAGGTTAAACCCTCTGATGCAACACTGGGCATCACTTCCTAAATAACATGAAGCCCAATTTCAGGACCTTTTTTTATAAAACAAAATGCAAAAGCCTTAGTTATAGGGGCCCTTCATCTACAAACAATCAAGAAAAGCTGGTCTTGTTTGGGCAGTGGTCGTGATCTGGGCAGTGATGTAGTGAGTAGGAGGCTACCTGCATCCACAAGGCCTAGGTTCAAGTCTCTGTGTCAACAAGCATCCACCTTGCTGAAGTGTCCTTGAGCAAGACACTGAATCACTCTCCTCTCCAGGGCTGCCGTTCTGTAGCTGAACCAGTGCTCAGATCTCCCTGTAGAGGGGGGGCAGTGATAAAATAACTTCTCTACAGGGATTAATAAAGTTGCTAGGAGATTAACAAAATTAACCTTTCTGTTTCAGTACGATTTTGTGTGTAAAATCAGGAACTGTGTGAAACAGTTCATGAAGAGACACTGAGGTATGGTGGGCTGGGAACAGTATGGGAGTGTGCTCTATGAGGTTAGCAGGGTTGAATGAGGGCAGGGCCCAAGCTTGTCCAACTGCTGAGCCAGGGTGTCTTTTGGCTGACCATACGGCATTAACTATTAATCCAGTGGAATAAGAGAAAGAACTGAACATCTGTCGTCTTCGCCCTCGCCATGCCATCAGCAGTCTGTGGACAGGGTTTGTGTGTTTGTGTTGCATGAAGGAACACTCAGATACACGACTAAAATGTTGATCAAGGTGAAATCTGTGCCTTGCGATTGCATCTGAAGCTCCTTAGAAAGCCTCTGTTTTGTTAATGTTTTTGTCTGAACAACAGCAAACAACACATTGGTAGGGTGATGTCTGCCGGTGATGTCAGTGCCGCTACCTTGTAGCACCCTTGCTGGTATAACCTGATCTAGTTTTGCTTAATGATGTAATCTTAGGATGTCAGCCCACTGTAATACACACACACACACACACACACACACACACACACACACACACACACACACACACACACACACACACACACACACACACACACACACACACACACACCTGACATGACCCGCTTTATAATCCAGTGTAGCCTACAGTCAGTGTCTCCCCAGGGCCCTCCAGTTAGTTGTTTATCTTTCTAATCTCAGCCTTTCATTCTCACTCCGCTCTTGTCTAATCCTCTGTTTTAAATCCGACTGCTGCACAGATTAAGATTAATTATGGATCAAAGGAGAGATGATCATGGATCAAGGAAAAGTAGAAATTAGGAATCTGAAGTCTTGGTTATGCAAAAATGGTGCTTTATTATCGCCATGAAAGAGCCGTAGCTAATAATTATATAGCTAAAAACATATACACTCTCAAGGACACTTTGACAACGATGGACTTCGGTTGTTGCAGGGATCAGCCCCATGACCAAATTTGGAATGGTGTCTCTAACCTCCAGGCCACCCCATAAATATCTGATTAATTTTTCTAATTTTCTATTTCTAATGTTTCATGTTTAAAATGAACCTAATCTAATTTATTTTTAATGTCATTAGTTGACATTTTTGTATGGATTACTGCTAATTTATAACATTAGCATTGCAGGCAGATTATCATCTTTTCTGACTTTGTGTTGCGCCATTGTTTCCTTCCTGCCAAGCCCCAACACAGGGTAACATGGCCTGGCTGGGTACCCATGCAGAGATGGGCATACACTAGACAGATAATTCATGGGGTTTACCCATGATACATGATACAGGACCTCAAGGGTAATATATATATATATTATATATATATATATACCTACCTTGGGGGCATCTGGTTCATACCTTGGCTGAACATTGCCAGGAGATGTAATGTGTTGGAAAGTAGGACATTTTGGTGATGAATCAGTGAGCCAAGCTTTAGCGGCTGCATCTCCTGTAAAGCCATGTAATTATCTAGATGTGACTCGGACTGCTTTGTGCTGTCTGTGGTTATGACAGCACATTGAGGGCTTATATATGCATGCTAGATTTAGAGCTCTATGTCACAACAGGAAATGATGTCATCTAAGCCCAAGGCTTGCAGCGTTACATCCTGTAAGCAACCAGGCTATCGAATGTGTGTTTATTTTCCCTTCTTGCCTCGCTGCAGTACTGATAAGTAGTACTCCCCTCCGCCTACTCTCATGCTGCCCCACCCAAAGTTTGGGCTGAATATCCTTTCTTTAAAAACCGTGAATGCCTGTTACTCTGCACCTCTACATTTAATACTGTATCATGCTATTCACACACCCCGCACTCTCCTTCCTCCCCTGGCTCTTTCGCAGTCTTTCATGCTGTCCCTCCCCCCTGCTCTTTCCAGGTGGGAGTCTTTACTGTAGACATGACCTCTCTCCCACTCAGTGACCTTTTCTGCTGCTGATTCAGTTTCCCCCCCAGCTTCCATCTGTCTGACACAATGTTCCTGACCACGACTAGCCACCTTTCTAGCCACCACAATTTACTTTGAAAAAGGCAGTTCAAAGTAAATTTCTTTTAACCATGAGACGTCATGCTTTGACTGAACCTCCATTGAGGAGGGCCTCAGCTGTGTTACTCACTGGCAAAATAGGAATAGTGTTAATGGGTGACCTGGCCATCCTCTGTATTACTCATGGCCTTCTTGCTGACTACACATGCTTAGACTGGAAAATTTGAGCCTTTTTCACCCAGAAATCCCTTTCCTTGATTGGAGGAAGGCACATTTATTGCATTTGTCTCAATTATTAGGGTCGGACACCACAGTCCTCGTTGAGCCTGCTTTTAAAGGAGTGGCTGTGACTGGTTTCCTTCTCTTCCTGACCCCCCCCCCCCCCCCCCCCCCCCCCACACACACACACACACAATATTATCAGCAGTCTGGAAGCTCAACACAGGAAGCAAGCTGCTGGAACGTAAAGATGAGGCATAGCAGACCGTTTACATTGATTGACTGACTCTCCAATTATAAAAAATAACTTAAGGATGAGCCTTAAAATAGTCAGTCTTAAAAAATTCTGCCTTCTTTAAGTCAGTCAGTAACTCTAGACTTGTGTGAGCTCATTCAGCTGTGAAACAGGAAAAGAGAAGATGGGTTTGCATTGTTTTGATTATATCAATAGTCTAAACACAGCCTAATTGCTGGTTTTGTCTTAACATGTTGTCGGTGTTAATGTTGTGTTTGCTTTGTCCTCATTTAAACTCACGACTAGACATTAGACCTCATGTAAGTTCAGCTGTTTTGTAGCCTTGACATCCTACCACTTTAAATGTAACCTGCAAATATGACAGTGAGTTTTCCTTGATCCTATGATATAGGCAAGGTTAGGGCAGAGTTAATGGCTACGCCTCGCAGACAGACTACTCAACTGCTTAGAAGAAGTTGCTGACACTTCCAAAAAACCTAAAATAGTTTGACCTGAGATAGAGGAGAAAGGGGAAGTTGACAAAATGAAAGGCTGGAAACAGCAGAGTCCATTTGTTTTACTGACCACCTGTTATAGAAGAGAAAGGTTCAGCTGTTGTTTTCACGGGGGAGACTGAACTGCTGAAACTATGTATGGATTTTGGGAGTTAAGGTATATGGTTAAGGGCTTGGCTACCTGATGAATGGGACATTACTTTTTATAATGATCAGGGCTCATATTTAAGAAGCTAAGAGAGCCAGGAGCAAAACTATCTAGGGGTTGGTTTCCTGTGCAACAGAGAGCATAGAGACCAGGGCCCTTGGATAAAAAGGATTAAAATAAGGTGAACAAACCGATCTAGTATGCAGTCAGTAGCAGTATGCAAGCATCAGCAGCCAAATTCAGGTTAGTCAGTCATCAGACACATAACCCCTATGTGCCAGTGCACTATCAAATTGATTTGTGGTACTTGAGAAAATAATTGTATATATTTTTTAGTTTTCTTTGGTTTATTTAGTAATATCCAATTAGTAAATAACAGTTAATTTATTGTGAACATTTAATATTGTTGTGAATTTCACATTTATCCTGATTTCTCGAGATAACGAGATAAATTAACCCGTGGTGTTTTGAATGGTATAATAAGTAAGATTGTTCAGTTCAGATGATAGGGCACAGTGAGTTCAATGAGAGAAAAGAGTTGTTACCGGAATGTACATCTGAGAGTTAATTTAAGCTATTAGTTTTCTGGCAGTGTGATGCGATATTGACAAAATATATCAGGAGCAGATTGAGATTTATTAAATGAGCTCAAAGATCCCTGCAATGTCAAGATTCTTTTCATGCACTTTTTCCTGGCTGCTGGCTCATTTTGGTCAGTATGAAAATGAATATTAACTGGCACGTTTTCCTCCATGCATTGTCCATTATGTTGAACCAATGAACATCTGTAATTAAATAATTAACTTGTGATCTCGATAACAGCATTAAAAAAAATAATTGCAAGCACGGCCGTTCTCGGCTTCTGTAGTTTTATGTAACAGGTGTGGAATTTATTAAATCTGGTCAATGGTAACGATACATGTTGGCAAACAGGCTATGTTATGATACTGAAAAACAGATTTGACATAAATTTTGTAAATCTAAGTCAAGGTGGATAAACTATTCTGCAAATAAAAAGGTGGCTAAACTGAGTTAAGGTGGGTTTACCCTCCACTACATCTCTGGATGTTACATTAGCTTATGAACTGGTCTCAGATAACCACTACAATTGTAATATTGTGTAAAGTTGGTTGTGGTGCAAGGAGAGGATCTGGGGAGTAGGTTGGGTTAGGGTCTGTGGGGAAACTCTACAGAGGGTCTTTGTTTGAACGGGCAGGTGTTTCCACACCTGTTCTTAGCAAGGCATGCCAGTCATGCTGGGAAACTGCCTGAGGCCTCAGCTAGCCACACATGCTGTTAATTGTCAGTGAAAGTATCCCCTGCTGTCACATCACATTGGGAGCAATGGGTTGGTCTGTGTAGTTTTACCTATAGCGTCACCTTACCTGACAAGGATAGACCAGTCTACTTTGGAATGGCTTATGACTCCTTTCTAGTGAATAAAGTCTGATTTAGGACTAAGACAGTGGAGACTTTGTTCTTTTGTTTCTAATGCTGTAGTGTTCTCCACAAAGCAACCATCAACAACATATATGGCACTGTTAAAGTAACATTAAAATACCTTTTATTTCCTTTTATGTGTATTGTAACTTTAATTTTCTCTGTTATACCACAGCTTAAAATGGCACCATGGGACAAAGGCCTAGTTGTTTTTGCCCATCTGATCATCTAACTCTCTGCCTTAGGTATGCATTAGATCACACCAGGGTGGTATTTAACCCTGATACTGTAAAGCCTACATAAAAAGGGTGTGACTAGCCTAGTTTATGAAGCCTGTTGTATTTGTTTCTTTCATCCCCATTCACCTAGAGCGCCTGCCAGGCATAGTTGGCATATTCTTCAAATCCAAATAGCATTCTGAAATGCTGATCTGGCATACGAGCGGTGAGGCTGTTCTCTCACGGCTGACCCCGACAACTGCTGAACCATGCTGCCAGAGCACATCAGGCCAGGCAATGGCTAGGGCCAGGCTTAGAGGAAGACCTGTGTGTGTGTTTGTGCGTGTGTGTGTGTGTGTGTGCGTGCGTGTGTGCGTGCGTGTGTAAACGGTTGAGCTCTGGTATCCCCAAGGGCTCCAGCCTCCGTCATCTCCGCCCACTGTTCCTTTTCTCATGGGGTGGGGCTGTCAGCAACAGGCTACAGAGAGTGAGCACTGATGGCCCTGCATGTGCACGCAGAAACAGGAAAATCAGGCAGACACACATACTACAAGCAAGAGTGCATAGGGCCTACCCTGGTTTCTCATAACTCACAGCCGTGGTTTCTCATGCATTTATGCAGTTCTCAGTACTCTATTCTTGTAGAGTACATTTGAAATCTTATATTCTTATTCTCTATTCTTATAATCTAGTCTCTCAGAACCACAGTCGTTGTGATCTCTCCACTATGTGTACTGCCTTTTGAACCTTTGATATTGTACATCGTGCTACTCCTAATTGGTCCTAATTGCCCATGGTGTGATAGGGCAGTAAGTCAATTTGATGATTAATAATACTGAAAGAAACAACAGCATGGAGTGCGTTCTATGCTGTGTTCTTCAAGCTATGGTTTTGACTTGGTTTCACCATCTCATGTGAGGTTAGCAGGGTTGAATGAGGAAAAGGCCCAAGTTTGTCCGACTGCAGAGCCAGGGTGTCTTTTGGCTGACCGTACGGCATTAACTACTAATCCAGAGGCATGAAGTGAGAAAGAACTGAACATCTGTCCTCTTCTCTCTATGGAAGGGGGCAAAGGAAAGACTTTCCTACAGGGATTGACTAAGTATCGCATTAAAACAGTATACGCCTCTCGAAGTCTTATGGATAGTTTCATAATTGTGATCGGAGAGGGAGAAATTAAAAGTAGCCTTGGTCCAAATAATCCACACTCTCACCAACCCTGGGCAGCGAATGATCCAGACACAATATGTTGATGTATAATGTTAATGTGTATATGTTCTATGGCTTGGCCTTTTTTATTCAGCAGCCCAATATAATGTTCTACGTTATTGATCGTGCTTCCTGTCTTGTTTCCTTCCAGATTTTGACATGAAGAAGGACATAGACACATTGATAGCAGAGGAACGGGCTGACATCATCTCTAAATATGACAAGGTACATGTGTGTATGTGTGCAAACACCATTACCTAACTCCATCAGGTAATGATGATTTTGGCCTCCCTTAACATTGATGATCTGACCCAAAAAGTAAAAGCTTGATCGGTACAGCTGCTTGTGAATGCGGCTAACTTGATGTCTCCTCATTCAAGGGTAGCCTGGCACACCGAAGCAGGCAAGTCAATGCTCGGCCCTATCTAACGAGGCCCCCAAGTGGTGGCTGGAAACTCCATGACCATCACAAAGTTGAACCTACTTAACAATGTTCCTGCTTGATCTGTCTGCGTCACCCACTGTTTCCTTGTATGTTTTCAGCTCCGACAAGAGCCTCTTTAAGGCACCTTCAAGCTGTGTATTGTACATACAATGTTTTCTAATGTGGGTTATATGCGTGTTTCAGGGCAGGCAGGAGGGCATCAATATTGACCCCTGGGAGGATGCTGACTACACCCTCTATAAGATCACTGACCGCTTTGGCTTCCTGCAGTAAGTTTACCTGACTGAAACACCGGAGCTTCCTCTTCTGGTTGAAATCTTGGAGAATACATACATGGAATATCTCTCGCTCTCTCTTTCCCTCTCTGTGTCTTTATCAATCTCAATTTAAGATTCTTTATTGCCGTTAAGTTGCCAAAACATGAAAATTCAATAAAAAATCTACTTTGTTTATGTATTTCTGTTCCAGTGAGCAGGAGCTGCCAACACACAGTGTTCTTGAGGAGAAGGTATGAATTGTTTTTATTTCTTATCATTGCATAGAAAACCAGACATTTTGACATTTTACTTATGATATTAAAGCTCCATGATGTATCCAGTGAACCTAAGGTATGTCTGTTTTCCCCTCCCCAGCAAAAGCAGCAGGAGATGGAGCGGGTGCAGAAATGGCTGAAGATGGTGAAGAAGTGGGACAAGTATAAGAACAGTGACAAGGTGCATTATTTGACGGTGACACACACACAAACACACATCACTCATATACTGTCTCAATTTATCCTCTGCTTCCCTTTTTTCTGCTCTATTATTTAATGTAGCATTTCCTTTTTCCATAATACTCCATTTTCCATTCCCCTTTTAACTCCTGTGCATGTGATAAATCCCTGTATAAGTGACCTTCTACCTGTCTCTTCTCTGGTTGTTAGGTGGTGATGTTTTCTCTGTTTGTCTATGTGTTTGTTTTAAGTTTATTTGTTATAAGGATGCACCTATCCATCCATCTGTTCTGTGTGTTTCAGATGGTGAAGCGTGTCTATAAAGGCATCCCTCTCCAGTTTAGAGGCCAGGCCTGGGCCTTGCTGCTGGACATAGAGAAGCTCAAACAAGACAACCCTGGAAAATATGAGGTATGAATCAGATAACTGATTCATATAAATAAATTCGCTATTTAGCAGTCTGACGTTTCCCCTCAACAATGTAGGTACTGTGAAATGATTAATAATGTCATTCTGATTTGTTTCTTCATAACTAAGTTTTTCCCCCCTTCTCTCTCCCCCAGAAAATGAAGCAGCAGGCTCGTAGCTTCTCCACAGAGATCAAGCAAATAGACTTAGATGTCAACAGAACCTTCAGGAACCACATCATGTTCAGGGACCGCTTTGGAGTCATGTGAGTCTCTAGCTTCAGGCAGCAGGAGGCTGCTGTCAGGCACAGTTTGAATTTGAGTAGTAAATGTATAACATTTATTACTGTGTCATAGTGTGTCTCATTTTCATATCCAAATTTAACTTAAGTGCATGAATGATGATTCAGCAGTACTGATGTGATGATATCATTGCTGCTTTTACACTCCTACAACACCACCCATAAGAGTCACAGTAGCAACCTACAGTAGTTTGTTGTACCTACCCCTGACATTTATCTAAGCAAACACACTTCTGGTATTCCTATGGCTCATGAATGCTCCTCTGACCTTTAGCCACTGTTTAGTAAGTGATAAGGTTTGCTTAGCTTTCATAAGGCATCACTCCACCTCCTTGCTTTATTTTGCTTGGGGGTCCCCAAAGCTCTGGTTGTTTTTTGTTCGTTGACTTCTCGTGCCTGCCCTTGCTAAGTCCCCTGTAGGGCGCGAACTCTGGGTCTAACCTTGCGGTAGGACCATCCACACACACACACACACACACACACACACACACACACAACCAAAGCAAGAGTGGTTTCCTCCCTCTCAGTGTTTTATTAGCCTTCCTGTCAGTGAGCAAGGCCCCACAGGAAATGGCGTTCTTACAGAAATGTGCAGACATACAGAGTAATACTGTGCATATAAATGCAATGCATACACTATTTACACTATTTACATTCTGTGAGAAAACCGAGAGAGAAACAAAAAACTATCAAACATACATGAATTAACGTCAAGCACATACACACTTTCATGTATTATTGAATGTGCACCCAGGTCTGTGATTATGGGTTTGTTGGGACTCCGGTCTATGCCACTGGTCTTTCACAGTGTTAAACTGGCAGATTAACACATTGAGTGTGTGATTGAGTGCTCTCTCCTTGCCTTTGGTCACGTATTTAGCCTTAAATTCAAAGCCTCTGAATCCAGACAGACCTAAACACCGTTCCATCCTGTTTGGCTGCTCACTCCTTCCCTGCAAGTCGACAGCTGGCTCGTTCACACAGAGACACCGGGAGTTATTTAAAGCCCCTTTCCTGTCTCTGACACTGTCTATAAGGCGGCATTTACAATGGTTTCCCCGGCATGAAAGATCATCTCTAATTGTCTGCATTATATGTTAATGCCCTGCCAAAGCCCACTCATCTGGGAAGCCCCCCACATTGGCTGTTTTGTGTTCAACTGTCAGAAACCGTTGAAGCACCAGATGTAATCGGCCACACAGCACACAACCCTGCGTGTCTGCTGTACTGTTAGTTGAATGGGGGGGGGCTGTTGTAAGAGTTTGTTAATGCACGCAAATATGCCATTATATACCCTCCCATGCATGCAGCACCCAAACACACACCAGGCGCATGTCCACATTCACTACACGGGGAATTGTTATTAGTGCGAGTCTGCTGCATTTAGCTTAATGCTGTGCAGCTGTTCATGATTGAAGCATGGGACGGCTCCTCTTAGCACATCCCTGAAATGCTGTAGCGTCACCATGAGACTAATAGATCACAGGCCTGTGGAAGGTCTGGCACATCTGCTGTATGCGCACACAGACACACACAGCTACATACACACACACACACAAGCTCTTCATTAATACTTAAATGCTGCTGTGATGGACGAAGCTGGAGAGCTCAGAGAGAGACGACCACTCAGTGGAAGGGAAGCATGTCCACACACTCATTGATACTTTGGCCAACAGGATGTTAGGATGCAGCCAGGGCTTTACCGGCCTCTCCAGGACTATTTACGTCTGTTTTGAATTTAACTGTCGGTGCTAATTGATGGGGTTCGTGCTTGATGAGATGGTTTATGCCTGAGTAATTGTCACTCATGTGGCTTTAGGGATTTTCTTTTATTAAACTCCCACACTCTTGGTCTGTTTCAGCTTGCTGTATTCAATTATTTTCTAAGCAATTAAGCAATTGTGTTCAATTTTCTTTATTGTTTTTCTAGTATAACGCTGAATTGTTGGTTTCTCTGTTTTCTCTGTAGGCAGCAGGCACTGTTTCATGTACTAGCAGCCTACTCTGTCTACAATACGGTAAGTGTGTGTGTGTATGTGTGTGTGTTTGTGGTTGCATACCTAAGTGTATGTGTTACATAATATGGAGGAGTGTGAGTGTGAGTGTCTTGCTTGGTCAAACCGTCGGATGAGGACAGGAGAAGCACTCCAAACCCATCTGTTCTCATCCTCATTTAGAGCCTTGATATTTTATTTATGAGTGTGGCTCAGCCTGAATGTACAGCAACACAATGCAACAGACCAACAGTGAACCAACATGCATATTCAGTGCTCAAGTCCTTGAGAGGTTTTGTCCCCTTTGATACTAAAAGTACTGTAACTGGCTAGGTAAGGTGCTATAGTATAAGGGCAGTGAAGTCCAAAAGAACCAGGTTTTCTTGATCTCAGATACACTTGCAGCTCTTTGTATACATAGTCCCCCCATTTTAAAAGTTTCAAAAGTAATTGGACAAATAAACAAGACTTAAATAAAGTCATCGTATTTAATATTTGTTTGCAAATCCTTTTTGCAATTGAAGTCTGCAGCCCATAGACATCACCAGACGCTGGGTCTCTTCTCTGGCGATGCTCTGTGTTCATTTCAAATCCAATGTGCTGGAGTGCAGAGCCAAAACAACAAAAAATGTGTCACTGTCCAGATACTTAGGGACTACACTGTATTTTTTACATATCTCAACCAGATCAGATTGCTGCTGCCAAGATCAGATCAGAGCATGTCTCTTTGATGGAGGCAGACTGCTCTGCACGGCTAGAGAGGGAGATGTAGAGGATGGGAAGATTTTCATTACGAGGCTGTCTCTTGATTACTACAGACATACACACAGATTTACACTACAATGCAGTCCTGTTTTTGTGATTTGGGAGTGTAGTTGGTTCCTGTGTGGTAGAGGTGTTCCAGCCAGAGGAAATGGCCATGAGCTGTTCCCTTTTTCCTTTTCCCCCCTCTGCTCACACACTGCTCATCAGAAACTGGGTCAGTAGGAGAAAGAAAGAGGGAGGGATAGGGGGAAAGAGTATTTACCATCACATATGGGGAATGTGGAGTGTCTAGTTTAGCCTCAATGTAACCCTAATTAAATTAATTGTGTTTCCATGAAAGGATACTTGTGAGCTCTCAATCCTAGTTGCACAATATATCAGATTTAATGTGGACAAATAGCAAATGTGTGTCTTTGGTTTTTATTATACTCTGTGTGCCAAGGGTGATTTGTCCAGTATAGATCATCTTTACAGAGTAAAAATTGGCAGCAATACAAGGTTTAGACATTATTTAGTACAATTGTAGGCCTATAGCTCCCCAGCATGCACAGCTTAACCTCCTCAGACATCGACTGTCTGCTCTCAGACCACATCAGACATTCAGGTGTCGTCCTCCCCTCCCCTCCCCTCTCTGGTCCTATTTGTGTGCTACATTAACTTGTGAATAATTCATCTTCATTTGCCCATGCGGTTTTAATTGAACATTTCTGCACTCCTGTGGTCCCTCAGGAGGTGAGCTACTGCCAGGGGATGAGTCAGATCGCTGCCATCCTGCTCATGTACCTGAACGAGGAAGATGCCTTCTGGGCCCTGTCCCAGCTCCTCACCAACAACAAGCATGCCATGCACGGTGAGGCAGATTGAGTGATGGGGACTTATGAGGACAGATGGAGAAAGACGGAGCTGATGAGTGTTTTCTGTCTGGCGTGGAACTATAGAGGCCTTGTTCTCATGTTTTCACATGTTGTCCTTGATCAAGCCTTTTAATAGGGGCAATATTGCTCAATTTATCAATACAAATATGTTATTTCTCTCCCACCACTACACACCATTTATGGTGCTAATGTATTCTCTCACTGTGCTAGGGTTCTTCATCCCAGGGTTTCCAAAGCTGCAGCGGTTCCAGGCCCACCATGAGCAGATCCTCTCCAAAATGCTGCCTAAGCTGAAAAAGCACCTGGTGAGATACATACACATGACTGATGCTGCTGTCTATGTGAGAGGGATGGGGCTAGGTAGTTCGGGCTAGAAGTTCACCTCATGACCAGAAAACAGGTTATGAGTGGTGGCGTCCTATAAAGACTATTTTTCATTGCAACCCGCCCCACAGGACAAGGAACAGATGACAACGGGGATTTACACCACCAAATGGTTTCTGCAGTGCTTCATTGATCGAGTGAGTCTCCATTGTATTTCCATTTCATTGGCTGCTCACAAAGCATTAATTGCATAAATGTTGACTCTCTGGACCTTTTCCTGTTAATCTGTAGTCGCAGATGTTGTCCTGTACTCACGATATCAATACATTACAGTGCATTTATCTCCTTTCCATTGATGCCCAAATAGAAATAGTTCTGTGATTGTGTTTTTTTTTTAATCACATTGGCTTTCTGCTGCTGTGTGTCTTGTATAACAGACCCCCTTCACCCTCACCCTGCGTTTATGGGACATCTATGTACTGGAGGGAGAGAAGATACTGACTGCCATGGCTTACACAACCCTCAAATTACACAAGAGTGAGTATGAGGATGAGCCTGACATCATCCTCCATGCTGTGCTGTGCCGTGTGTTCAAAATGAGTCAGGGAAACCAGCTTTATGCCCAGATACAGCCATAGCTGCTGTTGCTATAGCACTGTGTGGATTACATCGCACCCTGCCTCTCGGTTGGCTGCCTGCTGAGTGGATGGCTTACATAATGCAAGTGGCCGGTTGCTGTGGAGAAGAATGAATGCTTACTTTTCATTGGATGCTTGCTTAAGGAGTGCCTCGCCAGATTGGTTGATTGCTCTCAAAACAGGTCACTTTACTGGCTGCAAGTTAATGAAGTAAGAAAGGTTTGAGGCCACTGTCTATTGACGCACTATCTTTGACCAAATGATTTGTATTTTATGGGTTCACCTTATCAAAGAGGTTACCTGACTATTTCAGCTTTTAAGCTCCCTCCTGGGTTGCCAGCAGTCTGATCCCATGAGTTAATTGGTTGTGTTATGTGTGTCCATTCAGAGCGTCTACTGAAGTTTCAGTTGGAGGACCTGAGGGAGTTTCTTCAGGAGCATCTGGGTGTCTCTTTCATCCTGCCTGATGATGTGGTGACGGAGCAGCTGCAGACTGCCATATCTGAGCTGCGCAGTAAGAAGCTGGACCTGCCTCCTCCAGGTGGGGACTGTTTAATATATGGCATTTAGTGATTGGCTGGCTTTTAGCATAGAAACAGTGCAGATCCCATTTAGCATTCTCGCCAGTGAAAACTTGTTTCTTTTTCATTTCCTCTAGTTATCAGTCCAAACCACACACTTTTTCTAAATGTGACCGCCTACTCTATCTCCTGTTTCCCTTTTTAGCCAAGTCAGAGGAGCTTCCGAAGAAACCTCTGGGTCAAGAGAGACCAATTCTACTGCAGCTTGAATCTCCTCTGGAGGCCAAGGTTAATCTACAGCCCCATAACCAGCCCCACACAGAGGCCCACCAACCAGACACCATCACCCGAGACCAGACCCCTTCTCCTGGGGACCCTCAGGACTCCAGAAGCCTCTCTGGGGCACACAGCCCTTCCATGCCTTCCCCAGACCCAGTTGTTGTGCACACACAAGCACCACCCTATGTTGGAGGGATAAAGCCATTCAGAGCGCCTCCATTGCCACCAAAAGCAGTGGACAAGCCCTGTGCAGAGGTCGGGGTGGTCAGTGACATGAAGGAGAGGTTGCCAGAGGTTAGCCAGGCTGAGGACAGGAAAAACGAAGACAGCCAGCCTGGAGATGCAGAGACCCAGGAAGAGCCTGTGGACTGGCCTCCACCCTATGAGCCTCCTCCTTTGGGTGCTCTTACCATGCAGACTGAGATTCTGGATCTACCGGATCTACCCCCTCCACCATTATGCTACGCTGAGCAGAACGACCAAACACTTACGAACACGCCCTGCCTAGATGAGTCTGGTCCAGAGAGACAACAATACTCTATCTCCCCCCGCTCTGCTCCTCCACGGGGGTTAGAGTGCCCTACTCAGGTGAAGCCATCTCCAAAACTGCGCCCAAAACCACCTGCATCCTTGAACCTCTTGCAAAAGGAACCTCCTTCCTCCAAGCCTTCCCTCCCACATGCCTTCAGCTCCTCCTCCTCCTCCTCTCCCAGAGCCCTTCCCCCTAAGCCAACCAAGTTCCCAGTCTCTCTGTGTGTCCCGGGGGCTGTGGGAGATCGACGGCCCTCCAACACCTCCCAGTATGACAACCTCTCCGAGGCCGGTGAGGAGGACCGCTACCTGGAGAGGCTGCGGGACATAGCAGTTAACCTGCCTCACAGCCCGGGACTGGGCTCCACGCCTGAGGAAATTCCTGGTATATATGGCAAACCCCCGCCACCTACCGACAGAGACTACGACCCCAATGTGTACCCCCTCCCTCCACGCCCTATATTCATCCCTCCATCCCCGTCTCCTCTTCCTTCCTCGTTTTGTGCTCTCTCCAGTTTGCCTCAGGAGCCGGATTATGATGGAGAGGACAGCTGGGTGGAGGACTCGATCATCCCCCCTCCTCCACCTTGTTTTGCCGACAGACTCGCCCCCTTCCAGTCTAGTTCCTCCAACCATTCTGACAAACACAGAGTCACCTCATCCAGCTACTCTCAGCCTTTCTCTAGGGGCCCCAGGGACCATTCTGCCTTCCCAGCTCCACTGTTGTACACCGGGTCTCCCCCGGGCCACTCCAAGCCTGCAGGACAGTCGGCAGTAGGGGTGCCCTTGGTCCAATCTAGCCCAGACTTTTACAGGATGCACCTAGGAGGACAGCAGCTGCCCAAATCAGTGACCTTTTGAAGCTTCTAGATCATATGGCTAGGAAAGGTTTTGGACTGAAAATCCAGCTTTTCCATGTGCTTGATTCTTAGTCACAGTTGTTAAGAGAAGGAGAAAGGCCTTCACCGTGGCCAGTTTTTCAAAGTCTTTTTGTGAAAGGACCTTTTTTCATTGACATGTAAAGATTTTTGCGATGCTTGCACCTTTTCAAGGGCAGTTAACTTTTCTAATTCTTGAACTTAAATAGTATTTAAAACTGCTGTGTGTGTGTGTGTTACTGTTGGCTGCACAAATTGCAAGTGTATTAATGCATCTGCTTTTGTTAGTATGTGAAAACACATTTGGTTTTTAAGGTAATGGATAGTATCGTACATTCACACAGACTGAGTGAGGCATGTCACCATTGCTTCATCTCTAATCTGTTTCTTTCTCCTGTTACAACAAAGTGTCTTAACCTGATTGCAGTGCACTGAGAGTAGCAACTCTTAACTCAAGGGCTTTTGAGGTTGTCATATAAGCTAGTCGTTGTTCAACCACCGAAAGCCTATACATTTATACCAATTCTGCATTTATGGTTAACTGTGAGCAGGCTCACACATCTTAACACAACAGTATGTGAAACAGTCATGAGAAAGTGTTTGCAACACAGTGTATTTACTGTATCTTTATGCTGATACTTGATAACATATGACCACTGCTAGTAAATTGGATTATGCTCAAGGCCAAAGCAGTTTGCGTGCAGACTTTTTAATGAGTTTGTCAAAACAGTTACCGTCACCAGCAGGGAAGCCTTCATCTCTCTTTGATGAAGTCATGGTGCAATAAGTCACTGGTGTAAATAATGAAGCATGTCTCATTCACATGGAGCCCAGTCCAGTTTTTGTTTTTATTTGTTAGTATCCTTCACATTTGAAGCTATGGTATCAGTGTTATATCCATTTGTGTTGACACTTTTGTAACTTCACAGCAATAATATACTGTATATATTTTATTATGATTTCTGTACATGCATGTATAAAGGCTGAACAAGGTGGGAATGTATAAGGATTCGATGAATGCAGGGTCATTATCACTATAGACTGACAGCAAAAGGGGGAAGAGAGAATGCCTGGTCGTCTATTAAACTTCACCAAAAAATATCTTGAACAGTAGCTCCATCTAGTGGTCAACATTGACAGTATTTACAATTAAACACTTACTTGGAAATTCTTGGCAAAAGCATTTTAGTGATGAGATGACCCAAATGTTACCTGTAATACCTATTCTAACAAAGTACACATTGTCAGTACCATTTCTACATCCACACTGACTTTTAAATGACCAAATTAGCCAGATTTTAGAATAAAAATGCCATATTACACTGTGCTTACTTTTCCATCGGAAGCCTCTCGGTTGTTAGACAGGGGAGTGAAATGTTTCGGAGCAAATTCTATTCACATGCACAGCAATATTTTCATTGCAGTGGTAAGTTATAGTGTCAATAAACTTCATTGTTTATAACAAAAGTTCAAAAGAGAAATGGAAGTTGAGCCATAATGTATAATACAAGGACTTTTAGTCAGAAATGTTTATCTGTTGTTGCTTCATTCAATTATATATTACAATATATATTGTGTATGAACATCAGGTTTGTTTTTTGTTGGGGTTTTTTGCACTCTCACCCGTATCTTTACCAAGAGGTTTTGCATCAGCTATTCTGTTCCTTTTCTCATGGAGTTGAAAATACATTTGTTTTGGGAGTGATGTTAACAGATTTTGTATTATGGTTCATGAACTTCGGTCTGACTGCTGCATAGTTTCATGATCAGTCTTACCAAAGAACTTGGACCTGTAGGAAGGTGTCTTTCTGAACACTTCTACATCACTCTCCTCCATGCACGTGGTCCCTGGTGTGGATGTCTGTAGACGGGCTCAGACCAAAGCTTGTGAACACATATGCAACTATTTACTTGAGTTTTATAAAGAGATAAACCTTTTGTCTGTTGTCTTTCTTCCCGACAGAGACAACAAAACACAATCTAGTCTCAGATATTTATTGCACACACACATAATTGTTAAGTATTATATACTGTACATGACTTCATCTCCCGCAGTGCAAAGTCTTTTTACACAATAAAGTAATCACAAATGATAGTAAAGGTATTTTAAATATAAAGGCACTTTAAAAGCTATGTGCAAATGGCATTAAGTCAGCAGTACTCCAGTCAGACAATACAGTAAGCCTTGCCACCCACACCCCGTACCATATAAAATATCAATTTCAACAAACACCATGATTCTGGTCAGAGGTATTAGGTAAAGATCCAACAGTGAAAAGTTACATGATCACATACACATAACTGTCTTTGGTAACAAATTGTGTTCATTTCTTATTGACAAAAATAAGTAGGTGTTGTGATTTAGCAATAAAGCAATAGTGTTATGTTTATAACCACAAGCATCAAAATCTTTTCTGTTCATGTAACATGTTCAGAATTGCAGATTTTGTATAATGCAAAAGGATATCTTCAACTAAGCATGGGGGATTTCTTCAAACACTACCTGGATGTTACTGAACATTTCACCCATGGTGTTGACACAAAATCTGATGACAATGCCTGAAACAAATCTGAAAGGTTAAATTATACATATTTGAGATAGCACTTTCGTCCATCACTGCTTTCAAGTTTTCAGTATGGGTAACTTTACAAACAGCTTTCAACTTCAGCGTAGGCTCCTTCTGCTGGGGGGGGGGTGGGTGTTGACTAGAAACTGCCTCGTCAGTCAGTAACAGCCTATTCCAGATGGGTGAGTTCAGTTGTGCGATCTAGGAGTGCGATCATATCCTGAGCTGAGCCATGAGGTTAGAGAGGGAGGTGACGCTGTCCCTCAGTTTGGAGTCTTCCTCCTGGCCCAAAGAAACTCCGGCTAGACGCATGGAGCCATTTGCTCCCAGGATGCAAGGCAGGCTGAGGAACACCTCTGCACCTATGCCACCCCAGCCCTGGAGCACAGAGACACAGACGCTGATCCATGACAATGTCCTTCAAACACCTGAATGCAACTACTGCATGTCGTGTGTATACAAAAGGAATGAGTTGCAGTGAATCCGAGTGTCTGCAAGATTCAACTTAAATTTAAGACTTAAGACCTTTTTAATGCCAAAATTAAATAAAATACCATTTCATATTATGACAACTGTAGATCTATCAGAATAAAGTCTTTAGTATGGCTGGATTAATTTCTCATCAGAAGAACACACCAACAAACCAGACATTTAACCCCTAAAACTGAATTTAAGAGTTTAAATGCTACATTTAACTATATTCAAGACCATTTAAGGCCTTGTTTATTGAAGACATTTTAAGACTTCTAGGGTTTGCGGGCACCCTGTGAATAGTATTTACTATATGGACAGCTGGGTTTTACCTGAGCCAGCGTGGAGACCGAGTGTGGCTTCTTCTTATCGGTCAGGATGCTGTAGGTGATGTCAGCGACGGACAGACCCACAGACCATGACCGCTGGCCCCGACTCTTCATCATTTCAAACCCTCTGAATGCACAGAAAAATGCTTTTTAACCCAACAGCCATCACACAAATTAAACACAATTTAAAATACTTGTGATACACTTCACAGCGGCATCGTACTGCAGTGATGACACCATTACTGGTTGTGCCTCATCCTGTTCAGTAATGTTACTGTAATGCTTGTGTAGATGAATTGCCATGTAATTGGTATATGCAATGTAGTTAATGAATTTATCTATTATCTAATCCCATCAAATGCTCTAAATTCCTATAATCTCCCTAAAGTTACCTCAAAGACACCTCACTACTGTCCGACTGACTCAAATCTTACATAATAGTTTATGCAACCTAAATCCTTCAGCTCCAATATCACTTCAAAACGTATTCCTGCCCATACCTGTCTAACAATGGTTTGGTGGAGCCGGAGCCTGGAGCGATCTCTGGCTGCAGGCTGCTGCTCAGCCCGGTGTTACTCATCACAGCCACTGCAACACAAATATGTGGACAAGCACGAGCACATGAATCATGGCTTCCTGAGAGCGGAACGAACACACGGGTCTAAGAGGGAATGTAGCGCGACTGGTTATGCCAATGCAAATACGACCAAGAAGCAAATGAAGACGAGCAAACAAGAGAGAGAAAGTGAGAGAGATGCAAGGAGTTAAAGAACAAGCCCGGGGCATGCCTTCACCCTGGGGTGCCATGCTAAAACAGGCATTTAACATAGACATTGACCGGGACTATTAATCCAAAACAAGGCATCCAACTGAGCAGAAGTGGAAAACTCCGGGTTCAGAAAGTAAAAGTCCTGCCAGGATTTTTCTCCAGGTGGCAATTATTAGTCCCTCCGCATGCTGCAGAATGGAACTAATTCGAAAATCAAAATAAAACTCTGGCAAGTGCTTGTACTTTCTGAACCTGGATTTTCCACCCCTGCATCGGAGTATGTCATCGCTCCTATTCGGCGCACCTTTTTTGTCAGAGAGCTCTCCTATGACCCAGGCCTGTTTGTGTGTGTTCAGGTTGATATCCAGAACGCGAGAGAGTCGCTCCGAGTCCAGGTTACATCCTGCTCCGATCACCTGAGTCGGCGGCAGGCCGCTCTGTCGCCAGGCAACGTGGGTCATGATGTCCACTGGAACGGGAGAGAGAGAGAGAGATGGATGGTACAAAAAAGGGTAAAGAGGAGAGTGGCCTTTTTACAGTGTCTGTCACGACCTCTGACCTGGCTGGGAGACGATGAGCATCACGGCGTTGGGGCTGAGGCGGGCCAGGCCTGGGATGATTCCCCGGTACAGGTCTACGTTAGTCTGGACCACACTCACGTACGACTGCTCATTGCTCCACGCATTAGCCGTCACCACGACGACCCTGGAGCCCGCAGAGGCAGACAAATCTAGCAGAGGAGAGGCAAAGGGTCAACACTGATCACAGATCTTATCCGTCTATAGCATGTAGACTCCAGCGTAGAAGAACACCCAAAACCTGAGCACTTAGTTGTTGTTTCTAACCACAAACAAGACAGCGGCACCAACTTTGTGAACACAGGGTCACCTACAGCTGAACAGAACATCCCTAGAGCTGCTAGAGATTCAATGTCTTGCTCAAGGACAATCACAGGGGCTTGAGCCTGGAGGAAGGACAGACTCCCTCATCACCCTGCTGTCCTTATAACAACTTTCAGCAATCTAACATCAGTGTTGACTCAGCCAGGACGCACTGCAACATTATTGTGTACAGGAAGAAGACGCACCTCTGGATACCTCCACCTTTGGCAAACTGAAAATCTCCAGATCCAGACTACCACCTTTGGTAGAACTCTCAGCAACATCAATGAAAACTAGTTTATCCACTTCGCCCTACACAGCAATTAAGAGAACAAGTGATGATGTCGACATGAGAAAAGCCCATTGTATTTCAAGGTGTTCAAATGTATGAGTTTAAACAACAAAGGGCAATTTACCTTAGCTAAAATGCTCATCACTGAAGCCATTCCTAAATCTCCTCCCCCAATAACCGAGACTTTGTTTTTGGGTTGATCGTGGTGTCTGACCCCGCCTGAAAAAGGACATGATTTAATCTTCCCAATAGCAGGTCATCATGCCATCGTTGATCATCGGCTACATAGTGACGCACCTTCATTTATCTGGAGGTTGGAGACAAAGGCCAGAAGCTCACGGGGGTCTTTGCTGTCTCCCGTGCTCTTTGTGGACAACGGAGGGTCCTCCTCAAACTTGGAGATCATCTCAGCCAGGAGACCCACCACGGATGACTTTGGCTGTCAAAAAGCAACAAAAAAAAAAAATCAGCGGCAGAGCAGATGATAGCGCCACTGAACAACTTCCCAGGAATTTGCCAAGTCTGAATCAATCTAGTATAAAACCTCACGTGATCCCAGTTGTGCAGTCCAGGCAGGTGGATCCGTCCTCGCGCGTCGACATGCTTGCCCTCTCTGATGACCATGTTGGAGGTGGGTCTCAGCAAGCATATGGGCGGCGTGAAGGGAAAGGAGTCCATTAGCCACAGCTGAATGGGTAGGTTGTAGGAGCAGCCTTGAGAGAGAGAGGCTGCTATCAGTATATCATAATAATAATGATCCCACACTGACAGACTCCAGGTGGTTCTCATATCAGACAATGCATTTTGGTCAGCCTTACCTTCATATTTGATAGGGATGTTACCAATCAATTTTAAGAGATCTTTTTGGGTACTGTCGCTGAAAGCTGAAATGGACAATGACAACAAGTTAGGTCTACGCATGGCATGACACCGATCATAATTTGACCTGTACCGGGAAATGTAAACATCTACAAGAGGAGGTGTAAATGTCTCTCGGTGAAAGCAATGATTTCTTCAAGGAAAACCTACTGTATGTGTCCGTCACCGGTTTCATCCCAGGGTAGAGGCGATGGGTTTTCTGCAGCTCGCCAACAGCAACATCGTGGAATTTGTACTGATATCACAAAAGAGGATAATGACTCATCTGTGATTGCTGAGATGAATGAAGGCACAAGGACATTAACAAAATGCTGCCGGCCTGTTGAAGGATTTTGCAGAGTTCACCAGTGTGAGCAGCTCCACTTTAGCAACTGGGGGGTTTAGTGCCTTGCTCAGGCGCACCTTGGTAGTAGTTGTTGATGGGACAGCAGAGGTTACTCACTAGTTTTTCCACATATACTTTTTCTAAACTGGCTAGACTTTCCCTAAGCACCGCGAGAGAAGAAGCAGGAAAAAGAGATTTTGTGATTTTGCACTATGCTGAGGCAATTTAATGTTATGACTCATCATGACTGAATTCATTTTGAAAAATGAGCAACCCACTGCAGTTTTGTCTCCGACCTATCTAGTGTAGCACACTCCAACATATTTTTCCAGGTCATGATACATAACCTACCAATGTTACTTACGTCATGAATGAACCTGAATGCAATAGCAATGGACTGAGCTGGTTCAACCAGTTAGTGAAGAGTGCCACTAACATGAACTAACGTTAGCCTGCTACGCTAACCGGCATAAATAACTTAGTCCTTCAACATGTAGTTTATTGAGGCCTCTTAAACAACAAACCTTTGAGAGGATCCGCTGTATTTTCTCGGAGGTAAGGTCCATCTATTGAACTACGACAAATCGCGTCGGTAACTTCTGAATGTGTCCTCTTGACGGATGAATTTACCAGATAAACAAGAAAACTTCCGCAATTGTGTGGATTAAGTAAAGGGGTTGTGGAGATTTGACAGGTCCCGCCCAATGGAAACTGCTGGTACGGCAAGTCGAGGGGGACAGAGATCGCGCAACAAAAATGCCATGTACATAATTCATGAAAATATATTAAGTGTGTCAAAAACGTAAAAATGTTACACAATGTTTATGGCCACAGAAGTTGCTTGTCGTTGCTTTTATCATGAACCGAAGTCACACTATTTTCTTTAAGTGTAGTCTTGTACAATCTGGCTTCTGTAGGTTCCAGTTACTTGTAGTCATACAGTTGTGGCTAAAATAATCGGCATCCCTGTATTTTATGCAATTTTGTTGGAGATTGATTTTCATGTGCAGTGTAATTCTCTGCCCACATGATGAACTAATTGTCTGTTTTAAAGTAATACAACTGCAACTGGGTGTTGATCAAAGGTCATGGGTTCTCCAGCAGGACAATGACCTCAAACACTCATTCAAAAGCAGCCAGGAATGGTTCAAGAGAAAACATTGGACTGTTCTGGAGTGGCCAGCGATGAGTCCTGATCTCAATCCCATTGAGGACCAATGGTGAGACCTGAAATGTGCAGTTGGCCAAAGGAATCCTTCAAACATTGAAGAACTGGAGTGGGTTACAATTGAGTGGGAGAAACTGCCAGCAGAAATGAGTAGGAAGCTTATTGATAGTTACATGAAACATTTGGAAGCGTCATCATTGCCCAAGGCTGTGCAGCTAACTATTAGAAAAGGGTGCCAATAATCATGGTCACATTTGAAGCCATAAAAGATTTTAATATATTTGTATTCTTATTGTTTGATCATGTGCTGTTAAATAAAACAGATGACCGAATGTTGTTTCAATTTCTAATTACTCTAAGATATTGTACATTATCTGCATAAAATGCAAGGGTGCCAATAATCGTGGCCAGAACTGAACTTCCCACAAGATTGTCACACGCCAACACATGTAAAAATAGACCATCACAAGCAAATAAAAGCCATTAGCCAATGATTTATGTCAAATCCCTTTAAGAGAAAAATACAACACATCAAGTGGTAATGTCTTCTCCATAATTAAATTAATATACAATCAAAACATAAGCGTGTCTGTTTGCATTTGAAAAATATGCCATGATGTTTGCTCAAAAAACAGCACGTTGTCAACATTTCACATTGTATATTGTTGTAACAATCTAAAAATCAAGCTGTTTCTGCCTTATTTACATTACTTTGAAGCTCACCTTTTTTTAGAAAAAGTAGGCTCTTGATAGTGCAAATCCTACACTCAATGGGGGAAATAAATAGTGTAACAGGGCTAAAGTGAGAACTGTTGTTGAAATTTTCAGGTTTGCTATCAGTCATATTTTCTTTTCATTTCTCATCCAATCTCATGTGTCAATTATCCTCCTTGTTATCATAGCCTATATGGAGAGTAGCAGAAAGACAACAAAAGATGCACCAAGGTGGACACAGTGATTGGCCTGCATGCTTTGAGATGGTACGCCATCTCCATCTTTGAATGAGAACCAGGGGTTTAAGTAAACGGGCTTCAATTAATTTTCCTCCTCTTGCAATTTTTCAGCTCCTGTTCATCTCGTTTCTCCTCCTCCAGATCTTCTTGCACTGCCATTTTCAGGCTAACATAAAGCACAGGGACACAGAAGAGAGCACACATACAGAAACACAACAGGTGAGTGAACTATCTCTCAGAGATACCACAGTCAAGTCCTATTTCACTTTTGACATGCATGTGAATGGCTTTTCATTCATCCCAATGACATAAAAGTGAACAGTGAAAGTGTACGTGTAAGTGATGTTCGATTGCATATTGTTGTGGAACAACAGATGCAGCAGTTCATGCACTCCTTTCCACCATTTCCTCCATTCTTCTCACGCTATTCCTTTTATTGCTTATTTTATATTCTATTCTGGGCTTATATTCCCCCCCGCTGAATCCCTTTTACTCAATCCCATTACTTTTGGAGCTGGAATGACCTCCTTTACTCATGGGAATCATTAAAGTTTAATCTCATTAAGAATCTCTGAAGAATGATGCTGCTCTACCTCTACCGGTTATATGGCTCTTGTAATCCAGATGCCGGGTGCGCAAACCAGCAATTGCATGAAATGACGTAGATCTGGAAGGGATTAAAATTGTGCTAGGACGTCAGAGTTAACTACATTAGGTCATTTCTATTTTTTCTGTCTGTGATAGAGCTAAACTTGACCAATCACCACCAATTTCTCTCTCTCTCTCTCAAACAAAGACGTCTCTCATGATTGGTTCTCTCTACTAAGATAACATGGTTCATCCTATAGACTCTCTCCACATAGTAGTGGTCTGGTCAAGGTCCGATTTATCCTTGAAGAGCCTCACTGGCTTGTTGTGCAATACTCAGGCACATGTTCATGGCACACATGACACGTCTGTGGCGCGTGATAACACAGTATCAGTACAACCAGACACAGAATGATAAATACTAGCATTTACTTTCACAACAAATAGTCCTTTAACTGCACCACTGTTGTGTGGAAGTCCCTACAACCGTGTTTGTAGAGTATTTGTTTTGTAGTTTGTAGAGTGTGTATAGTTTCAATTCCATCATTTTTGTTCCTGAAACCATTATCTACAGGATGTCTTGTATATGTGGACAATGTGCAGAGGTTTTATATAAAAGGGGACGTAAGTCAACATTTAAATCTTTAATTCTCAACCGTAGAGTAAATGATAATGAAAAAAGGTTTCCTCCTGCCGTCTTACCTTCTGGCTTCTTCTTTCTGCTGGTCTCTCCAACTGCTCTCCATGAATTTTAGTGCATAGTCACTCTCTTCCTTGTATCTGAGGTAAAGAACATACAATTATTTTCATGTGAATTGAGGTCAGTTTACAATATACTGAAACACGATAACTCTTGGGTGAATTAAATGTGGCCAGAATATACAGTGGTAATCTTTACCTGGACCGATCATAGCCAAAGATTTCCTTGATGTGTTTGGAGATTTCCTGCTGTTCATCATCTCCATCTTCAATGAAATCATCCATCTCCGAGTCATACTCATCCTCATCCTCATATTGCCTCTTGTAGGCAGAGGTAATG
Source organism: Hoplostethus mediterraneus (assembly GCA_034670385.1). NCBI lineage: Eukaryota > Metazoa > Chordata > Actinopteri > Trachichthyiformes > Trachichthyidae > Hoplostethus > Hoplostethus mediterraneus. Next base: position 14,102,733 of record JAXDDW010000003.1, on the reverse strand, counting down.
GGTGGTAGCATTGTACCTGGAAAAACAGAAATTAACTTTACGTTTTATGTAATGTACTGAGCAAGCCTTTTGCCCGTTAATACTAATATTGATATATATATATATATTTTGAGAATTTATAAATGGTTTAACTATGTACACTGTCTGTAGGTTAACTCTTATAAAGGACCCACAGGGTCCAGGGGATACTGAAGGAAGAAACATCTGATATTAGGACGGGAAGGGTCTCAGGGTTGTGTGGAGACATCCATGAGTAGGAGTCCCCGAGACACATATGAAGAAGATATCCAGCCAGGGATGAATCATGTGTTTGGAATGTATACATTGACCCTATATAAGATCCTGCAGTTCCTTTGTTAGACACTGACTCAAGCTTTGCCTTGTTTGGTGATGTTCGTCTCTGTCCACACATGTGTATTAAACTGCTTGAACTAAGATCAACTTGGGGCCGACTCTCATTTCACCTAGTTTGACTACAAAGGAAAGAGTGTCTCAATTTTCAAATATGAATGCATATCATGAACAGGAGATTGAGTTTTGTTCAGGGAGCTGGAAAACAGTACAGCCAGCAAGCTGATGATGATACAGTTACTGCATCAGTCAGATTACACACTTTACATAAACTATGCATGTCACAGTAGACGGTTAAGGATGCTGAAATGAAAATGTATCTGAATGTGTGAAGCTTGTTCCCCCTCCCCTATGGAACCGACCCAGGAGTAACAAAGACTGCAGAGTGTTGCTGACACACTGTTCATTCAGTCTGGCAAACAAACCCACTGCCCAGTGTTACTGGCAGTGTTGTTTCAGGCTACTTGCAAAATGCCAGAGGCTGTTAACCATGCAAAGTATAGACAGTTGCTCAACATCTTCAAGCACAGCTCTCAATTCACTGATTACCATGACATCTGACGCCTAAAATGCAGTCCATGATTGAGTCTTTGTTCCAATCCTTGCAACCACAAACACTGCTTGCTCATTTTAAGTTGCTCTGGCAGAGAGCGTCAATCCTAATTACTCATCCAAGTTTTTAGTAATACGATTATCCTCTCTCTCTCTTACCTGGCGGTCTCATCATAGGTCTGGGTGGCATCCCTGGTCTGGGTGGCATCCCTGGTCTGGGTGGCATCCCTGGTCTAGCAGCCATCGCAGGTCTCTGTGGCATGCCTGGCCGGGGAGGGATTCCTGGTCTAGGTCCACCAAAGTTCTTGGATGAGATGGTCTCCGACACCACAGTGCACTTGGGTCTCCCCGGTCCTGACCCAACACTGCAGGCTGGCCGTCCAGGTACTAGCCCCCCATTACCAGGACGACCCTGTCCACTCCCTGGGGGCCGTACTCCTCTACCCCCAGAGTGACCCTGGAGCATACTCCCAACAGGCCTGGCCTGTGGGACACCACCAGCTCTTGCCTGGAGTGTACCTCCAGGCCTGGCCTGTGGGACACCACCAGCTCTTGCCTGGAGTGTACCCCCAGGCCTCGCCTGTGGTTGGCTTCCTGGTTTGGGTAGGCCACCTGATGAAGGTCTCATCGGTCCATTACTACTTGATTTCACTATGGAGTTACTTCCAGGTCTTAGTGGTTCTCCCTTTTGAGACTTGTAGGCTCCACCTGTAGGTCCTCCCTTCAATGAGCTACCTTGAGTGGGCCTGGGCTGTCCAGAGCCCCCCTGCTGAGATTTTTGGCCTGTTGCAGATGTGCTAGGAGGCCTTGTCCCAGGTCTTCCTTGCGGTAATGAGGAGCTCCCCTTCTTGGAGCTAAGGTCACTTGTGCTTGATTTGTGGCCAGATGAGGGCTTGGAAGTCACATGTTTGGCTGGAACCTGAGAAGATGGTCCCTTGGAAGGAACTTTACTGCTTATGGTACTTGAAGAACCAGACATGCTTGTCTTGGGTCTGTCTCTATCACTATAAGAGGTATTGGGTCTAGCTCTTTCTCTGTCACTAACAGGGGGCTTGGAAGAACTATGGGCTTTATCATTTGACATTGGCTTCTTTCGTGATCCACTGGGCAGAGTAGGTTTTTCTGAGGAGTTCTTTTGTGGTTTCCCATTCCTCTGCTCCTTCTCTAAAGTGCTTTTTGTTAATGAGCTAGGTTGAAATTTGTTGTCTCTCTCTCTCTCTGGCTTCGAGTCCCTCCCTTTGTCTGGTCTCTTGGCCTTGCGCTCCAGCTCCAACTCCTTTATCTCGTCAGCTGTGCGAAGTCTTCCTTCGTTCTTCACTTGCTTGGGTTTTAGCTCCACTGGCTCAAATTGCTTCTTCTCTGCCAACTTGAGTAAGTCTGCAAAGTTCATGGGTGGTGGAGCAGGCTTGGGTGGTGGAGCAGGCTTGGGTGGCCCACCAGGTTTGTTGGAAGAGGGCTTGCTACTACTCCCACTAATACTTGTGGTTTTGCATGGTCTCAGTGTCTCTGGCTCGGGCTCAGGCTCTGAATCTGTCTGTTCATATTCATAATTGTCATCGTCGTCAGGGTCATACGAGTCATTATCACATCTTTCCTCCATCTCTCCTTTCGAGCGCCTCTTCTTAGGTTCTTCTACCACTGGGATACCATTGTAGCCTCTGAAATTGTCCTTGGTTCTGGAGGCCATTGCACGTGCCTTGCGGTCTGACTTCAACTCAACCCTCTTGGCTGTAAGTTCATCCTTTTGTTTCTTCATTTGTAATTCTGAAGACAACACCCAGTTAGGTATATTAAAATAATTACTGAAGGATTCCTTTTGTGTTTTGTATGTTTACTTTAAGTATAATTATTGAATGATTGGCATGAACTGAATCATTGTTACCTTTCTTTCTGTGTTGGATGTCTTGCTTCTTTAGAAAAGCCTGCACAGCAGAAGAATTCACACCTTTCACCCTTGGGTCCTTTTTGGCTGGTCCCGTTTGTAAGCTGTACCTCTTTTGCTGCATGATAAGTAAGTGAGATACTGTTTATTAAATGAGGAACACTTACCCAGTTCCCTAGGACTAGCCACGGTTCATAAAGGCCTTGATGCTAACAGGTGATTAAATAATGTCCCAAAAAACAACAACAACATTAATTTAAAAGTCCAAGCTACCACTGATTTTTTAAATGCAGAGAAGCGAACATGTTATTTTGAAACATTTTCAAAGCCTACCTATAGGGACCGTGAAGGGTCATTAGGGGACTAATTGAGAGACAGCAAGATCATTTCGTGGCAGTGGCAGCTCGCTGGACTAATTAGCAGCTAGCTAGCTAGCTAGCAGATCTTCTCCAACAGATGAGCTGGCATTCGTGTGCTCACAGCGATCTCCACGAATATCCATCTTACCATCAAACTAGATAGCGTGTTGACTGAGTGAGATCATTCATTGGATAGTGTCTAACTTACCTGTACATTGCTGAGGCCCTGGTTTTGGGAGGCGATGGACAAGATATTTTCGAAGTCCATCATTGTGGCAGTCAGCTGGCTGTTTGGATCCACTAAAACTCAGCCAGGAGTGCTGAAGTTAACGTTAGCTGACCAACAATGTAACTCAGGATTTATCTAGGAAACGTTAGATACAAAGAAACCACTCCTTCAAACATAGCCTGTGAGAAGATTTTTTCTTCTAGTTGGCAATGTTCGTGGGCTGTTATCAGCAAGAAAAAATATATAACTTCTTGCTTTCTACAAGCAAAGTAGGAACTCGTTAGCTACCGTCAGTTAACGTTAGCTAGCCAAGTTAGCTAACGTTAGCTAGCTAACGTTAATCAGCCAGCCGTAACGACTCGGCCCGAGAGACAAACAAACGGGCACTGCGGTACTAATATACAACATCAAAATACGACCAGATCACTCAAAAATAAGTATTTTGTTTAGGCCTACTGAAAAGGCAAATGGCAAAACAAACGCCGGAAAAAATAGCGACTGACAGGGAGAAAGACTGAAAAATTAAAGGGGACTAAAGAGTGTCCAAGTGGAAAGAGAGGGTTAGCTCTTGCGTACTTCCGTCTTTGCCCTTAGTCAGACGAGACCGCCTCTTATTGGTAGAGAGTCAATGAGAGCGTCTCACATTCGGTCCAATGTCTTTTTTTCTGCACGGGATTGATTGAAAGTATACTAATAACGTTGCGAGACCTAGACAGGCCTTTGTCATTAGTTAAAACAGTCTTTAAAAATAAAACAATTTTATTTAGCAAGTTCAATCAATCAGTAATCAATCAATGTCAGTTATCACTTATCAATATATATAAAGATTATTGCACAGAGTAGCTGCCATGTGTGTTAGGTAGCTACCATGCTGGCTGACTGGTCGTTACTGGGCCAGTTTGATACAGGGCCAGTTTTATACATTTGTACGCATGTGCGAAAGGCTGTTCCGGTATCGCGACGGTTTATGTCTGCTGGCATAGGAGGTGAACTATCTTGCTAGGAAAGAAAAGGGTGGTCGGAGTGGTCCAGCGGAGTGGAGTCACGGACTGCGCCTCGGACAAAAGAGAGCCCCATTTAAAATTTAAAAGCAATAAAAATCATATATTTTCTGAATTATCTGATTTGATTAGACTGCACAATTTTCATGGAGACTTCATTTGGAATGTATGAAAATGCCGTTTTACGGAGTACGGAGCCTCTCACCCTTACTGCAATATCAGAAAGAAACTTTTTGAAAATCTTGACTTTTAACTTTCCAATGCATAAAAATGATCCTTTATTTTAAGTCATCTGTCACACAAAATTAATGTACCTATACGTCCTTAATTTCCACGTCGCCTACAACTTAATTACAAAGTAAAACTAAATTGAAGCTTTTTTTAAAGATTTTTATCCAAAGATAATTTTCAGTCATTGAAACATAAAAGCTTATTTCAACCTAAAAAATGAAATAAATAGCAAACCCTGTCTGAAAACTCATTGTAAGTAAACTTAAATCCATTCATTTAATTTATATTTACTATTATTATTATTAGTGATACAATTCAAATAAAATGCAAAGTACAATAAGGTCTGCTAGGAATATCATAAGAATAATATTTTATAATGATATGAGATTAAAAAAATATATCATGAAGTATAATCAGGTAACTATAAAGTCACCATAGAGTACCACAGACACGGTATTAGTCCCTATAGGAATATCATAGTAACATTATAGTGATTTTTCTTAAGGGTGAATATTGGCTGTCTGCTATGCCAACGGTCTCGTCTGATCCCAATGTACATTACATTCAGTCCGGGTTTTGCCTGCACCCTCACTTTCGTGGCGTTGTGATCACGGCCCCGGTTTCCCTACGTAATATCCGTCAGAAATGGGTTATGTCATTTGTATAGCACAAGATGTCGCTACAGTTGAGTTTATAACTACAGCTGAGAGAAAAGGTTTGTGAACCCTTCTAAATTACCTGCATTCCCGTATAATGTCTCCTAATATGGTCTGATCATTTTCAAGTCACATTTGTGGTTTGACATTTCTTTATAGAACATATTGGTCAAACGTTAACAGCTTGGACTGGAAAAAGTATGTGAACCAATAGATTTAGTAACTGGTGGAACTTCCTTTAGCAGCAATAACCCCAACCAAATGTTTCCTTGCTGATCAGACCTGCACAATGGTTAGGAGATATTTTGCACCATTCCTTCTTACAGTTTCAGTTCATTATATTTTGGGATTGGCTTGCTTCAGGTCATGCCACAACATTTCAATAGGGTTAAGGTCAGGACTCTGACTTGGACATTCCAAAATGTTAAGTTTCTGTTCCTCTGTTATCATGGACCGTTACCCTGATATTCTCCTGGGGAATTCCCTGATACAATTTAGAATTCATTGAAGCCGATTGAAGCCGTCCAGGCCCAAACCAAGATGCTCCCTCCACCATGCTTCACAGTGAGGTTTTGCTGTTGGTATGCAGTGTTTTTTCTCCTCAAAACAAAGTCTTGTGTTTCTTTTGCCAAAAGAAAAATCATTTTTTTGCCCCATATGTCCACGGAACATCCAGGTGGTCTTTGGCAAAATTGAGACTGGCAGCAATGTTTTTGTGGAGAGCAGTGGTTTCCTCCTTGGTATCCTCCCATGAACACCACTCTTGTTTGGTGTTTTTCTTATTGTGGACTTGTGGACACAGATGTTTCGTTACTTAAAATTTTCTCATTATTTTAACATCAATTCAGCATGTAATCATTTCAGTGGTTTCACCCACATGTGATATCTGTTCTATATTTATAGTATCCCAAGGGAGGTAAAATGTTGCCAAAAAAAAAAAAAATGTTGCAGCTGTGGCAAAGGTAGGTTTCCTTCAGTTCAATGCAGGAAGGGGTTCCAGAGGGTCCCCAGCAAAATAGGGAATCATTAATTTCACTATTAGTTCATTAATTTGAGTTTAGGACAGTGGAAGAATCTCAGCTCTCCACCAAATCATATAACAACAAAATTATCTCAGATGGGGCTCCCTTAAAGAAAATCTTTTCAATGGCCCCTTCAAAAAAAGAGCTATATTAATCTTATAGTACATTTTAGAAGGATGCTAAACAAACTTAACAGCAAAACTATATCCTGTATATATTTACAGTACACTGTATACTGTATATATTTGCCATATATATATATATTATTTTTTTATAATCCCTGATCAATGAAATCAATGCAGAATTATTCGTGCACAACTGAAAATTATCTCAATACAAAGGATGCCATCAAGAACCATTCCTTAAAATGTAAATAAAGGCCATCTGCTCCAGTATGTTAACAGCAGACCGACTCCTCCTATCCGGGCGTCTCTGGCGTCGAGTCCCGCCCCCTGAACGAACCGTCCTCTGCGTTTATTGGTCAGACACGTAAGACCCGCCCACATTACGGATGTCCCGTCACCTCCCATTTGACGTCGGACCGCCCACCGGAGAAGAGACAAAAACAATCTGCATCACACAGGCATACAGTGCAAACAGGAACGCTTTTACCGAATTGAGGTACAAAACCTTTTCAGTCACAACGTGGTTGGACCGATTGAAAGAATGGTTTCTCCGGTAACAGTGGTGAGTGTCTTTACCGTGCCAGCTTTGACGTTTACCAAAAATAATGTCAATGACACTGTAATGAAATGGTGCACTTCCGATTGTAGTCAGACATATAATCCATCTGTAGTGTTTGTATCAGTGACTGTCCATTATCTGCATCCACAAGTTATTAGCTCAGCGTCTGGTGCTCTGTGTGTCTTATTATTTTTAGCTTAGCGTGTTGTGTCCTCAGTGTATTCGAGGACGGTGCATGTCCTTTAGGGAACAATTCAATTCCTGTTATATTTGTCAATGGATAACAACGTGTGAAAAGCTGCGGGCAGATGTCCCCGGCCACCCACGCTTTTCTCAACGTCGTGTTGTCTCGCTATTTGGCACTATAACGTTACAAATGTAGTTGGTGGTGGGGGGGTGTAGGGGGGGGGGGGCACAAAGCAAGAACTTTTATTGTCATCACAGCCATTGACTTGACGTGTCGGCATGTTACAACAATGACTGCCTGTATTCCTCTTTCTCGATACTCCTTATATAGTCGGACGTTTCCACACATTTCCCAGGGCAGCCCCTGACCAAAAGAAAACCTGTCATGTGACGACCTTTTTTGTGTGTGTGTTTTTTCCTTTCTTTCCTGCGCTCTCCAGTAACGCATGCGCCGTGTAGTGTCCTGCTGTGGCTTTCTTTCTTTTCACCTCTTTTTTTGCTGTAGTGGTGCTTTATGTAGGCAGCTACTGTCCTTCCAGCTCTGACTTCTACAGATCAGCTCCTTCACCCAAGACCCGCTGAAAGACCAATTTTGGTGAATGTGACAAGTGAATAATTTAACCTGCCCCAGCATCCTCTTACTTTGACAGGGGTGCTATGACATTGTACCCTATTTCCAAGAGCCGTGATGGATGGCGTGGTGTAACTCGGCCTGTATAGTGTAGCCTATGTGATTGACTTGAGAGAAGCTTGAGTCGGGGGATGTCTTCCAGGCAGGTTGCCTTGGCGACTGACTACGCTGTGCGGGTCTTTGGGGTTTCAGAAGAGACTTAGCCAAGGGTGCTATCAGAGACCAAAAAACCGTCGGACAATGGGGACACACGTTCACATTCACACTATGGCAGCCGCTCTGCGATCATCATAAGGCATCACAACAAGCATTAATGTATACCCTTTCCCCCTCAAAGACCTCGAGGCTCGGCTTTAGACTAGACTATTGTTACAATCATCTGATAACAGTCACTCTGTTTCTTTTGCAAGTGAATGTTCTCGACGTCTGTACAGATGATGTGGATTCAGCCACCTAGATCGCGGACTACACTCTCAGACCACAATACGTTGTGACCGTGATCCAGTTGTTAATGGCCTGCGGTAACCCAGAGGTACAGTGGGAATTTAATTTTCCCGCTGGCTTTTAGAGAGAGACCTTTGACCTTTTTGGCGACTGTCAAAACATTTTTGATGCACGCAGTATCCCTCACCTCCTCTTTAAAACATTGTAATCTAGTCCAATTGAGATGACGTTCCACATAGAGGACCCCTGCATTGATTGCACTGTACTTGTCTGGCTTGTCTGTGGCTCACCTTAACGTATCCTTGGAGAAACGGCAGGTGTAAGAGTAATGGTGTCATGTGATACTATACTGAAATGACATTGTCATAAGACCGTCTACGCCTGCCGGAGCCATATTTATGTTCCTGTCGTGTCCCTTTGCCAAGTTGAGCAGGTGAGAGGTTGCAGGTCTTCTGTGTGCACCAGGTCTGTGACACTTGTCCCACTCTATGACCCGGAATATAAGCGCCGATGTCATCGCGGCAGGACATTATTGGATCAAGCATGATCTTTACTGCAGTGCTTTCATTTGCTCCCAGTTGGTGTGAAACCATTAGTGGCCCACAGCTGTTTGTTCTGGACCGCAGCTCTAAGCTGGGTCCTATCTCAGATCAGTTGCTGATATTAATAGATGGGCAACAAAGTTGTACAAAGCAGTAAGCACTAAAAGATTTTCATCACCTGTTACGTGGGGTTGTTTTCCAAAACAATGAGTGCCAGCTAACACAGTGAAATGGTGAAAGGGTTCTTCTCCATGTGGGTGTATTGGGTTATAGCTTAATACAATGAAAGAAACAGTGCGTCTCTGCCCTTCATTTATATGGCACCCTGGATTATTTGATTTTAGGGACTAATTCAGATAAAGGTTTTTCATTCCACCAGGAGAAAAACAAATGCCTGCTAATGCAAATCCAGTCAATCATTAACCAGCAGGGGACAGAAACGTCTGAACCAGTGAAGTGTGTTCTCCAGGGTGCGTTCGCAAATCCCTCATTTGTAATGCTCATCAAAACGGGTTGATGATAACCAAATCATTAATTTCATTTGCCTCCCAAATTAGGGAGTCTGTTCCTTTCTTCATGTGACTGTCACACGGGGGCTCGCAGCCACCGCTGATGCCTCCTTCAGTGTCCCTCAGACACGCTGACACCTCCGTCGATGTGAGAGGAGTAGGGTACAGCCGAGGCGCCACCGCGCCGCAGCATCCCGACGTTCTCGTTCAGCCACATGGCGCGACAGAACTAGGCTGAGCCCGAGAGGAACGAAATCAGATCACACGCACTGTAAGCCAGTATGTGAACTCTAGGGCAATTCAGAGCAATTAGTCCTGCTCGATGGAACAGTTTGACGGTATCAGTTTTGAGCTTAATGGGACAGAGAGCCGTTTATGAGAGGTGAACAATTTGCTCTGAGATAATACTGGAGTAATGGTGGGAGATACGACACGAAGAGAAACACTGTCAGCAGGCATTATCAGTATTTACATTCAAGTCCAAGACAGCCAACATAAATAATTTTTATTGTAGGATTTCACTAAGCTGATAGCACTATTGTATGGGTGGGTTTTAACATTGCTGTTACATTGTTATCCACCCAGGTTTAATGTAATAACATCAACTCCCACCAAGAAGTGCTTACCATACAGTCAGGGCTGTAGGTTCGAGTCTTGGTCATTCATTGTGTCGATATGTTTACATGAGAAACAACAGAAGGGGAACATGGCGAAACAACGGAAGCGGAAACACGGTCCGAACAATAACACTACAAATTATTGCTCCAACGCGGCGTGAATAGGACTACAGGTTATGGGAGCCGTTCACTTCCTCCCTGGAATCCATATTCCCCAGCTTGTGTGATCTCTGACTGCTCTCTTATTTTAGACAAAGCAAATTCCTCAGTGCATTTTGGAATTAAAGCGCCATAAGCCCCGGCCGGTGTGAGATGGCGATGCCTGGACCGCGCTGTATAAATACCGTGTGTATTTTTTCCCTGCGTGGCCTGATAAACAGAGTTATGATATCGGCCAGTCTGGGAGTACTGCCAGATCCGGCAACCTGTATCTCTGTCTCCTCCGCTTGGCACCCACTTGGCTTTAATGGAACGGAATGGATAGACTCACCATGCGCACACACACACATGAGATGCTTTTAATCTTTATTTATGTCTCCATTTGTCTCATAAAAGGCTGGCAAAGCACATAATGGAGAGAAGAGGAGTGCATTAGTGCACATTATAGACCTAGCTGTAATTTTGCTTCATTGGCACAATGCCCGTTGTGCCACTTGAGTCTGAAAGAGGCCGATACGATCCTTTTAAGAACAGGGAAGTCGCCTGAAGCAGAAGCGCCTTTCCTCTTTAACCCAGCTAAACCAGCTCGATGAGTATTTATCTCGATCGTGTCAAACCGAGTGGCTGTACCTACCTAAGCAGTCGTCGGGGCGTTAAAGGGAGATTTCTGGCAGCGAAACCTCTGGCTCTCTGGTGAAATTCTCCTTTTAAGTCCCTTCGGTTAAGCAGCTCAAGCTTCAGAAGAAACTGCTGCGAGCCGTGTAACGGTCAAAGAGGGAGTCATACCCAAACGGGGTATATGGAGGAACGAGGGCATGGAGAGGGTTATCAAACAGTAGAGCCCATCTGCCCACGGGATCAGCAGGTGATGTCCTATCTGCTAGGAGATTAACACACTTTCTGTCTGCGTGTGTGTGTGTGTGTGTGTGTGTATAAAATCTGCTGTTTTGGTGAGGTCACTGGGCAGGCTAGAGGTCAGTGAAACCTTGAATCCTCAACTGTAATTTGGCCTGCAGTTTTATTGAGCAGTTGTGCAATCGTGGGGCCTCCCCCTCCTCCAACTATACGAACTAGAGTGACCCCTCGTCCTCCCCCCCCCCCCCTACTCCTCCCACTTTCCCTCTCTGCCCTCCTCACTTCTCCACCAGTAGATTCAACCGTCAGCTGAATGGTGATAACCCCCTAACTCACTCTTCCCCCGCCCTAAAGCGCTGCTTCCCCCCTACTCACTTATCCTCTAGTGGACAATGCGACCTGAACTATGAGTTGCTTTCACTCATGCCGTGTTGTGTTCCCACAGCAAAATAAGACAAAGCACTCGCTCTGTGTTTTCAGCCTCTTCCCTGAGCTCCAGTGAACCCTAACTTGTTTCCTCACACCGCTCGCTCCCTCTCTCCTCACCCATCCCTTTGATTCCCACTCCCACCAGGGCAGCTCAGACACCTCTCTCCCTCCTCCCTCCCTCACTGACCCTCAGTGCCCTCTACCTCCACCCTTGTGATTCTCAGAGCCACAGGGGGGGGTGATCATTCTAACAGCATTATTAAACCTCTCTCTGTCTCCGATTTCATCTTTTCTTTTTCCCCGATGGGCCTCATCTATTTGGACAGAGAGAGTGTGACTGGTTGCACCGTGGGGAGGGAAGGGAGAAAGGGAGACTCGATTGTATGAGACAGTTCCCAAGGAATATGAGATACAGCGAGAGAAGGTGAAGATCAAGGGGTCTGGGGAGGGAGAAGAGGAAGGAAAACATGAGCGGGAGAGAGACAGAAAAAGAAGTAGTAGAAGAAGAAGAGGTTACGAGAAGCAGAGAAACAGTCGAGGGACTTTTTGCCTTTCCCTTACTTCTTCTTACGCGTATCTCCCGAGGGTTTCGCTTCAACCACAGAACTCGTGCCGTGTCTGATATGTCTGAGTCATGCACACTAGTGACCACACAGCGCAGGCTTTCATACCAACACCAAATTAGAAGAGGTCCACCAAGTTCCCTTTCTTGATTAAAGAGATATTGTACATCAAATGCTGACTGTTGTGCTTTTTTTTTTTTGCTTTCTCAGAGATTACGCCAAGCCCCGAGACTGTTAGAATAAACCCAGTAGAGACAGTAGTATGAAATTTGACTCGCTGACAAATCACTTGCTGAAAGTTTAACCAGCAATTATCTCCTCTGCTTTTCAGGTGAAGAGTGAGGGCCCTAAGCTGGTGCCCTTCTTCAAGGCAACCTGTGTGTACTTTGTCCTGTGGCTGCCTACCTCCAGCCCATCCTGGTTTAGCGCCCTCATTAAATGTCTGCCCATCTTCTGCCTGTGGGTCTTTTTGCTGGCCCATGGCTTCAGCTTCCTAGGTGCCCACTCCAGTGCCCGCAAGATCTTGGCCGGTCTCATCTTCTCGTCCCTGGGGGATGCCTTTCTCATCTGGCAGGAGCAGGGCTACTTCAGCCACGGTGAGGAGTTAGAAAGGTCTCATCTGCAACACTGACCTGTCTTCATGTGTTAGATCTTAGTGACTTGTATATTCAATTACTTCATCAGGTGTCAGATCAGTTGATATGCTAGATAGGGAGTCTACTTGGTTGTGAATGCATTTAGGCTTTAATAATCCAATCCATACGCCAATCCATCCACAGGCCTCCTGATGTTCGCCATCACCCACATCCTCTACTCCTCCGCCTTCGGCATGAAGCCCCTCAACCTTCGCGCCGGCCTGGTGATCGGATCCGTGTCCGCCCTGAGCTACCTCCTGCTCTACCCCTACCTGTCCGGCCCCTTCACCTACCTGGTGGCCGTCTACATCGCGCTGATCGGCTTCATGGGCTGGAGGGCCATCGCCGGCGTGCAGCTGGCCAACGACCTGTGGACCTGGACCAAACTGTCCGCCTGCCTGGGCGCCGTGCTCTTCATGGTGTCCGACCTCACCATCGCGGTCAACAAGTTCTGCTTCCCCGTGCCCCACTCGCGCGCCATCATCATGGCCACCTACTACGCCGCCCAGATGCTGATCGCGCTGTCCGCCGTGGAGTGCCAGGACGCGGAGGTGGCCAGAAAGAGGAGATGAGGTTCCCCCCGCCACGCGCCCCCCGGTGGTAGCCACTCCCACATCCGGCCCTGTGTGATCATGGACACGTCTCACTGCCAGATCCCCAACCCTCAGCCCTCGTCCGAGTTTGGCAACCCCAACATCATTGTTACCGTGGCGAGCGGTCCACTATAGCCCCCCGTGGCTATCACCCTACTACCCTACAGCCCCGCTACTAGTATGGTAGTCTCACACACTTGTTACCAGAGAGATGTGGTAGTGTTATCTACAACCCCCCCCCCCCCCGACAGCAGTCCTCCCTGCCTGTCCTGATTCTAGTATGGTAGTCTCACATCCTAGTTACCATGGAGACAAATTTACTGCTATTAACCTGCTATACAGTATAGATTACTTTTGTGTTTTAACTTAAGGGGAGCATGTCCCTGGGGACCATCGGGGAGTATGTGTGAACATGGGTGCTCGCGTGTGTGTGTGTGTGTGTGTGTGTGTGTGTGTGGTGTGTGTGTTTGATTAACTGCTTTCTGGCCCCCTTTCATGTTCAACGTTTGAAGCTTTCCTCTCTTAAGTCGTTATTTTGTCATTTGTTTCGTTCTAACGTCACTTTGTGAAAAAGGGAGTTGTTTTCAGCGAGGTGGTTTTCCCACGTCCAGCTAGTCGCTCCCTGCTGCTGCGTGTTCCCCTGAATTAAGGGTGCTATTCTCCACGTCAGGAGCATATCCACAGCTGGTTTTATTTTATTTTATTTTTTATTTTTTTTGGAGTCCCTTCCATTTCACTGACAACAACCACACTGCCTTTGTTCACGCCACTATTTAACACACCCAACACATTCGCGTCCAGTCTCACGGGGAGGGCTGGAATTTAACCTTTTCTATTAAGATGTCCTTTAAAAACTAGACGTACAGAGGCAGACTGAAACAAGAAAAAAAGGCAATAAAGTGGGAATGCAGCGGTCGTGGTGTATTGTAGCTGTAGTGAAGCACATGGAGCCTATTTAAACGTGGGAGCTGGACTCTTCCTGCTGAGATATTATTATTGACACCCTCCCGCCGCCACACAGAGAGCACAGTACACACACATTATAATCACAGCAGCACACTGCAGACATTCTAGACATTACCTGGTAGGTGGTCGGAGAGGAAATAGCACAGTGTTCCCGAACACATGCTACTCCTGACGGCTTTCGGGTACGCTTTGCCTGTGTTCTGCCTGCCAACGGCCTCTGAGGCGTGTGGGTGCAAAAGCGTCCGTGCGCTACACCTCACACCTACGGCTCCTGCTGGTTCGGTTATTAGGAAAACGTCGGTGGGGGTTTTTATTGCTGGAATAGTTCGGGCAAACCCCACGCTGCCGTTGGCCCGGGGACCACGCCGTGTTATCTGCACAGAAAGGGCTACGTTATTGGCTGCGATCTTTTTTTGTTGTTGTTGAGCAACAGGGTTTAGCTACACACGCACATAAAGTCACATACACACACACACACAAACACATAAACTGACCAATGGAAGAAGGGAGAGAAGGGAAGTGGCTCGTCGAAAGCAAGGGAACAGCTATCCCATCATTCCTAATATTCCTTCTCATCGGGGTCATATCTGGTTTCATCCAGTAAAATACATTTCAGCTAACACCCCCGACAGCTCGGTAGATATTTCCTCTTATCTTCTCCCCCTTTATTTGTTCTGCTGTCGGCAAACGTTTCTCATTTTTGTGTTTAGAATTAAGAATTAAGTGTCTTTTACTGACTATTTAAGAAGTATAACCCATTACCTGTCTATATGCATGTGTGTGAGTGTGTATGAGTGTGTGTGTGTGTGTGTGTGTGTGCGTGCCGCCTCTGTCCTATGTTTTTACATTTGAGCGAGTGTGTCTACTTGTCGAAACCAACTCAAGGCCAGAAATGCTGTGAACCATTATAGTTTGTGTGGAGAAAATCTTCATCACATGCACACACGACTATATATCTGTATTCTCAGAATCCATTCTTCACACCCATCCCTTTTTCAGAACGGTGTGACCTCTCTACTTGACAAAACAATCTTTGTTTTTTTAGTTTTTTAACATGTCCCCTAAATATGTCTGCTTCGTGTTTCCTTTTACGTTAATGGTGAGGATCTCCACTGCTGGACATGCTCACCGACTATACGTATTACAAGTATATTGTTATCGGCATTACTTTTTGATTAATGACACTAACAACTAGTGTACTGGAAAAAGAACAACGTATTACAAATGTATACTAACTTTGGAAAGTATTGATATTACTTAAGGTTTAGCAACGGGACACATTCTGATGTTTTGGCAGATGTTTAACCAGTCGAAACGCACCCACATACGATGTACTGTACTGAATGTGTCGTGGTCTGAGGCGTAGCTGCTGATCCTCGATAGCTCAATGAGGTGGAAACAAACTGGCGTGGAAAAAGAAACAGAGCCGTTGTTATGTGTTCGTTCCGCTGGACACTGGAACTGTCAGTAGCGCCTGCGCCCGCGCCCGCGCACACACACACGAACACACACACATATGCACACACACACACACACACACACCAAAATGTGTTTATGCATCACATCAGCCACCATGCCAGGTCTGCAGGCAGACCATGGTGTTGACACAATCAAGGTTTTTGAAAGCGGCTGACATCAACACCACAGTCTTACGCGGACTGGGGAACATGTGGACAGCTAGCCCAAGTGGCCCAATAGTGCGTTGCCAGACAGTTCCCCATTCTCCTTTTGGCAGCATGCTGGTCAGCACAATATTTCAGCTTAGTCAGTCAGTCAGTCAGAAATGACCTGTCAGTCTGTCTGTTGGGCCGTTTTGTCTTGTGCTCCATACGTTCATTTGTCCTCGCAGCACTGCAGCACTCTTGAGGGAAGTGTAGTCCTCATCCCAATATAGTCTTAACATGCTTCCTCTCCTCATCTCAACCACTTCACTGGCAGAGCATTTTCCTGTTAGCGGCTTGCGTTGCCGCTGACGTTGGGACATCCTCTGTCCGGTAAGGCCTGCTCGGAGATATGCATTTCTCTTCTGTACTGTCTTAAATCTGCGTTTAGAGGAAGGACACGACACGAAACACGAGTGAGATGCGACTCTAGTATGTAGCCTAAAGTAAAAGTATGAGGGAATGAGTCAAGTGGTGTTACTCATCCTTGCTGTGGCTGTGTGGGCAGGTTAGGTAAGCACTACTTTCTTCACCCCCTACAAAAACAACTTCAGTCCTTTGTTATTATGTCCTAATGGCGGCATGCCAAAACGGGCTTCATATTAAGTATTTCTAAGAGAAACTTAGGTTGGTTTTATGAGAGTGATAGATGTACGATGTAGATGCCTGTAAAATAAAACCAAACTCAAATCCCAGATTAGGTCAACCAGCCACACGTTATTATGCCAATCTGGAGACTTTCTTTTTCATATTAAGTAGTTTGAACTGATTTCTTTGAGTGGGACCTCTACAATCTAGACTTGTTACCTCAAGAGCCCTCTCTTGTAACAAGCAACCTTTTGTTTTGCAGAAGACACGGATCCCTGTCGTAGGAGCAGGTGTGCTTTGGACCTTCCATGTAGGAAGGAGGTTATTGTTGGGAGATACTGTAGCTGGAAGTAAGTGAGGAGGTGAAATACGACACACAGGGGAAGAGTCCCTTTCCATCTGGCCCGCTAGCTGCTGTCCTTGTCCCCCACAGATGGCAGGCTAGCAGGCGCATCACTTTACCTCAGCCCGTCAACAGCCCTGTTGTTCTTTGGGCTTTGTGTGTGCAGACAAAAGGGACCTGAGAGGGCTGTGGGAGGCTTGTATTTACACGGTGAGTGATGAGCTGGAACCAGTAGCTGCTGTTGTAGAGCGCACTGTGGTTTCACTTGCCCCTCTTCATACGTTGGCACTTTTTCTTGATTTTCTTGAGTTTTCTTGTGTTTATTGTGATCTTGAATTTGAGCTTTGCTGTCGATGTGCTGCGCCCGTTACCTTCCAGTGGTTGACATTCATACATGCAGCTGTAAAGTTTGTGTGTTGTTATGTACGCGTGACCAGTAGGTTTGAATGAATCCATGTCACCTACAGCACACCGGTCCAGTCTTGCATCCAGGTATTTTCCTTACAAATTGAACCATCATTTTGAAGAAAATATTTTCCAAATATTCTGTATAGTCCTCCGACCTCTGTATGAGCTGATCCATAAGCTAATGTGAGCTGCTCGTTTCTGTAGCCCAACTAAGGCCAGTCAACACAATCTGTCTCTAATCCCAGCCACTATCATATTTAAAACAAAGGATTGTTGTGTACTGTATATCTTTTTAAAGTATATTCTCTTCTTTCCTTACTTTGTTCTCATTTTCTTTTGAAGACAGAAAGCATCACTGGAAGTGACTTTGTTTGAAGACAGTGTTTCATTGTTGATGGTTTAAGCACAAGGAGGTGAGGCCTCACTGCACGAGAGAATAAGTATTTAGTGTTTATTTTGACGGCATTAACTGCTTTTGAAGTGTTACATAGCCCTTATGTATAAGACTTCCTTTAAAGTGTTATCCTTTTTATCAGAAAAGCTTCCCAAAATGTCTATTTTTCTGCTCACTATGGGAAAAGCTGTTTTCAGTTCCCCAAAAAAACATTTGATCTTTATTTAAGGTCCATTACAATACATCATTTGATAAACAAATGAGAGTGTTTTTCCTCCTTGATTTTATTGTGTTGAATTATTTACCATGTTGTCCTTGACTTTCACTTAGTGATTTTTATTTCTTTCATGACTGTAGAGATCAAATTGTTCCTCCTCTGTAGTGAAACTGCTATGAATGTGAATATCTATTGGAGAAATAAATGCAAATACAATGCAACTTCACCACAGGTGTCCTCTGGCCTCCTTTGTGTGTGTGTGTCCTAAAACAAAACAAAAGTGACACAAATTCGTATATTGGTGAAACCATTTTCACCATAAAGTTAAATTACTTGATAGGATTTCCAGTTGCTTCTATAGTTGAAGCCTATTTACAAACAGATGTAGGTATGCCTACCAACTCAAGGTTATGCTTGCCAGACAACTAGTGCAATACCTTTTATGATTCTTTTTTATTCCCCTGGAGAAATCAGTGTTATTGTGTCTCCAGAGAAACTGTTGGCCTTCAGCAACTTGAGTACCATTAGTGCAGAAAGGACTGGCAGGCCTCAGAGAGCACTGTTCTACTGACTGCTCTATTACACTGCATTGTCTAGCTGTGGTGGAAAATCTCCTTTCAACCGCCTTCAGCCCTGTGGGAACTCATCCAGCGTCCTACCAGCTTCTCTCTTCCTCTTTCTGTCTTCCTCTCACCTCCTTCTCTCTTTCTGTCTCCCCCTTTTTTTCTCCAACATGCACGCACACGCACACGCGCACACAACACTTAGGTTACTCCTGCAGGAGCCGTGCCAGTCCTCTCCCAAAGCAGCCCATTCATTCTCAGCCAGGGTTCGGCTATCAAAGAACTCCTCTCTTCTGCTGAAACGAGGCATCGCTGTGATTGCGCTCATATTGGTGACCGCAGACAGCAGTTCCCCTAAAAATGATGAAATCCCACAAAACGATGCTGAAACAAATCTGCCTGCCGTACAACATCCCTCCATTCGGTGATAAGCAGATGTACTGAGAAACTCTGTGCATCCCAGTGGATTTAAATGTCTCTCTGTTAGGTTTATTTCTGTAAATGCCATGCAATAAAACTTCTGGGTAACTGATCTTACATGCTCGAGCGTTTAGTGCCACCACAGCCTTTATTTTTTATTTTTTAAATACCAACTGGCAATCTTCCTGCACCTTCACATTGCAAAAACACCATTCAGGCTTTCACTCCAAAACTACTTCCACCTCATTGGTACCAATGACGTAGGTTTATTGCCTGTTGGTGCTTAATTGATTTGAACCTGGCAACCCGATGCGTCACGCAGCTGGTCCACCGGTGGCCCTGCAGAAAAGGACTTTGTGCGAGCCAGCGTAGTGACGTCAGGACGGAGAGGGGTCATAGCCTCTCTCAGCCTGTCTGGCAGCTTTCTTAGCAGACCACACTCTCTGCTCATTTCTAATCACCGGGCGGCGGAGCCAGGGAAAGGGCATCGGTGGGAGAATGGTCGTGAGGTCGGTGTCCACTGTTTGACCCCAAAGCAGTTTCTATCCGGAGGCTGTCTGGCACCTTTAACCCGAGGAAAGCTATCACACATACAGTGAAATACCATGTAGCTGCACTGCTATTCTGATCAGGTGGTGTGTATGCACTTTACTCCAAGACCCTTTGACTCTTGAACTTTGATCCCCCGGTGGCTGCGTGGATGAGGTGCACTGTATGGTGTCGTGTTACATGAAATGATTTTGTTTTGGTTTTTAATATCGCTTACAGACGCACGCCGTTCACCGCAACACCGCAAGTGGCATGGCAAGTACTGTGTTGTGAAACTAGTCTAGTCAGGAAGAAATAAGAGAATTTGAAGAAAAGAAGAACAACCCAACTTGTTTTAGTTAAAGGAAAGAGAGAGAGAGCGAGAGAGAGAGAGAGAGGACTATCTCTGACTGAATGAGCTGAATAATGACAAGAGATCCCAACATGCCACACATTAATCCATTCCTGGAACAGGATATCAATACATTAGACGGCAACAAGTCTGACCTCTGGTGTTCATCTGGTGTATTACTATTACATTCAAGGAGGAGATGAAAATCATGATTTATTCAATCAAGGAATCAAAACCAGGAATTCAAGTCAGAATCTGATTTATATATTTCTAATCTCTCACTAGCTAAAACCCTTATAAATGGCAACAATACACATAACACCAGGTCTGTGGCAAATTAAACTGCATCTTCTGTCATTTTTATAGTGACAGTATAGTAGGCAGCAGTTCATGCACATCATCTTACATAATAAATTTCTCTTTGTTTGCACGGTCAGCCAGGCTCTCCAGAAGGCCCTTGTCATCCTTATCTGGAAGACACGATGGCACACAGAGAGATAAAACATTAGTTAGCAACCTCTTTCCTTCATTCATTCCTTCCATCCTTCCTTTCCATCCATCCATCCATCAACCTACACCCTCACCCGTTTGTATTAACTGCAGTAACCCATCGTTCCACTCCCCTCCACCTCCCCCACTTCAACACTAACCAAAGATCACCAGTTTGCAGGAGCACTTGGCCATTCCCAGTGGGTTCTCCAGCACCAGTGTGTATTCTCCACCGTCTTTGGCGCCGCAGGAGGGAATAATGAGGGTACACACTCCGTTAGCTGTGCTGTGCCAAAACCGAGGGGAGTCTGAGATCTTGGATTCTCCCTTATACCAGCACGCCTGCAGAGGGGAGTTGCAAGCATTATTTTCTTTTGAGGGTGGAGGGGTTTTGGGGTTTGATTATAACGACTATGGGTCGTCATTACTGTTGAATAAAAACAATTCATCCCGTTGATCGGTAACCATGCCGACCATACCCGTGGCGTTGGCATGCCCTGATAGGCACAGCTCATGGTGCAGTCATGGCCTCTGCGAACAGCGTGGTCCTTCAGCGGTAGCAGGAAAGAAGGCTTCACCTGGCGTGATGGTGGAGTGTACTCCTTCAACAGAAAGCTGCTGATGCACTCTTGGACACACACACACATACACAAACACACAAAAACAGAAAAATGAGCGAAAGCATTCCTTTTACATACACTGAATACACTGAAATCAAATGCCTCCACTTGTACCTTTCTCCTTGGCGATGATCAGAGGCTCCTTGGAGTCCAGGGGATCGCTTTCTCCAACGGAATTCTGTGCGATGACCCGGAAGTAGTACTTCCTCCCAGGAAGCAGTCCAGTAACCGTGTACCTGTTGCTGAAGACGCGCTCAGCGGCGGTGAACCAGGAGGCGGTACTGGTGTCTCGTTTGAGGATGATGTAATGGGCTCCCTCGTCATCCGCCAGGTCCGGGGTGTGATCCCACTGCAGCGTCACCGTGCCTGGAACCTCCTCCACCAGGCGAAGGTTCTTCGGGGGCCGCGGAAAGTCTGGGAGGTGAAGAGAAGATGAAAGGTGTTTTCTTTGAGCCATTATTTTTGCTTTTTGGGTATAGTTGTAAGCCAGGGCCCACACTCTGAAAAGTCCAAATATATCCCTACGAGATCTGTAAGGTTCCACAAAGTCATCAAGCAGTAGTCTAGTAGTCAAGCAGCCTCCAGGAACTTCTCATTTTCACAGTGACCTTTTTATTCATGATTGAATACAGAATCACGACTGGACACAGAAAAGGCAAACCCTTCCCCCACTCACCTGTAACCCTGACGTGGACATCGTAGTGAGCCTCCCCATAGTCGTTGTTAAGGTGAGCACGGTAGACACCAGAGTCAGATCGCAGGGAGGAGGAGATGAGGAACTGAGAGTGATTCTTGCTCTTGATGATGACCTCCCTGCCCTTGGTGAGGAAGCCATCCCTGAACCAGGTTACCACTGGGGCAGGGGAACCCTGTTGGGGAGGAGAAGGGAAGGAGAGAGGGTGAAGACTTGTTTGATGGGAATTGTTTGGGAGGTGAGGTGGTCTAGTGGTTAAGAAGATCATCTTGTAACCGGACAAAACGGGTTCAAGACCCTTTTCGGCAAGAATCTGAAGTGTCGTTGAGCAAAACACTGAATCCAGAGGTGGAAAGTGAGAAGTTGAGGTCAAGTAACAGTGACGGTGTCTTACAATGAAGCTGAGGTGAAGGCAGAGCGCTGTTCCAGCACGGACCACCGTCTTGTTCTTCAGCTTCCCCTGGAGGTCAAATCTGGGAGCGACTGTACAGGAAGAAGTCACAGACACATTTTTCAAATACTGATTCAGAATAGAAAAGAATAGAATAGAATAGAATAGAATCATCTCACCAGGTGGAGGCATGGCCAATACACTCTCTGACAGCTCAATGGGCTCCCCCACCCCTCCCTCGTTGACAGCCCGGATACGGAAGAAGTACTTCATGCGCTCCTGAAGTCCTCCCACGGTGAAGGCAGTACCTGCGACGGGGATCTTGGTGGCCTTCATCCACTCTTTAGCGTCTTCAGGGCGGACCTCTAGGACGTAGCCCGAGGGCTCGTCTCCCTGCTCCGGGGGTCTCCAGCTCAGGGAAACAGAGGAGTTTGAGGAGTCAGACACACAGAGGTTCCTCACCAGGCCGGGGGCTCCTGGGAGAGGAAAATAAGATAGTGGGGAAATCAATATAATAACTCTTTAAAGATGCCTTTGTGTTCATGTGTCAGATTTTAATTGCGGTACAAAATGTTCTACGAGTATGCTTGACATACTATTATATACTCTAGATAATAGTGATGATGAAATGTATCAGAGGGAGAGAGGGGAGGACATGGCAGAGGCAGTGAGGGACTCACGTATGGGGTCTTTGGCCAGGACAGCATTAGAAACGCTGCTGGGGCTTCCTGTTCCAGCCCTGTTCACACTGGTCACTCTGAACTCATACTCTATATCATCTACCAGCCCGTCCACCACATACTTAGTATCTGGAAAAACATACATACAAGTACAACAATACAAGATTTGATTTGATTTGAGCAAAAAAAACAAATATACTTAAGTATAAGTATATATAAAATATAAATATAAATATAAATATACTTTACATTATACTAACGTGGTGCAGTATCAGTACTAAAACTAGAATGGGCCTGAGCTCTTGTTTACTGGCTCTTGGATACACTTATTTGTCTTAGCTCTTGTTTATTGGGTTCACTTATTTGTCTTAGCTCTTGTTTTATTCGATTCTCTATTTGTCTCATTTGTTAAGATAAGTAGGTTGCTAACTTATTGCACTCTTACATTAACACTAGTTATGCTCTTAGTTGCTTGTTTAGGAAGGAAATGCACTTACGATTTCTGGTGACTAGTAGTTTTCTTACCTACCTTTGTTGAATGCACTTATTGTAAGTCGCTTTGGATAAAAGCGTCTGCTAAATGACTGTAATGTAATGTAATGTAGAATGGGAAGAATCATTTGACAAAAAGACACGATAGCGATTTCACTGCCCATAGTCTGACCTGTGAGCACCTCCTTGTTGGCCTGTACCCACATGTTGCTGCCCTTCTTCCTCCTCTCCAGGATGTAGCCCAGAACAGGGGCTCCTCCATCCTGGGCTGGGGGCGTCCAGCTCACTGTCATGCTGTCCTTGGTGACGTTAGAGACCTGGGGCTGGGACGCCATGCCTGGAGGCTCTGGGTGAGTTGGATTAAAACAGGAGGCCCATATTCAAATGCCAGAAATGCAGAAGTAATGGATGTATCGTGATGATTATGATGATGACGACAATGAAGCGGAAGAGAATAACAATGATGTTTTTTTTCACCTTTGAGTTACTAAACAAATTCCCATCCCACTCTCAGAAGCTTCTCACGCGATGCCTGGATGTCTGCGGAGATGAACTGACCACATTGCCAAAGACAGTGATGTTGAACATGGGAATGATGCAAGGATGCAGGATCGCGACAATGATGGCGACGACAGCCTCCTGATACATTTTGCACTTATGTTCTCACCTATGGGCTCTCCGGCATGCACCTCCTCCGTCTCCAGAGGGTCGCTCATTCCCTCCGAGTTGACGGCCCTGATGCGGTACTGGTACGCCTGGCCCTCCTCCACCTTGTCATTGCTGAAGACGGTGGTGCCGCTGTCCACCTCGCCCACCCTGTGCCACGACTTCTTACCCGCCGCGCGCCGCTCGATCACGAAGCTGGTCACCAGCTTGCCCCCGTTGTCCCGGGGAGCTTTCCACTTCATCTTGACGCACTTCCCCGATCGCTCCAGGAACTCCACTTTGCCTTGAGGCGGCTTAGGGCGGTCTAGAGAAAGCGGCAGAAAAAATGATTGGGTGAAAGTGTTTCGCATCTGAGTTGAGTTGAAATTATTTCCACATTTGTTGCCAGATGTGTTGTAGATGTTCACCCACCAACCACGTTCAGGTGTAGGTGGGCAACAGCAGTGCCACAGCCGCTTTTCACACGAAGCATAACTGTACCGCTGTCCTCTCTTACACATCTGGTTTAACAGGCAGATATAGAGAGATATGAGCCGTCGAGCTATGTGAGCATCATTCATGGAACTGTTTGAGCTGTTATTATATATGATGATAATAAAAAGATACTATAAATACTTTATGCACTGTGCCACGTCCACTGAACTGTGGATGACAGCGTCTTCTGCTCCCTACCTGCTGAGCACCAGTGTGGTGGAGTCAGCTGTCCTCTCCACCTTGGTCCTCTCGTCCTCCATAACCTCCACGCCGTCCTTGTACCAGGTCACCTTGGGCGGGGGTCTGCCTTTGAAGGGGATCTTAACGGTGGCCGTCTGGCCGGCCTTCACCGTCACAGGCTTGGCGGCCAACATCTCCAGCACCGAGGAGTCAATCTCCGGTGGGTCTGGGGATAGGATGGGCGTAAGAGGGGATGATGTGGGTTGGAAGATGAAAACGAGGAGGATAAAGACATATACATTTGAACACATGTATATGTGTTCAAATTTGAACACATATACAATTACCCAAGCATGTACACACACACACTGACCTTCAATGGTGAGTACCGCCTCACTCTCTGCCCCTTTGGCTCTGAAGGTGTACTTGCCCTGGTGGGCGTCAGTCACCCCAGTGAAGTGTAGCTTGTGGACCGCTCCCTGTTTGACCACCTGCACCCCACTCAACTCTGAAATCTGTCAAATGTAACACGGGAGACAAAGTAATGGTGTTTGGCGAGTGGGCAATTTGCTCAGGACAAGGTCGATGACAGACAGATAAACTTGGGGGACGGTAGACTGTTTTACCCCTTCTTGTCTTCTCTTACCTCCACTCCATCCTTAAGCCACACACCGTCCACCTTCTCATCATTCAGGACAACACACAGCTCTGCAGGGGCGCCTGTAGGACACTGAGCATCTAACATACCACTTGTCACTGTGGCAAAACGCTCTGGCATCACGCAAAGGAAAAGGAAAGGGTTTATTCGCCTGTGAAGATGATTATAGACAGAGTAGACAGACAGACAGACAGACAGACAGACAGACAGACTTACCGTCCACAGTCAGGTTGGCAGAACTAACATACTCGTGTTCGTCATTGTCCTGAGTGCAGACGATGGCGTACTCTCCCTCGTCCTCCAGCTCACAGTCCTCTATGATCACCTCTGCCCTCTTGCCCTCGCGCATGAAGATGTAGCGAGGGTTGCCCGTGATGTCGCGCCCGTCCTTCTGCCAGCGCACGTGCACGTCCTTGCAGCTCATCTCGCACTCCAGCCGGGCCTTGCCTTTCTCCGTCACGTGCACATTCTTCAAGTGTCTGGCGAACTTGATGGGGATCCCTGAGCAAAGAGTCAAAGGCTGAAGAATCAGAGGAAGAGAGCGTCGACTGGAGAGTGTGTAGATTAAAACCAGAGTGAGTCATCTCAGAAAGTCATCTCTTTTTCTTGCATGTTCCCTCCAAAGTTTAATGATGCTGGTATTTTAAACAAATGCAACATAAATCAAATCAAAGCTTGTAGTGGCGATTTGAACAGATCGTTACTGTGTGCCCATTTACTCGCCATCGCAAGTGGAAAGTAAATGTTGTTCTCTGCTCTTCGTCCCTACATATCAGCCTTGGCCTCTCTGCTGTGATAATTCAACAGAAACAGACAGATAAAAATGCAATGGAAGGACGTTATAGAACAAGAAAAGAGACTTTAATGATGAATAACTTTAATTAACTCAACCCCAATTACTCTGCCTCCAACCCCAGAGGACAGCCACATGTCCTTACAAAGATATTTACATGCCCCTGCATGTACCCTGGGCTGGTAAGCATCTTGTTAGACAGAGACCGTAATAAATGAGCTTGTTGTGAGGAGGGATTTGGTTGGATTACTTTCAACTCAGCACTAGGAGGAAGGATTTATTATGCTTCATTTGGTAGATAGAGGAGAGATGATGATGTTCAGCATCGCCATGAAGGAACAAAGTGTCTAATCTCAGGGGAGGAAAAAAAAAAAGGGAACTGCTCATCTCTACTGAGAGGGAAGGCTTGTTTCCTTGGAAATGCAAGCTCCACTGAAACAGAGAGACGTGGCCCCTTTGGGAAAAACAAAACAAGAACATAAACAAGAAAAACAGAAAACGCAAAAAAGTTTTTAATGATGGTGAATAAAGTCCGCAAAGATGTCGACTGAAACATACTCTCAATGAAGAGTGGCGCGGTTGCGGTGAGGTCTCCGATGCTGATGGTGTAGTCTCCAGTGTCACTGGCCTTCACGTCCTTAATCTTCAAAGTGTAGGTCAGACCGTCCTCGGACCGGTGCACGTCAAACTTTTCATCTCTCTTTACTTCCTTTCCCTTTACCTGTCAAAACACAAAGACAACTGGGGAAAACGTGGTCCACATTCCCTTTCAATTCTATTATTGCTTCTCTGGTGTTGAGAGTGGAGAGTGACAGGAATGACGGCAGAGCGAGCGAGAGAGAGAGAGATTGTTGCGAGACATCTGTGCTCCTGAGCTACTTCAATACATCTATAATTGAGGCGTGCGCCAACCTTCCAGATGAGCGGCTCGTCAGTCTTCTTGGAGAGACGGACCTCAAACACGGCGGTCTGGCGCTCCGTCACTCTCATGGGCTTGAAGTCAGACAGGAACGTCAGAGGCTCATCTGGTGGAGGGAGAAAGGTCAGCGAGGGAAAAGGTTAGAAATCAAGAATGGGTGGAGTAAGACTGGGGGGGACTGGCATTGAATGGCAGGGTGGAGAAAGGAATGAGAGGGGAGAAGGAAACGAGAGGCAACAATCACCAATAATCACAGATCAATCATCAAGCCCGTCACTCACATAGTACAGGTGCAGAGGGATACAAATGGAAAGGGAAAAGAGCACATATGATAGAGAGAGAGAGAGAGACAGAGACAGGCAGTGATGACATTGTAATGGAGTAGCAAGCGGTGGGCGGGACTTGCCTATGACGGTGAGCCTGGCTGACAGGCTCTTGTCTCCGACCTGCAGCATGTAGGTGCCCATGTCACTGAGGCTGACGGCGGAGACACACAGCATGTGCTTGGTTCCCATCTGTTTCACCTCGTATTTCCCGTGAGAATACTGGATCCGCAACAGCTCTGTGCCCTGAATCGCAAAATAAAACACTTGAGAGGGTACATGTACACACACATGCATGCACACACACACACACATACACACACACGCACACACGCAGACTGCCGACACTGAGCGTTACCAGAAACCAATGCATCTTGATGTCTGGATCCTTCAGTTCTAGGATGGTATCGAAGACAGCGTTGGTGCCGGTCTTGGCAGTGAGGTCCTCCAGGGGCTTCAGCACACGCACCATCTGGAAAAAAACATCAAACATTTATCTCCGCCATTTTTAAAAGTGGTTCTGGTGAGCGTCACAGGAATGCTTTACATGAGCAGATTGTTGCTATGTGTCACAGCGTTGTCGACATGGCTCTGCTATGTGATCCTAAACCTTCCTCTCTGCTCTGCTCGAATTCTGAGCTGCATTTCATATCCTAACCCCATCCTCTTCTACCTTGTCTGATGCTGCGGTGTGTGAACAAGCTCTCTGTGTGGCAGGCCCACCTCCACCTCCTCTTTCTTCTTCATCTCCTTGAGCTTCCTGAGGATTCCTCTGAAGTCGGTAAAGCCGTGCTCGGCACAAATCCTCTCATAGTCCTTCTTGTCAGCTCCAGAGAGGATCTTTAACATCTCCTCTTCTGTAGGTGGCTTCTTCTTCTCCTCCCTCTTCTCCACACTCCTGCACGGGAAGAAAGACCTCAGAAGGGAAATCGGCTCGTGTGTCTATGTGCGCACGTATGTCTGACAATATATGTGTGTGTGTGTGTGTGTGTGTGTGTGTGTGATGACAGCTCAAAGCATCTTCCTCTGCCTCTACGGCAACATTGGCACACATTGGAGGTCTTTAGATCTTTGTCCTGTTGATATTTGTGGAGGCGTGGTACAAGAGGATGTGGGTGTGGATCAGAGAAGGTCCCCCCCCAAACCTCGACATGTTATTTTTGGTGAGTCTAGGCTGGTATATTATACTAGAGGCTTGTGTTCCTACCGTTTCTTCAGCATCTTCACCAAGTCCATCGCTGGATCTAGAAACAAAGAGAGAGCATTTTCACCAGAGGCAGCAGAAGAAAACAAAACACAGGGGAAAACAGAGCTGAGAGCGTCTATATTACACAGAAGCCTATAGTGTTTTACTCAACAAATGTATGTCAAATGGTCAGACTTACTTTCTGTAACAGTGAGTGATATGGAGTAGGTGGCATCTCCATGCTCGTTGGAAGCAATACACCTGTAGACATCAGCATCCTCCATGGTCAGGCTTTTGATCTGAAGAGGAGGAAAAGAATAAGTACAAATGGCTCGCTCAAAGCCTAAATAAAAGATCGCATGGATTTGAAAGTATCAATGTACTGTATCGATTTCCACAGTTTATCAGCTCTATGACATAGTACTGAGTGGAGAGTGACACGAAAGATGACAGAGAGAGCAAATGCATCAATGAGCCTGATTCACGTCATTTTTGGTTAATATGACCAATTCCATACTAGAGCATATCTTGGTACGTAACAGACCTCATGCTATGGTTCTGGTCACGTGACATCTGGTTGCAGTACTTGGCTCGAGCACAAGGGGGCAGTGCCATGTTAGGAATACCCTGTAAACATCTAGCGCCACAATTTAACAGTCATCCCTCACCCAAGAAGCAGATGGCAAGGGGAGATGCATATGTCAGCACCCACAAGTTAATTGCTTTATAATAGCTATTTAAGCTTCACTTAAGCTCCCTGGCTGGTACAGAGACAGCGCTAAATCCACTCCAGAGTGGTTATAGATAAAAGGATCAGAGAGAGTTTTTTTCTATCTACTTTTCCACATGATCCATGGTGTGCTGTCTGAGTTGACAGCACCAAGATGGGAGAGCCCCTGGCTTAATGGGTGCCTGTACAGAGACAGTGGATTCTTCAGCCCTCTGGGACGGTCACACTCACCTTTTCAAGCAACGCATTTATCTTGGTAAAAGGGAAAGGAAGATGCACTGACACCTGAATTTGGATTCAACGTAACGTAACGTAAGACCCATGGAGGCTCAATTCACAAAAACACTTGCAGGGACATGCGCTCACCAACCATTCACATTTATTAATGAAATACAAAACCATCTAAAAACATGATGGATTTGTCTTTAAAAAATAAGAGAGGTATGGTTAAGTCACCACAACCAATAGAAGAGGTAGAATGTAGCTTGTATTGACACATACAGTGCATGCATGTAGTCACAATATCATCATGATATTGCGTACAGCTGTCTGACCATTTGCCATGTTTGTCACTTTATTTGCAACCTGTAGTTTTATTGCAAATGCTGGTTGTGTGCCTCAAGGTGGACAAGCAGTAATTGAATAAAACAAATTATAGAATGGGCTCAATCTAAAAAATATTTCTTTGACTTTATTCTGTAGTAAAAAAAACGAACAAAATGATATATAGAGCAAAACGAATTACTCTCCCTTTCGATACAGGAAATTGGAGAGAATCAATATAAATCTGATTTTACAATCAAGATTTGTTTTTTCAGAAATTCTGGTTTGGATTTGGTCAGAAGCACGAAATAAGTACGACCCTTTTATAAACGAGGTGCACTGTGAGCTGTGTAGTTGTGCTGGCAAACCTTGAGCATATGCTGTCTGTTGATGTCGTCATAGAAGGTCATGGCCCCTTCAGACAGGGGGCACCCGCTGGCCCTCTCCCAGGTAACACTGGGTTTAGGGTTCCCTGTCACCTTGGCCCTGAACACGGCGTTGTCACCTAAGAATGACAGATCGGGCACAGGGGTCATACTGTGAGACCATGAAATCCACCACGCTGTGTGACTGAGGTAATAACAATAACTCGCTGTAGTATTACCAGTGTAGCTCTTTTCCTCATTGACAAGTTATTGTTCTGATTATGAAATCCTATCCTAACAATAAATCTACGTCAGACTTACTGTCTCTCTCCCCCTTTGGGACCGGTAGGTGTAAGGTCTGTCTGTGGATGCCGATGTTGAGGCTACTCTGCAATGTTCTGCATAGCGTGACAGGTTGTGTTATGCAAGTCTCCTAATCTAGAATTCACAGGTACAGCCGGCGTGAATAAGGCTCAAACACCTACAGTTTATGCAGAACAGACAGCTGTACTCAGCAAAAGCAGCAGCAAAGATTTGCCTCTGTGGAGGTCACAAGCACACACACACACACACACACACACACACACACACACACACACGCTGCACCATCTCTGTGCTCCGGGAGGTCTTTTGCAGTATTTTGATCGGGGTGGATTCACAGTAAAAGTCAAACCTTCACCCAGAGAGACAAATGGATATCTCAAAGTTTACACACTGCAGCAAACTTCTAGTTACTTCCCAGTGGACTTTATGTGGTGTCATCTGGAGTTTCTAGCTAAGCCATGGGCAAAAATCTAAAATTAGCTTGCACACAGTTCTCTTAGTCTCAGGGGTTCACAGTTGTCTCTAAGATAATGGGAAGAGAGATATTACCAACAAGAGGATGCTACCAGCAAGAGGATGTTGCCAACAAGAGGACGTTACCAGCAAGAGGATGTTGCCAACAGGAGGATGTTACCAAGAAGAGGATATTGCTTGAGATTTCAAGGTGTGATGAGATGAAAGGAGCAGTTAAACTCACCCTCTTGGGCAGTGATGGGGCGCAGTTTCTCCTCAAAATCTGGAACAGACTCCCCCTCGGGAATCTGGAGGGATTTCTGCTCCTGGGTGAAGGACTCCACCACAGCCGAGGCCTTACGCTGCACCGCAGAGTGCTCTGAGGGAGCACGTGCACCAGTAGAGTAACAGCATAACAACACACCTAGATGAACTACAGCAGCCTATTGCACAAAGGTGATCAACACAGTTTTTTTGCTGCACCATAGAACTGACATCCTTTAGTCCTTTAATCTCATAAAAGATCATCTGGTGTGTTGGCCCCTACCTTCTGTGTTCCTGGAGGAGGCCTGGGAGACCTTGCGCAGCTTGGAGGAGCTCATGGAGAAGGTGGTGGAGGTGGAAGAGGAGGAGGAGGAGGAGGACATCTGCCTCTTCTGACCCATCTGCTGTTCCATCTGCCCCATCCTGCCCCTGGTGGCCTGGAGGAGCTCTGCTGCCATGGCGACGATATGAAGGTGGTGCAGATCTGTGACTGTCAGTTGAGCTTGAGCGCGAGAGAGCGAGAGAGAGAGAGAGAGAGAGAGAGAGAGAGAGAGAGAGAGAGAGAGAGAGAGAGAGAGAGACGAAAAGGATATCTAAGGATGTCTTGAGAAACCTTACGCTAACAATCTGTTATTATGAGTGGTAGAAGGATAGAGGTGCATAGTATTTCTACTATTGTACTATTTATGATACTAATACACAGTATTTATTTGGGTCATGTTGCTGTCTGTGACGGTCTTCCTCTGATATTGCCTCCAGTAGATAAAAGGGGGCCAGAGGGACAGAGGACAATCCTAACCGTGACTTCTATATTCACACACTGATGTTGCTAATACCCTATAGTGTACTCAGATAGTGAAAGAGGATGTTCAGGGCAGATAGATACGTGGTGTTGGTGTGTGTGTGTGTGTGTGTGTGTGTGTGTGTGTGTGTGTGTGTGTGTGTGTGCGTGTGCGTGTGTGTGTGTGCATGTGCGCGTGTCTCAAACAGTTCCTTCCTCCGTCTCGGAGGTAATTGGGTTTGTGTTTCCAGAAGCACGCACCCCAGATGATTGAAACACAGCTCCCTTCCTCTGCTCTCCCCCTGTCTTTTGCTTGCTCTCTCATCCTCCTTTCAACAGCGACTACAATAGTCCTTTGCCTTTGCCAGGCTCAAACAAATATCCAATTAAAACGGTAATCCACACACCTGCTGTGTGTGATAAAGCACTGTGTTTGTACCACTGATGAACTGTGCTCTTTCTCTCTTCATTCTTGAAATTTTGTATTGCATCGTTCACACCTATTCCCTATCTCTTCCTTTCTGCACACGTGTGAAAGCTGCGTGTTTGGGTGCGTGTGTGTGTGTGTGTGTGTGTGTGTGCTTTTGATCCTCGGATGATGGAAACAGCTTAGGCACATTAAAATTGGCCTCCTCTGCTGAGCGTAGCTGGGAGTCAACTCCCATCGAAGAGTGTGGCTGAATGTCACTCACCGTACTTATCTTCAAACACTCAGGCACACCTAAATACTCTGAAAGACGGAAGAGGGCTCTGCTTATGTGTGTGGGGGCGCCTCGGTGTGTTGATATGTGTCATAGCGTGTGTGGGAAAAACAGATACCGACATGAGCATGCCTATATTTGCGAGCCACTATAGAAATGGAGGCGTAGAGGATGTGCTTATCTTATCGATGCCGGTGTGCTTTTAGGGTGTCTGTGTCACACGCATTACTCGACATAAGTCAAGGGAAGAATTAACTACAAGGTTAGTCTGTTAATGGAAAAATCGAGGCGTGTATTCTGCTTCCTGCAGCAAACATGCTCCATGTTGAGGTTAATGAACTAATTCATCCCAGAAGCTGTGATACCAAAGGAACCACGCTGTTTTTAACTCTTTGGTGGTAACTACAGTCAAAGGGAGTAGTAATGACTTGAAGTTTACGTTTCCAACCGGAACACAAGAACATTTTCTTCCTGTCTCACAATTTAGTCACGGCATCCAGCACTGCAAATTGCAAGGGGAATTTCCCCCCCTCTTCGAATCTGTCATTTCAGCACAAGCAAGACACGCAAGCAACCACACCAACTTACTTATTACTGTGAGGCCTTTTTGCTGTCTCACAGATCTAATCTGTGCCGCAGGTTCCCGGTTCAACTGTTTCCAGCTCCAGTATCTTCTCGTGTGATGTTCTTAATCCACACTCTGCTTGCCCTCTCAGCGGTTCCCTGCCTGCCTGGGTCTCTACTCCTTGCGTGATTCCTTTTGGGTGAAAGAGCCAAGACTGTAGCACTCAACTTAGTATCTGACTAACACCTGCTGGGTCCCATCTCTGCACAAATAAGGCTCTGATCTGCTCTGAGCTTGCTGGGCCAGACTGTCCTGGGCTGAGTTGGACCAATACATCATCCTAATACCTCCCACAGGGCAGTTAGATTTAGTGTCTACTGTGGGCCATCCCGGCATCTTAGAAAACCAAAGCTCTCCAAGGAGCATGTGGTGACGGAGTGGTTCTAGCAGCCTCTGCCTTTTAGGTACATCTCCCTATGTGTCTCAGTCTAACATTAAAGCTGCAATGTGCAACTCTTGACAATAACATTTTTCAGGAAGTAAAGCAAAACACACCATTGTTTTTAGTTTTTAGAGTTTATTCAGTGGGATTTCAAAGGGTTTAATAAACCCACAGGTAAGAGAAGCTTCTCAACCCATAGAGGAGTGTGATCCTTCAATTGGAGTGAAAACATGAAAATCACCAACATTGGAGTTACAAGGTTCAGTGGTGAAGTCAATACGAAATATATAGTTTAGGGATCAGTGTGATAATGTCAATGTGTCACTTTTTAAAAATAACAATAAATAAATAGAATATATCATACATTATCAGTCTATGTGATCCCCCACATTTGCCTGAAATCGGCTCTTCCGGTTCGGGTGTTTTGGGGTGTACACCACCTGCTGTGGGCCTGGCCAGTGGAGAGCTGGCTTGTGCCTATCAAGGTGGGCAGCCACACAATGCAGGGAAGTCTGAACAACAACAACAATGGCAGAAAAAGCAGCAACAAATAAAAGCACAGTGAAGCTAAATGTGTGGCAGACAACGATGTTCACCGCTCAAAGACACGGTTTGCCATTTTTATTGCAGATCGCCTGCTTTCGCCATCTGCTTCTTCTTTGGCTGTGGTGGCTTTGAGGATGCCAGTTCCCTCAGCTTCAGGCTAGTTGGCGTTTCAAGGCAGACGACTCACCAAGATGAGTGACAAGTGTCGGGGATTGAGCTTGACCAACAGCGGGGCGGGAAGAGGGCGGGACTAGCAATACACTTCCTGCCTCAATCCAAAAAGTTCCATATTGTAGCTTTAAAGAATATCTAACCTTCACCGCTGTTTGAAACGAGGGCAGTGGATTCTCTGGGATTACCGTTTACTTTTGTACAGCTTTAAATTGAAGTCCTAACAGATGATCGGTGAGAACAACACAGTTTGTTTGTTTGTTGTGGAGGAAAAAATAAATACTTTCCATACATGAATACATACACACACTACAATAGACGGAGACGAGCGGCCACATGGTTGTACAATTATTTTCTATCTTTGTATTACACAGACAGCTTTTGTATTTGTTGCCAGCAAATCATGAGCAAAACCACCTCACGTCTTGGTTCAGTTCTCCCTTCTGTTTGTTTGGAGTCACAGTTTGGAAGAGTGTGACCACATCTCATCATATCATAAAAGGACTGGAGATTGAAATTCAGGAAATCTTCCTCATTTAAAAAGCTTGAGACAAGCTCATGCCTGGAGCTGAGTAATGAATGGCCGTTGTGTCACAAGTCTAGAATACTTGTCATCTCAATGGGTATCCTCTTTGAGGTGACAGCAGAGAGCACTTAAGTGTGATTGTTTGGTTCGAGAGAGAGAGAAAGGGAGAGAGAGAGATAGAGAGAGATAGAAAGAAAGAGAGATAGATAGACAGCGAGAGACCCACTGGCATTTCTTCCCTCTAATCCTCTTTGCGCTACACCTGGCTGGCATACTAATGATGGAGAAATGACCTAGATTTCTCTCTGAACACATTCATCCTCACAGCACAAAACATAATGAATGAATTGGATGGTTTTTATTTTCTGCTGCTGCTCTTTTTCTGTCACCATTGAATCTGAAAAAGAGGCCAGGCGTGGATACTCAGTGTTGATGAAAGACAGGCGCTATCGCTACAATAGTCACTTTGGTCTCAGTGGTTTGAGCTTTCAGAAATGGCTTCGTGATGAAAACAATCTTTGAGGAAGAAGCCAGAGGATTGTCAACAGAAATCACAGGCATGTGTTTGTTTGTTTTTGATACTCCACACTTCCTTGTTAGTGTCCTCAGAAGAAAAGCTTTGAAGCTAAAGAAACTATGAGTTCATGGCCAGACTTAATATAACACTGGCAGCAGAGCTATTTTTACTGTTGCTGTATTTAGATGCATCACCGGTTCAGATGGGAATGCAGTTTAGCGGGTGAGTGTAATTCAGAAATCCTCTGCGGGAAAACACAATGCTGGAGAGATGTTTGTGGAATGGCGGAGAGGAGTGCTTCCAGTAGCTGCGGGTCTCGGGGGGGGCAAAAGTCACGGCGGGCTGCTGAATGTGATCGCCGTTGTCAAGGCTTTGACGTTGCGTAGATGCAGTCAAATGAAATGCTGCGAAACGCTGTCGGCAGCAACTGTGGCCATCTGATGTGAAATGCTCCTTCTGCACCGCACATCTCTGGAGATGTCTAATCTTCAAATCTGTCTGTGCGTGGTTGGCGGAAACAGCTGCAAATATGTTTGTATTTGTGTGTGTGGGTGTGAGTGTTTGTGGGTTAGGGCTGAGGGGGTGGTGTACTGGAAGTACAAAGTATTGCAATAATTTGACTCTAAATCAAAAAGTCAACCTTGAACTCCAACCGGTTCACCATTAGAGTTTATTTGCCTGTCTATTTGTGTGTATGTGTTGATGGGTTGGGGGGTGTGTACTGTACTGTACTACGCTAATACAGAGGAATCTCTCCATTAAACTCAAATGGAGAAACCATGTTTTCCTATTTCCTCCTCTCCCCCTCTGGCACCATCTTCTCTCCCCTCTCCACTCGTCTTCTCCTCACATCTCATCTCCTCCCTTCATCTCCCCTCATCCCTTATTTCCCTATTTAGTCATCCGTAAACACGGAGGAGTGTTATTTCCCCAGAAGGTAATTCAATAGGACACAGCGGAGCAGAGAGAGAGAGAGAGAGATGCCGCTCTGCACCTGTTTGGGGAGGAGGAAACACCGGCGCAGAGGGCAGCCAGAACTGATCCAGCAGGATGCAGGAGGCAAAACCCCTTAATCCCTGTGACATTTCAGCTCAGACCTCTCATCAAAGCTTATGAGCTGCTGTGCTGCCCAGGAAAAAGGCAGGTTGGAGGAGGGTGAGGGAGAGTTTGTGAGACAGAGCGATGGCGAGAGATGGAGGCAGGCAGAGGTGGACAGACAGATGAGCAGATGGACAGATTTTAGATTTTAAAAAAAAAACAGAAAGGGAGAGAAATGTGAGAAAAAGCCTGAGAGTGATTTGATCTCCCCCGGAGGTCTTGACTCATGTGAATCGCTGATTAAGACCGCTAACTGTGACAGCATCGACAGGGGGGGGGGGGGGGGGGGGGGGGGGGGACAGTTTCTCCTCTCATGCTCCCCTGCACGACATCTCCCCTGTTCGAGATGCAAACAGCGTCACACCGTGAGCCCGAGCTCTCCGCGTACCTGCTCCCTCGCGGTGCCTTCCCTTCCTTCCCCTCGGCCGTGCTCAGCCGGTATCGCAAAACCTCAGCGCCGCGCTTTGACACCTGTCACAGCCAGCTGGGTATACTCACCTCCCTACGGGCCTAACCTCCAGAATACCTCCAGAGGCAGCAGCTCTTCTACCTGCGTCGGGCCCCAAACAACAAAAAACAAACAGCCTCTCTTCTATATCCATATCACTCCGCTGCACACCCGTCTCCTCCTGGACTCACCCATCCGTGGAGATCCCTAGAGGGTGCGACCCAGATGCCAAAGCATTTCCCAAGCATTTCCAACAGGCATGACGGAGAGAGGAGGCTGAGAAGGAAAGAACAGTGTAGAAGGGTGGGGATTATAAGAAATGTGTGGGAAGTTGTAGAAAGCCAGAGAAAGGTATTATGGGAACGTGCCTCGTGTAATATAAAAGTTTACTCTGAGTCAGTTTCTGCCTTTTACTTGTACTACTCACCAATAAAAAGGAGTCGTACCCGGTCGGTGAGCCTCCTCTCCACCTTTAATGTGAGTTAAAAGCCTGCAGGTCCCCCGCTGTGTGTTGGATCTTTGCCCACCCTCGGATGGAACAGAAACAAGAGAGGCGCAGACAGAATATCGGCTCCACCGACTGAGTAGGGAAGAGACTTGTTTGTCCTGAAATAAAAGGCAGACGATCAAACTGAATGAAAATGAAATCAGGACCTCAAACGGCCAAACATGCTAATGTCCAGCAGCCAAGTAAAGAAACACAAACAACAAAAAACACATCATCCAAAATGATTACCCACTTTGGATGACGTTCTGAAACATTAAGCCTGATGAAATACCAGCAGTTGATCGTGCAACAGCACATGAAGGTGAACGCTGTGAAGTTTTGTCAGTTTGGCTGAGATCGTTGACTGATGATTCATTTCAACCAGGCCCAGATGAATACCTAAGCATTTCATTTGCGTTCAGTGTTTGCCCTGAAGATTACGTTATTAATCCATGGAGACTGAGGATTATGGACTCTGAAAGCACAGCTGGGACAAACGTAACCAGAGGTCATATTCTTATAGGACAGGTTTCATGTCCTTTGATCCTTCATCTAGATTTAGACCGGCATTGACAGCCTGTCGTAGCCGCTTACAGCCGGATGATTGGAGGAGGATAAACCGCTCTGTTCTATACATTTTGATGATGATAAGAGCACATGAATAGACAGGAATTGTTTCCCCCTGGGTCAGTGAGGTTTCTCTTACTCCATTTACACGTTCATTTTCTTTCTCTTTCCTGAAAATGAATTGCTAATACCTGGCTACAGACGTCAAATGCTTATAACATGGGTAGTTACCCATGCTACCTGTGGTTATCCATGTAACACCACTTGAAATATGAATAGAAGTGTATGCACTATGGAAGAAACAATCCAAAAGGTAAACAGACTAAGGAAACAGTAGTGTTGTGGGGGTGGATGATACCAAAATAGGGAAATAAATGGAATATAAATGCAATTATTCTCTTTATTTCTACACATGGAAGTGCATAGAGGATCTTTGACATAAAGTTTGAACATTACCAGCCTTGGTTGTACGGTATGTGATTAGCAACTGATTACTTGCTCAGTTGATGTGATTATTGCTCTTCTCTATTTCACCAGAAGGTGGCAGCCAAGCACAGATCCCGAGTCCTCTGATGTCTGCGTAATAGACTGTTGGGCGGTAACGCACAGTAATGTCATAATAACAGTAATGAGTATTATTGCTTTCTCAATTTCGATTATATTATTTCAGTAACTTATCCAAAAAAAAAACGTTATTTTTATTCGGAGGGTTATTACGCCCTCTGAATGTCATGATGAAGTTGAATTACCCAAAAATGATATCCCACCCCCACCCCCAAATTCAATTTCCCATAATTAGTCGAAATAGCAGAAAGGTTTAAAGCATTTTTAATACTTTTTATCAAGCCAAAAGATGAAATGAACATTGGACATAAATACAGTTGAAGTAGTATAAGGGCCAGTAATTTAACCAGTATACTAATGTATGAAATTACTACTCCCAGGAGGTAACGAGTAAAGTAATGACATTACTTACGCCCTGAGTAACGGCTAATAGGCATTTTACTACTTATTTGGATTAAAGAGCCCAACACTGGTAATGGAAAACGACTATTTCGGTGTACAATGTTTGAATAATTATATGTTAAATATCAGATACAATAACAAGAATGTTTTCTTTTTCATCCCCTGAAAAAAAATCTGATCATGAGTGATTTGACCAACACGGGGCTGCTGGCCTGGTATTCAGACACAGTAAAGTCAAAACAGTAAAGATTAACAAGTTTTAGCCCGCGTGCTAAACTATTTGACTGTGGGTCATACTAGCACCACAATGTTTTATGGTCAGTATAATTAGCACCAAGCAACGATGAGGGCTAATGTCGTCATCCCGCCTCCTCTGGATGGAGGATTGTGATTGGATGCCAGACGTGTACTTTACCATCCTCTCAAGTTAGGTTGCTCAGCACCGTTAAGATGCTCAATTGATGGGCGTACAGAGCCGTGCCGTGAGAGGAGATACCCTAACGTGTTTCATTGTAGCGAAACAAAAATCATGTTGTATCCGAGGCTGTTCTTGTTTTTCCCGTGACTCCTTTCTGGGAGATCATGTTTTTACACGGCGCGCTTTGTGCCAAGCCGGTTGGACGATGCTATTGCGGCGTTTTAATGGGAAAAAAGCTCATGATAGAATAACAACACGGGCAGTGCATCGCCGCTAGCAACACATAACACTATTTATTAGTTTGATTTTGATGGTTCTTCTGCGGGATTTTGCTTATGTTGTTTTTTCGCAAGCACGGTGGACTCGGACAACGCAGGTACTTTGGGGAGAATTGGGTAAAATGCACCTGCTGGGAGATAACGGAGCAGCACATGGACATCTGAGAGCCAGGACATCCTCCCCCGGACCTCAAATCGGACTGTAAAAATTGAGTATTTCAGTGTCAAACCTTTACGTTTTTACGTCTGTGTACCCACCATGGAGCATTTACAGTTTTGGATTCACGTCGGTTTAAAATTTACTCCTCGGGCTTTAAACCAGCCCGAGTGTGAGGATGACAGCTGATCGCCCCTCCTCTCCCGGGACTTAAATAAAAAAAAAAAAAAACGCGCTCCAACGAAACCCATTCGCGTCGATCGGAAGCCAATATCCCAGACTGAGCTGTGTTTAACAATTAATGAGGCGCAGGATCTGTGACACTTGGGTTGATTGCCATTTTAACCGCCCCTGATCAGGTTGCCTTTATAATGCCACTGTAATGCCACTAATGCAGCGTCTCTCAGAGGGTTTCACCAGCAGTGGCCTGTGTTATTTCTAACGGTGGGCCCTTTTTGAAAAAAAAAAAAAAATCAATTGTACTCATTTGGAAAGATCAAGACAATTAGACCGGGGACGGACGTTGCCATGACACGTACGCTGATCTTCCCGTGTTGTGGTACAGACTGTGGCTCCGTGGAGATGCTCAGCCAGATCGGCTCCCTACATGGAAACTACATTTCTCTCCTATAGGTCTTTGATACTTTCCGCTAAACCCTGGTAGGGGATGATCTTTGAGTAGCCGATAAAATAATCAGCTTCGCGGTGTCAGCAAAGGCTTGAGCTGGAGGGGATTTGTGTAGATTATCGCCGGACTGCTATTTTGTTCCCTCGGTCACACTCTTAACTGAACTTAAAGGCTTTTTGATCTACAGCCTTTTTCACAGCCCCTTTTCCCTTCTGGACAGACAAACAGGGAAGTCTGTTTACAAGCCACACCGTTCATTGGAAAGGAGAAGAGCAATGGTAGCTGGACACACATCTG
Source organism: Hoplostethus mediterraneus (assembly GCA_034670385.1). Classification (NCBI taxonomy): domain Eukaryota; kingdom Metazoa; phylum Chordata; class Actinopteri; order Trachichthyiformes; family Trachichthyidae; genus Hoplostethus; species Hoplostethus mediterraneus. Next base: position 14,062,326 of record JAXDDW010000003.1, on the reverse strand, counting down.
AGGATAAAACTCATTTGGCACTGTTGTCAGAGCATGGCTCCGACGGACTGGGACGCGCTTTAACGCAGTAACACTCCCCCGTTGGCGAGCAAAGCTGTATGTAGTAGGGTCGGTGTGCCCGGGATGCCATCAGTCTGATTGAAGAGGTTCTCCGTTTCTACAGCCGAAAAAAAAAAAAACAACTCGGGAAAATAACCCCACCCCCCCCACACACCTGCTTTTCCGTCCCAGTTTTTACTTTTTCTACTGTGTGGTTACCGGAGGATGGTTGAGCCAGGATGCTGCGCTTCCCCGTGAAGAAGATCCGGAAGCAGTTCAAGCTCCTGCTGCTGCTGGTGCTGCTCACCTCCGCCGTGTGGTTCACCTACCTGCACATCAACCAGGGCAAGACCATCAAACTCCACTTCAACTACGGCAAAGGTAGGCTGTCCTGTGCGGGAAGCCTCGTCGTTTCCTCTTATGAATGTCACTTTCATCTAATTCATGGTTTTATAAAATTAGGTTGGTTTTTTTTTACCCTCGTGGCAAAAAAAACTGGCTGTGCTATGATCCATTTTATTACACAAACATCACAGCAATAGTCCCTATGAATAAGAATATTATAGGGATATTATAGTGATGCCACAGCAGACAGAAATGCCATAAACTCACCACTGATTACCACACACACACACTTTAAGTCCCTGTAGGAATATCAGTCATTTTTCATCGGGGTACATATGTTGAGAACATGGATTTTTGAAAGGTGCATCCCCATAACAACATGTCCTACTGACTTTCACATGAAGATACCCCCCCCCCCCCCAGGACCAGCTCTGACATAAGATGAAGCAACACCGAGAGGCAGCGGGGTCTCATAAATTAACAATAGTTTCCTTCTCCGGGCTAAGTAAAGCGCCGTGGTCTCGATCCAAGTCGAAAGCCAGGAAGGACGCATGCACATTAATAATCAAAGGGTTATTCATGAAGGTGGCTTCAGAGGTCAGGGCGGTGCCAATCACACATGGGGGGAAATGAAGAGGAAGAGGGGGGGTGGGGGTGGGTGGTAGGTATAGGGGTGGTGGTGGTGCACTTCAACACCTGCTGCTGCTGTGTTATGCTTCAAATTGGTCGCAAGGTTTGATTGCGTTCATTCACCGCAGGATCACCTCGGAATAATCGAGGATGTCAGAGAGAATTATAGGAATTAAATAAAAAAGTGATGATGGCGACGGCTGACATAATGGTGCCATCACCTACTGCAGCTTTAACATGGGCTGATGGTGTACTATGTCTTCTGCAGCTGTCTGTGTAAAGTGATACCTAATGATTACGATGTCCTTGAAGTTTGTAGTAACCCCCCCCCCCCCCCCACCACACACACACACACACACACACACACACACACACACACACACACACAGGGACCATTTTGTTCTGTTTGATGTCAGTTGTGGGGTTTTCCCGGCTCGCTGAGCTAGATTGAGGGCTACGTGTTGCTGCCCTGACTCGTCGTGTGTGTATAGCGACTACGGCTAAAGTGTTAGTTTGGATTTGTGAGAATTTGCGAGTTCACAGTTTAGCCTAAACGACGGTGTCGGTAGGTCTCGTCTCATATTGTCGCTCTTGCCGCATATTCTTCACATTTTCTTCCTGCGATCTCATACATGCATACATCTACACACACACACACACACACACACACAGGTGGAGTTGAAGAGGGGCGGGCAGTGCTCTCTAGCTGTCATCACAACAAACAGGAAATGAAAGAGCTTTTCACCCCCGAACCCCCCCCCCCACCTGCTGAGTTTGCGCCAACGTATAGCCAAAAGCGGAAACCATCCCACAGAACTCGACTCCTGCCTGCGTTTCTGATATTATTCCCTCCCTCTTTTCAAGAATTACACTAATGGTCTGTTTGACTTCTCTACTTTGCCCGTCTGGCGAGGATGGAAGCCGTTTGTGCTGTGCTGTGCGTCTAATTGACTGTCTTCCATTTAGCAGCCATTTGGGCAGGTCAACCCACTTAACCTCTTATGAATAACATGTCCCCTCTCACTCCGAGGGTTTCTAAGTGAGATGTAGCCATTACTGGAAAAGGGGCTCTATGAAGTGTGTAAATATTCATATCAGGCTGGCCGGTATTCTCTGCACACGAGACTCTTTATTGATTCCTGGTACTGAGATCGGGCAGGTAGAAATAACGTGATTTCATTTTTGGGGCTGAGACGTCTCTCGTCCTCACACGCGGTGACAATTTGTCAAATTTCCCTTCCGCTCATCCCTGTCTTTTGACTAAATTAGATTCATCCCAGCCACGTCGTCTTCCCTTCTACTCCAGCGAGCCCCGGCGCGAGACCGCTCGCTGCTCGTACGTCATCCTGCGGTATGATGTCTTCTTGGCGCATGACCAGAAGACTTACGAGACGTATAAATATCTCGGCGTCAAGTGCTCCGTTGAGGATGATCATTTGAGATGCAGGGGAAAAAAGCCTGTTCACGGCATCAAGATGACTCGATGCCTGTCAGTCTCTCAGGCGGTTGACTCACCTGTCGGCTCACCCGTCGGTGCAGCGGTGGCCACGAACTCAGATTAGATTCCGTCTTACCGGAAAATGTCAAGTTCAATTTTGTGGGTTGGATGGGGTAGCAGCTTTCATCAGTGTCCTTGAGCAAGGCACTCGACCCCCCTAGTACAACAACACTAGCTGTACGAACGTGTTTGCATGTAACCCTCCCTCCCGCCTTTGTAAGTATTTTCTGCAAACAGGAACTCTCCCTCGGTGTGCTCGCCCGGTAGGTGACGTTTCTGTGCCGGCGCTGAAACGGTTTTCCCGTCCAAAAGAGGCGTGACATTCCTAACTCATCCCGTTTCCGACCCAGCGTATGTGGCGACGACGACGATTAGCATCGGTTTGCACACTTCCAGCGAAAGCAGCTTGATTGACTGATCATTACTTACGAGGACTATTAAAGTGTCGTTCACCGCCCGCGCCTGTTAATAGCACGCTTTGATTGATAGGTAAAGAAATCAATCACCCCCGAAAGCGCCGTTGGGGTCATTTTGATTCAGAATTTTAACCATGCGGAGCGGTAACCCAGCCACCTGCCACCTGGAAACGGTGCCATCATTTTCAATCACTGAATTATTTAATCAGTGTGTGCCATGGAGCTGTGCTATAGACCGCCTTGTTTTTGAAGGAGAGTCGGCAGCCCGCTCACCTTTTAGTACGTCTTTATTTAGACAGTGAGAAAGTAAAGAGCAGGCCAGTGGCAGGGGACCTCAACACTATCTGTAGGCACTAGACTGCAGAGTTTTTGAGATGAAATGGACAGTCACTTCCCAGACTGTGCGACATCACTGTGCTTTTCCACACCGACGTCATCGTAGCGCACATACGACTCACACACACACACACACACACACACACACACACACAGTCTCTTGTGTCGTTCACATAAGCCTGCAGGGCACTTCTTCAGTTCAGCGTCCATGAACGGGCCGGTTTGGGAAGCGTCATTATCTGCACAATGAACAATGCAGACAGGACATTCCTTTATGGCTTTTATTTGTATTTTCTTGAAAACGAAAAAACACTGTCGTAACTTCGACGATGGGGAAAAGCCAAAAAAGGTGTAATTAAATAGTTTGCGGATTGCGCACCGGCCGCACTAGCCTTATTTAATCAGAATTTCAATGAGGAAGTGAGTTGGCAGGCAGCGCCGCAGTGCATTTTAGATGAGAGACACATTTATGTGGCCACCCAGTCGTACAACAGCCCCCCTGTTTTCCAGCATCAACAGGTCCACTGAAGAGGAGGAGGCTGGCGGCTGGATACAGGCCTCTATTGATTATCCATGATTACACATGTGGAGGCATGCACACCCACCCACTCCCACACACACACCCACACACACACACACGGTACACAACTACGTATATACTGTATAATAGCACATAACATACGTAATATCGTGTAGGTTGAGCAAGCCAACGTTTAGCTTGACATCACTCCGCGGTGGCAAAGCGGAAAGCCGAGGGAGGAAGTCTCAGGAGCCTCGACAGATCGGCCGCTCGGTCACCCAGGGAGACGACATATGGGCGAGGGACGCGTAGTATCGCGTCGGGGAGCCATTCGCTCACTTTATGACTCCCGGTGTGCGTTCGTAGTTCTTGACCGAGGCATCGGATATCCTCCGAGAGACCGAGTGTAGCTGCGAAGACGTGTGTACTGTACGTGGTTGAGGATGTAGGGTCGCAGTGTTGTGGCAAGACCTCTTGAGAGAACGGTGAGAAAGCCCCGGTGAACAGCACGCGTACGAGCACTTGGCTGTAGTTACAGTTCAGTATCAAGTTGGATTCGGTTTGTTGCTCTATCTCGGCAGCAGCTCTCTCAGCCTGGCTTGCTGTCATGGTAACCATGCCCTCGGATGTCACTTCTCACTAATTTTAGCTCTTGTGGTTCTCACGGTCGGTCAGCTTTACCTTGGCCATGACCAGTCTGCTGGCAAAATGGTAACGGACACCACCCCGGTGTACGTGCTCACACGCACACACACACACACACACATTACCAATTCACATCATCATTTATTCAATGCAACGGTGTGTATCGTCAATTACCTTTTCAGATTTGTGAATAATTCAGCCCCCCTGTGCTTTCCACCGCCTTTTAATGAAAGGGAACAGGTGTTCATGGGAAAAAAAGAAATGGTAAAAAAAACCCACAAAGAAAGAATCTACATACCAAGAAGAAGCAATTTCCGAGGCGATCACGTTGTATATCTTAGGTGTGTTTCAGACAGAGTTGAATTCAGCAGCTTTTACAGGAGCGCCGAGCCCAGCGTGGGAGCAATCTGCAGCGGCTAAGTAGTTTGGGCATGTTAAACCCGGGACACGTGTGAACCCAGCTGGGCGGTGCAGCTTTTAAAGATTGCCTCAATTTAGGAATCCTGTGCCTTATACATCACCCTAGGAGAGGCTTTGAAAATGGGGAAGGGGAAAAAAAAGCTTTTCATTCTGAAAGGAGTGAATTCTGAAAGTGTGCCTGCACTAAGGTGTGATGGTTTGTATTCTTGAGTGCTTTAGCGTTAGGCCCGTCCAGTGTGGGCGGTATATTTCTGATAAAAGTTATATTTCTAGTATAATTCCATTTCCAGATGGAAGTTACTGCTGAAACCTGGATGTTTTCAGTGCTGCGATCACTAAAGCATCTGCCATCGCTATATTATAGAAGTGTTTTGATTATACACGACCGATATATAGAAACGGCCATTGATAAAAGAAACAGTGATTTAGTTATTAGTTATTTAATATGAGGAACAGTCTCATAGGTCTGTGCCTGGAGAGCCGGGGTGGGGACTGTCAGAGGCTCAGCCGTGAATCTGCCCACAGCTTATCTGACCAGCCCAGTAAATCTCACTCCCCTGGTAATTCCGCTGCTAGGATGAAGGATTTCCCCCGTGCGAGCAACTCACACACGCCATCCTCCAGTGTGTCTCAGACGCCGCCGGATCTTCCCGGGGGGGGGGGGTGGCTGGAGACAACGGGAGGATTGAGAGGGAGGAAAAAATAAAAAATACTACCTCACTCTCTCACTTTTGTGCAGACACACATGGGCACACACTCACATTTGCAGGTACATTTACTTGTCTTTCTCTCTCTCACGCACACACACGCACACGCACACACACACACACTCACTCTCTCATCTCTTTGATAAGTTTTCTATTTTCTAGTCAGTGGTCCAGTGAATGCACGGTGCTATTGGACAGAATCTATAACCGCTCTCTAAAATACCTCACCCTCAGGATGCATTGCATTCGCACACCCACGGCGCATTTGCTCGACTCTTCAACACTGCGCACAACAGATGTAGATGGAGGGGGGAGGAGGAGAGGCTAGGAAGGAAGGAGAGAGCGAGAGAGAGAGAGAGAGAGAAGAGGTAGGGAGCCCAGAGTGTGTTAACCCCGGGGTTAATGAAATTTGTGTTGGCCTGCCTTAACAAGCCACCATCCAGGTACCAACTCTGCCCCATGCAAAACCAGAGCTCTGGACCGCTGCCACGGCTTTGCCGCAGGAGATTTGCCTGTGCGAGTGAATGAGTGAAACAGAGATTTAGTGGAAAAGAGAGGAAAACGTCCGCGTGTGTGTGTGTGTGTGTGTGTGTGTTTGTCCCCGAGCGCGCGAAAGGCATGTGTCTGCGAGCGCCTCCTCCCCCGATCTCGCTGCCGTCTGCACTTTAGCCCCCGGTGTTTAGCCCAGCAGAGGAGGAAGCGGCTGAATGATGGCACTGTCCGCCCGCCGGCACGCTTGCCAGGGATGGAGCGGGCGGGGGGGGGGGGAGGTTGGGGGGGGGAGGTTGGGAAGGACGGGGCAGAAGAAGGACACCCTTCTCACTCAACAGGTGGGTCATGGTTGGCAGGATGCACCAGGAGAGGATGTGGGGCCGTGACTAATAATGGACCCAACCCCTACCATCGATTTCAGTCTGTTTGCACACAGAGTTAGACGCGTTTTTTTTGATCGAGTTCTACTCCGCGGCGAGCCGTTCAGGTTTGCAGTGACTAATAACTGCAGCAGTCACACTGTTAAACAACGCCATCAAGTCCTAATTAAGAGCGATTTTCCTCGGCAGACGCTCTCGTAAAAAAAAAAAAGCCCACACGCAGTTTGGACAATTTGCCCCGAGACACCGCTGGGAGAGACAGAGGAGGAAACGTGAGTCAGAGAGGGAGAGAGGCGAGTTCAGAGAAACACCGAAAAGAGAGAATTAGATAGAAAGAGGCAGAGCGATGCGAGGTAGTGTGGACTGTACGCGGTCAGGATCCTGCTCGTGATAAGACCACCACCTACCCCCACCCCCCCACCCACCCCACCCTCCACTCTTTACTCCCCACCTCTGCAGAGGGATTTCTTTACACAGGGTTTCTATGCAGCGCCGGGCTGTATCGGCTCTGGTGTTGCCTTACTGTAAGCGATCCAGACCTTGCAGGGTTTCAATCAATCATCAAAGAGTGTGTGTGTGTGTGTGTGTTGTGTGTTGTGTGTGTGTGTGTGTGTGTGTGAGCGCTCCCTGCTGCTCTGAATGAGCTTTCTGTAGTGGTGGTTAATGGAAAAGGTCACCTCTCCTCCAGACCGTGCTGGGCTTGCAGCAAAGGCAGAGAATAGATGAGAGAGGAGAGGGACTCCAGACCGGGGGACAGGAGCGAGGCGGCGTTGGGCGCTAAGGGACGCATTCCAATATAAAGCTTCGCCGATGTTTTACACCTGTGTGGAAATGTCACGGCTACCGATGCACCGATATAAGAGTAAATCGACCGTGACTTTGTATATATACCCATCCG
>JAXDDW010000003.1:14027500-14047500 GCA_034670385.1 Hoplostethus mediterraneus | reverse complement strand
TATGAGGCCGAGTCAGAGGACGGAGCAGGGAGGTGCAACGTTCACTTAGTTTAACTTGTGAACCTGGGAACTTAAAGATAGTAATAAATCAGTAATAACGGCTATTTCTAGTTAGAGGTAGAGAGTGATATGAAAAAGAGTGACATTGCAACATGAATTGGGTCTCACACACACACACACACACACACACACACACACACGCACACACACACACACACACACACAAACCACACTAAAGCGCTACTGTTCATGATCAGCTACTTGAACATGAGCTACATGTCCCTCACCGCTGCTTCCTCCCCTCACCCTCCAGCTCTTTGTCCCCCTCTTTCTCGCCTGTTCCCTGCGGTGCTTCGTCTTTAAATGTCTCTGATTCACTAATTGAGATGGTTGGGCTGATTGGTGTGTCAGAGGGCTCCAGGGGCGGACAGACACATTTAGCCCGCAGTGCTGCGCAGATGTACAGGAGTGTGCACGCACATGCGATCACGCGCTAACTAAAAACCTCTCTCACGGCCGTCTGGGAGCGACGTCGGGACCAGCCCACCCCAAGACATCATGTAATTAGACTGCTGTGTGTGTGTGTGTGTGTGTGTGTGTGTGTGTGTGAGCCTGTGTTTGATAAGTATTTCTTAATGACCATAATTTCTTTCATGCCTCTCTACACACTTCCTTTGTCCGGTCGCTCCATCCGCCGTGCAGCAAAGGCACAAACATCAATAACAAGAACAACACAAATGTGATTCTCTCGTTACTTTCTGCCGCTGCCTTCTCACAATGACTTTTTACCGGTGTAGATGATACACCCAGTCGCCGATCACTCCTGTTGTTTTGAAGATATGCTCGACAAACTTTAATGACCAAAAAAAACCTTTTCTCTTCGAAGCCCCCCCGGTATTCGAGAAAGGTGACAGCAGAGCGTGAGATGGAATCGAACCTACTCAGTTGCGGTACATGGAGAGGAAAGCCCTACACCTTTCCCTCCACCTGCCTCGTCTGCTTCTACTTCAGTTAGTGATTTCCTACATTTCCCGCAACGACTTTCAACGTCCCCCAGAGAACTTGCCGTCACTTGTATCCAGCTGTTTTATGTGCAGGTAGAGAGAGCAATAAGAAGAGAGAGTAACGGCAAGAGAGCGAGAGTCTCCAGTCAAGAGTTGCGCAACCTTACTCAAAACACAACGTGACTGCATTGCATTCTGGTCTATTGAGGCTACCGTCAGTGGAGAAATTGGAATTTATTCCTCTTCTACTATGGATCGTTGAAATGTCCTCCTGTTAAACTCCATTGTAGCTGTGCAGGAATGATCTTGTGACATCACATCGTCTTCGTTTGGCCAATCATCCAATCATCCAGGACTTGACCCAGGACTTGACCCAGGACTTGACCCAGGACTTGATGCAGGACTTGACCCAGGACTTGACCCAGGAATGCGTCTCCAGGACTTTTAGGTTGGATTTTTCCTTTAAGGCTCAGTTTCGTGCTCGCCTAGGCAACTGTTGCTAAGCACCTCTCCTTTGATTGTGCGAAATCTCTCTCTCTCTTCACTACCCCGTAAAGTGTGTGTTATTACATTTGACCAGCATGTCACTTCATGAGCTGTCCTATTTCATTTTTCCATACTAATACATTTCCCCCCCCTCCCAATATTCTCCAGAGCATCTGGCAGCCTGTACGAGGCTCAGCGGATTTCCCAAACTCTCTCAAACTCTTAATCCAATTTCATAATTCACGATTCCTCTCTCCTGCCCGCTTGCCAAGCGGAGAGGAGCAGAGGCACAGTGGGATATGCGCACTGACGTGTGCACTGTCAGCAAGTGTGAGTGTAAGAGTTGGAGGCTTCATACAGCAGGCTACAGTGAATGCAGAGCAGGCTGACGGCGCTCGGGCTGCCTTACTTACAGGCTTAACCACTGTTTGCTCTCCAGGTGAACTTGCTCTGCTGTTTGCAGGTTCTTCATCTGCACTTCAGAGAGCCTCTGAGCTGACAGCATCAACCTTCTGGATACAAAAGGGTTTTTCAACCAGCATCAATGCTATTCAGTGTTTTCGCACATAGTTCATTTATTGGTTGCAGCATTTCCTTTTCCTTGAGATGTTTCCTGTTTTGATTAGCCTGCAGGAATAGGAAAAACAAATAGGATTTGAACTAGTCTCCTTCTAGACTGATTTTATTTATATCATTTCAATACAGAAGTTAACAGAATAGGTTTCAATAATGCAATAAAAAATGTCTGGGCACAACACGCGCAACACATATTTTAGCAGCATCAAGCGGCATGAAATAAAAAGTGCAATGTTGACACTGTCAGCACTGAGGAAACACTGAATTAGAAATAGATTTTAAAATAAACTAACAGGCCCGGTTCACAGAACGAACCTCAGTAAATAATTTGTTCTCCTCCTTAGAGACGACCAGGAAGTACATAGCAGCTGTATGATGAGCATGGAGGGATAAAAATGTTATGAAAAATGCAAAACGAACTCTAAACGAACCGCTGTCGGACCACCTCCCGCTCTCAGGACCACCTCCTGCTCTCAGGACCACCTCCTGCTCTCAGGACCACCTCCCGCTCTCAGGACCACCTCCCGCTCTCAGGACCACCTCCCGCTCTCAGGACCACCTCCCGCTCTCAGGACCACCTCCTGCTCTCAGGACACTAGAATGTGGAAAGTGTGAAAACAGCCATAGAGAGTTTTTACAAAGTGACATTTCAAATGACAGTAGCAATTTGTTTACACTCTTCGTGCCATATAGGTATTCCCAAAACTCAGCATGATGCTTCCCCAGTTCGTGTGTGTGTGTGTGTGTGTGTGTGTGTGCGTGTGCGTGTGCGTGTGCGTATGCGTATGCGTGTTTTGCAAGCACTAGGGGGGGATCTCCCCAACCCGCCTGGTCTCTCTGCTGAAGCCCTGTGCGGCTGTGGCCTGTTCCTTGGCTCTGAACTCAAATGCCTTGGCATCCATTCATGGGTACACAAGCGTGATATTGAATCACACAAAGAGAGAGGGCTCTGATTTCCCCGCAGGGTTTGCCCTCTGCGGCCTCCTCCCCTCATCCCCCTTTACACTGGGTGGCACAAAAGACCCAGCGTGGCCAGAGGAAGGAAAGGGAAAGGGCTCGCATAAACACAGATGATGTAACCGAGCACCATGGGTAACGGCGATGAGACACCGATTTCTTTTAGCCCAGATATAATTTGACGCCGACAGTTTATATACACCCAAACAAAAAGGACTTTGAAAGAATAGTTGCTAAACCCTAAAGGCAAAGAGTACCGGCCACCATCTTTCAGGTTGAAGTACATTCAGGAGTCTAAAGGTGCCTGATGTCGGTTGATGACGCCGCAGGAGCATCAAGCATCTCCAGTGTTTGTTGGGTATTGTTTATCGGTTTCGTTCTTTCAAGTACGAGTCCCCACTCTTTGCACGCATTTGGCCGCATTGTCACCGCGCCAATCACGACCAGCCTCAAGACGTGTCCACATCCACACCCAAAAAAACCAAAAATCCACACCAGTGTAGCCGCTTCAGTTCCTTTGCAAACACATATTTACCGCTTTGCGTGACGCTGCCCGGGTTGTCATGTTGATTCGTAACCCCCCCCATCACGAGAGGAAGGATCTGTCTGTCCTCGCGTCACAGTCTACGCCCCGCTATTCCTTTCATGCCAATGGGGAATCAATGGAGACTTGTTTCTGCACGGGGGCATTTTTTTTTTTTTTCTTTTGCGGAGGAGGCGGTGTGCAAATCGATGGCTTTGAACTCAGACGGGAAAGGCAATTCAGACGGGACCGGGGCGTTAAATGAAATCCATCCCTCCCGAGACACACTCGGCCAATTCGCCCGACGCAAGAAAAAAAAATCATCAGAAGCGGATTTAAAAAATAATAATTTTTAAGTGGATGTGTTTTTGAAAACGCGGCGACCGTTTACAGATTAAGTGCACTTAACTGAGAATACCGCGAGACGCCGAGACTCACCGTGGCGTTACAGTGTGTGAAGCGAACCGCCCATGCAGTCGTGTAGATGAGCGGTCTATGCCAAACCAATTACTTAACCCCCCGGACCCGGGGAGCCAGGGAGGCAGGGAATCAGAGAGGCTCAGGACTTAGTGGCTGTCTCTAATCTTGAAGGGGAGCGGGGAAGCAGTGGTGTGGCTCTAATGTGTGAACTGGAGATGCCCTTGACTCGCCGACGGAGCTCAGGGAGATGGAGACAGGACCTGCTCTTTGATAGCTCTGCTAAACTGCTGACACACACACACACACACACACACACACTGATAATATTGTTACCAAGTTGCAGGGTCCTAAGTCTAGACTCGATGCCTCGGGGGACCCAGATTCTGTCTCCTCTTTCTCTCTCATCACATCACGGCACTTCACAAACCTATTGTCATGAGGGGGGGGGGGGTGACGGCGGTTCTTTGTACATTACTCAGAGACGCCCCAGAGCCACGTTTTCTCTTTCACCCCCTCCACAAAACCAAGCTCTGTTCATATGAAGGGCTGGAGACATATCACGCATACCGCCCACCATACTCACTAACTTTGTTCTTTGTTCTTTAATGGCCACGGCCAGATGTGTGGGGGGGGGGGGGGGCGTGGGCGGATGTCCGGATCATTCTCAAATTTCTTGCTTTTGATTCAAGGCACGCGTTTTTGAGTTTTGAGAAGCATTTTTTAAGCTGAAAATGGTTTGTTTTGAATGCGTAGATTGCAAAAATCGTTTTCTTTACATGCACAATTGCGAAGCCCGACACCGACCTTTCTCTTGTCGCACCGCACAAATACGCACACGCACGCGCGCCACGCTGACCTGTACACACTCCCGCAACAGTTTACGGAGATTGTTTGCGCTTTTCCGCGGCGACACAATAGGTTTTGAGTGGCGTCGTGAGAGTTAGAGCGGGGATTAGTCCCGACCTCCGAGGGCTCTCTCTGCAAAGCCCTTTTGTGTCTGCGTGTGAATAGAAACATGGCGCCCTGAGATTGTCTGCGTGCCTGCCTGCCAGCGCCGTCCTCCACGCACGTTGTCCCCATCCTTTATGAGCGGGAAGAGATGTGTGTGTGTGTGTGTGTGTGTGTGTGTGTGTGTGTGTGTGTGTGTGTGTGTTTGTTTACAGTCGTGTGTGATATTCATGGTGTTTGCCCTCCCTCTTGTTCATCTCCACGTCGCAGACAGTCTCGACCTCTCCGTGCGGTGTGTGTTTGCGCTGAGGTCTGCCCGGTGCCGGTGGACAAAGAGCTTTTCTGTCTGTCTGTCTGTCTGCCTGTCTGCCTGTCTGTCTGTCTCTCTCTCATTTGGTCTCTCACAATACATTTGTGTATCTGTACATATAGAGGGGAAAAATAATAGAGAAAAGAAGGAGAACAAGGTAGGAACAATAAAATGTGGTAATGACAGTAAACATAAAGTATAAAAAGTGAACATCATTTTTTTTAATGTTTATATGTTTTGTGTATGTAGAAATACATTCATGTGAGAAACTCTATGGATGTTGTACTTTCATACATGTATACAGTACACATGTATAACATTAAAGTAGCTAAATGTGGGTTAAAAATGATGTATTTGTGGCCTTGCATTGTGGCAGGAGGAGACAAGCTGCTAACCCTTTTATCTTCCCCAACACAAAATGAAGCTTTTCATTATCTGGCCGGCCCCTGAAGTCTGGGAGAGCTCTGAAAATAGTTTGTTTTTATGCTGTTTTAATTTGGACGTGTGCAGAAGACATGCATTTCTGTTCCACTGTTCGAGTACTAGTGGCTCCAGACAACTCCTTCAGTCTCCGCCGCTTTAAAATAGCGACCTTTCTCAATTTCTCAAGTTCGTGGTCCGCTGATAACAGATCAGTTTGTTGTGTGATTTATTAAGTGGAGTCATCTTTTCAACGTTTCTCGTCGATGAGAGAGGTCTTGAGGCTCTGAGGCCGACTGGTTGAGAGGCCGAGGTCCACGGAGCGCTGGTCGCATGCAAAGAGAGGTTTCGTTTTCCGTCTGATTTAGATGTAGCCTCAGCTCGACATGCATTTTAACATTGTTTTACACGGGTCAGAGTTGAGTGAGCACCATGTTTAAATGGCGCTTTTGAAACAGACCCCCCTGTATTTCAGTGAACAGCTGACATCTCCTCGCGCTCCCTGAAATTATATATTGGGACGGGGCCGAGGACACACGATTTGATCGGGCGTTTGTTTTGCCTTTCCCCTCTTCTCTTTTGCCTCTCTTTTAATAACGGACTGGTCATCTCCTCCAGGAAGCCCGAGAGCATCCGGCCAGTTGTTTATCTTCTCAGCTGCCTGGGGAAAAACACAGTGGGAATCAACCACAATCACGGCAATCACGGCTTCAGCGCGGTTAGGCTGCCGCGCCGTCCTCAGCCCGTAATCATCTCGCAGAGGACTCTGATAATAACGGTGCTTCTCTTCCCTCTCGTCTAAAGGGCCTCTCGGCGAGACGTCTTCTCCCCCCCCCCCCCCCCCCCCCTCCTCGTCCTCGCGGTGGAGGAACAATAGGACACCGGAGGGTCAGTCGTGCGTGAGCCGAAAAATACCAAGAGGAATCGCTTTCCCTTTGCGTTTGATTTTATATTTAGCAATTACATCCCGTCCTCTATTTATCTCTGTCACGCTGTGGATTATAAACGGAGGCACAGGTGGACTGAGCGTGTGTGTGTGTGTGTGTGTGTGTGTTTGTGACACAGCCCTCTCCATCTTCCGAGGGGCTGACCTGGTTTCTAGTGTCAAGCGGTAGTTTGGTCAGGGGTGGTGAGTAGCTGCTCCATTCATCCTGGGTAGCAAAAAGTCGACAGTATTGGTCCACCATTAGGCCATGTGATGGATGCGCGGCGCTGAGCGGTAACAGATGGGTGGAGGCCGGTGGCGAGGGTGGGGGGGGGGGGGAAACGGGGAGTTGTTGGTGGGCATGCCGGGGGGGGGAGATTTACCGCAGGGATACGTTCATATACAGAAAACAATATTACAACAAAATGATTCCATTTTTTTTTTTAATGTTATTTGCAGTGATAGATGAAGCTTGGAGTCGTAGCTGGAGGAAGGAGCGCTCAAGAGGAACGCTACCGTGACTCAGATGTTTAGCTGGAGTCTCTCTCCGGTCTGGGTGTGTGTGTGAGTGTGTGTGTGCGTGTGTGTTTGTGTGTTTGCCCGCTCGTGTTTTTTTTAACTCTGCCCCCGCTGTATCACTGAAATGTGTTTGCATGCCCGCAGCGACGCCCCCCCCCCCTCAACAGTGTGTGGTGTGCACGCCCGTACGCTCATCCTCCTCTTTTGTTTTGCCCCAGTTTGCATGGATGAGTACAGATTGAGCAGAGTTCCTCATGGCTAGAGACGCTGGAGTGAGTAAGTTTACCCTCTCTCTCTCTCTCTCTCTCTCTCTCTCTCTCTCTCTCTCTCTCTCTCTCTCGGTGAGACCCCCCTCCACCGTTGTATTCCACTGATCCGGTGTTGCGAGCAGTATTACCCCCCCCCCCCCCTGTGTTTTCATGTGACCCTCAGTACAGGCCAAAGCATGAATGCTGCTGGCTTGGTGTTCCCAGCAATAAACAACCCCCTCCTCCCCCCTCCTCCCCCCTACACCTCCCCCCCCGTGCATTTCTGCTGCTCCCTTGCATTTTCTTTCACCGCTCAAGTAATATTGCCATTGAGTTGTAGCCGCCATTATCATCTACGTCTCTCTGCCTCTGACCCCGGCGTGACCTCCCGGCGAGCGATCTTTCTCCTCGAGGCTGGTCTCCCTCCGTCCACCGCTCTTCCCTCTTTTCCTCCCCCGTTCTCTCCACACCACCTCCACCTTTATCAGCCCCGGCGCCAACTTTCCTCTACTTCACATTTCTTGGTGAGTGTCATTTTACTTCCGTTCCATGGAGGTAAAAGGACACTCCCTCTCTCTCTCTCTCTCTCTCTCTCTCTCTCTCTCACCATTCTCCTCACCCACACACCCTCACACCCCCCCCCCCCCCCCCAATCTCAGACTCACACCTGTGCCTTTACACGCTGGTGGACCGCTGGCTTATCTCTGTCCTTGCGAGCGTTCTTTCACCGCCGCCATCCTCCTCTCCTCCGTCCAGACCCCTTCTACCCTCCTCCTCCTCCTCCTCCTCCTCCTCCTCCTCCTCACCTCTCCACGCTTCCCTCCTTTCTCCCCTTCTTTCCAATTTCCTCTCCTCAAATGAGCTGTTGTGTACAGAGGAGAGTGTGTACATTCCTTATCGCCAGCTCCTGTCTGGGCATTAGGCGGGGGAAATGGGCCTGTAATGAAACAGAGAGTAGTGCTGTACAAACACAGACCCGCCAGGTTTGTCGGCGTGTGTGTGTGTGTGTGTGTGTGTGTGGTGTGTGTGTGCATGCGGGTGTACGTTCCTGCATGTGGCTGATTAAGGTCACTCTCTTTCTCATCTCATTACTTTTGCCACTGCCCTCTCCCTTCTCTCCTCCCGTCTCTCTCCTTCAGCCTCCTCTTCTTCGTCTGTCTCTTACTATTTATCTGCTTTCATGCCTCCCTCTCTCTCTCTCTCTCTCTCTCTCTCTCTCTCTCTCTCTCTTCTACCCTACCACCACCTCACCCTCTCTGTCCTCTGTGCCCCACTATGTCCCTATATCTGTATAGTATTAAATGTGCATAAAAGTGTGTATTTTATTTTGTTAATTTTCTTTTTCTTCTCTTCTTTTCTCCTCTTTTATTTTGTAATAAGGCGGTAGGGATTGGGGAGGGAGGGGTTTATATATATATGAGTGAAATGACTTGTTAACCCCTTTTCTCAATAAAAATACTATAAAAAGAAGTGTGTATTTAAGTCTCTGTACTTATACTGCGATTGTAGAATACTTATGTTTATGTATGTGTTTCTGTCTGCCTCCCCTCTCTCCCTCCCTCCCTCCCTCTCTCTCTCCCCCTCCCTTTCATTCTTATCCACCTACACAACCTCATCCTCTACCAACACAGGCCCAGTCTGTGTGCATCCTCCCCCCCCCCTCTCTCTCTCCCCCCTCTCTCCCCTGCGTCCCACACTGTCGCGTTGTCTGGCGTCGCATAGCACGTCTTCTGTTTCCATACTACTGGTGGTTGAGTACCGGTTCAGAGGGAGCCCTGTCACAGAGCCCTTCTCAACCCACGTACAGTAGAATAGGCTATTGTCTGGAACACGGATGATCTCCTGTTTCACGACCGGGCAGGCTTCCTCCAGCGCTTTGCCCTTTAGGAGTACTTGGACCGCTCCTTAACGTCCCTCCAGGAAATAGGCTCACAGCTTAATTGGAGGAGTGAGCTCATCTAACACCGATTAAAGTGTGTGCGATCAGTGATTGATAGCGAGTCTTTGCGCCATTGATCAGCAGAAACTCGGCGTTCGAAATTCAGAAAATTGTCTTTTACATTACATTTACATTACATTACATTACAGGCATTTAGCAGACGCTTTTATCCAAAGCGACTTACAATAAGTGCATTCAACATAGGTAGACAAGAGAACTACTAGTCACCAGAAATCGTAAGTGCATTTCCTAAACAAGCAACTAAGAGCAGAACTAGTGTTACGGTAAAAGTGCAATAAGTTAGCAACCTACTTTGTAATTAAACAGATGAGACAAATAAGAAAATCAAATGAGCAAGATCTAAGACAAATAAGTGTATCAAATAAACAAGAGCCAATAAACTAGAGCTCATACAAATAATTGATGACAAATTGTCTTTGAATCCCTCTTTCTCCTCCCTTTTGATTATTTTCTCGGGGATCATTTTCGTCAAATAACTATCGCCTTCGATGTTTGAAGGGAGGAGGACACGGGAGACAAGAAAGCAGAAATTCAGGCCGTGACGAAAAGGTGCAGCTAGAAACAGAGTGAGAGAGAGAGAGAGAGAGAAACCGAACACCATGGGGACGGAGAGAGAGAGAGAGAAAGAAATAGGACGGCCAGGATGGAGAGATTCTGTCAGGTTAAGATAACGACTCGCGACTCGGGGGAGCTCCCGTTTTGGCCTTACAGCAGGTGTGTGTGTGTGTGTGTGTGTGTGTGTGCTTTACGCCGACACCGGGATGGCACGGGGAGCGTTGCTAACGGCAACAGATTGAAAAAACGGGGTCCTCTACGCCTGCAGCTCGTGCTCTGGTCAGCGTGGTTGCCCATGGCGATGGTATTCAACGCTGAGTCCTCCTACAGGGTGACTGACTGGTTGCCCGGGGAGACGACTGCTAAGGGGGGGAGGGTTCATCTCTCGGCTCAGCTTGGTTCTCATCATCGCCTCAAGGTTGACAGGTTGAGAGTGCTGCGCGGCGTTTGTGAAGGTCCGATGCTCACCTGCGCGTCGATGTAAACCCGCGTCGTGCTGCGTCACGTGGCTTTCGGCTCGCCACCTGTTGTCGAGCGGTGTTTGTTTACAGAGATTCCCATCAGGTCTGCGTTGCTTGGTTCAGTGGGTCGTAAAGGCTGGAGGTTATGAATGGTTGAATAGTGATGGGAGTTCAGCTGTGGGCCATAACAGTTTGGATATCAGTCACAGATGGATGAACAGTAACTAGTCCTCTCCTCTCCTCTCCTCTCCTCTTTGTCTTTCCCTTCAGTATCATGGTAAAGTAAGGCCGTCTTTCTGCTGAGGCGTTGCCTTTAGATAGCGTGCCCTTTAATCTAGTTTAGGTGAGGACAATGGAAGATTGAATTGGCAATACGCCCTTTAATTGGATGAAACCGTAATTGAATATACTTCACAAAATCTGAAATGATTCAGGCTGTTCCCCGTTTTTGCCGATAAAATGAAAAGAAAAAAAGAGTTTTATATCAAAAGATGAGTATCTTTATGGCAACCACTTTCTACTGAACTCACACACGATGATGTAATGTGTTTTGGATCTGTGTGTGTGTGCGAGTCAGCGTGTGGCCGGTCTTATTCTTCGCCGCGTCTGCTCTCTGGCCGTTCAGAGCCGAGCCAAGCGGCAGATCCTCACAACACCCTCCGCCACCCTGGACCCCGTCCAGCTGACCTTCGTGCCAGTACGGAAAGAGCTGTTGGAAAGACGACGCAGAGACGTGCTACCTGGAGTAACAAGGGAGGGATGTCAGCTATGTGATCTGGCTCTCAAAATCAGTGGCACAGCTCATTGATGCGCATATACTGAGCAACCTGGGCGTCATCAAAATGATTTCTCGGGACCGTCTGTGTGTCCCGGTAGTGCCATCTCCGCTGATGATCCCATAAAAACACATAAATGTGTGTGTGTGTGTTTGCTTAGTTGTGGAAAAGTTGTCGTATTGCTTTAAAGGCCAATTCCAATTCTTCAGAGGTCAATCAAGGGCATTGCTCAGTCTTATTCCTTTCTTTCAGCAGCTCCTATCCTATTTGATGTCTCATACACTCAGTAGATTTCTTGTTTCGGGAAACCGATGAGAAAGGAAAGTACAAATGGACTTAAAGGAAGACATGCCCCCTCAGGTGCTCTCACACTGTCTTATATCGTCAGCCTGTGAGGTTCAAGGCATTCCAGGAGTTATTTGTGGTGTAATTTATGTTTTTGTTACATCCACTTTCCCTCAACTTGCCTCGTCTACTTCAGTTAGTGATTTTCCTACATTTCCCACAATGCCACATTCACTCCCAGAGAATGTTCCTGGACTTGGCATTCGGTTGTTGGTATTACTGGTCGGAGGAGGGGAGCAATAAGGATAGGTCAAGAAAGGTCAAGGTCTGAATGGGGCCCATAGTGAGGCATGTGTGTATGCAGTCCATTACTACCAGGTCAGGGTTACGATTTACGATCTGGCAGCTGCTTGTACGCGGGTGACACACACACACACACACACACACACACACACACACAAACGCAGCTTATGGAAATCTGTACATCGTGACATTAGAAGCAGGCAGAATTTCAGTGTGTTTTGTCGCCCCAGGCTGAGCGGGACGTCTCCTCCTTTTGTCTGAGCGTGGGTTCCTGTGTCTAATTCCTCCCGGCCCACTCTCTCTCGCCGCCCCCCTCTTCATTTCCACTCCATCATCCGGAGCTGTCAATCAATCCGTTCTGTCGTTCCCTTCCCGTTCGCGGCGTGACCATCTTCTGCCGCGGCTGGAGAATATACAAAAGGGAACGCCGACGAATCGCTGAAACAGAGCGGGAACACATAAGAGGATAAACAGACACGCGGAAAAAAAATAAAATGCAAACAATTGCAGTGAATTATGCTGCTGCTCGCTCCGTCCTTCATGACTGATTGAGGGTCAGCAGGGCTGTGGGGGGTTGTAGTGGTGAGGGAGTGAGACGGATGATGGGAGAGCATTTTTATGTGTTTGTTTCGTGAGGTTTCAATGCTCTTCAGTTTATTTAGATGAAAATGGTCACATGCTACCCCCCCCCCCCCTCCAGGGCAAACACACTACTATAACAACAATATTGAATCTTGCTGCTTAAAAGGTTAGTTACTGCTAAGTGTGGCCGTAATGGGGCGGTTCATCAGAGAGCAGCTGACGATGCAGTTCCCTCTTAACTTACCAGTAACCAGATTACTGTGTAATTACGCTCCTGTGGATTGTTCTTTTTTTTTTTTTTTGTCAAGCGCTATTAAAGCTCCGTCTGGTTGAGGAGCCTGTGGAGTGCGTCTTTATTGAATTACTCCGAAATGATTTGAACTGAAGTGAATTTCTTCAAACGGCGTCCACGCGTCGGGGGAGGGGGCGGAGCTTCGTTCATAACCGTTATCAGCGATTAGGGGGGGGGGGCGTCCAGTTACCAGAGGAGGATGTGCTGAAGTGACTGTCAAGACGGGGGGAGGGCAAGGGGGAGAGGAGGAAGAAGGGGATGGGAGGTGACCGAGTGGCCCCATTTGAAGTTGTCACCGGGGTCCCCGGAGTGGCGACGCCGGCGCCCCGGGATGGATGGAGGGCAGGGTCGGCTCCCCGGGTCGGCGTGGACGTAAACAGCCCGGGCCTGGCGGTGCAGGGTGGAGGTGGTTTGTCATCGGGCCTCAGCCGGGGCCCCCGACTCCCCGACGAGAGGGGAATTTATCACCGCGCAGTGATAAGACAAGGCTATTATTGTTCCTGTCCTCCCCCTCCCCCTTCTTACCCCTCCACCCCCCCCCCCCCCCCCCCCCCCCTCTACATGTAACACATCACCACCTTTTCCTCTTCTCAGGTTCCTCACTCCCTTACTCCCCCGTCTCCCTTCCTCTTTTCCCTCCTCCTTGTGTTCTTCCCGTCTTCGTTCATCTTTTATTCCTCCGTTGCCCCCCCCCCCCCCCCCCCCCCCGACCACCACCATTTTTCTATTGTCTCCTTTCCTGTTCTCTCCTTTATGCTGCTCCTCCTCCCTCCCTTCTTCTCTCCCCCCCTGCACACAGGCGATATGATCAGGAAAGTAATGACTCCTAGGGATGATGGTAATCAGATATTCGGTGGAGGATAATGGCCTCACCGGGGTTCTCCTCAGAAACCATATTCCAGCATTAATTGCCGCCAGCGCATCAGATAGCTGCAGAAAGAGACTGAAACAAGAGGAGAAGGGGAAGGGAGAGAGAAGGATGAGGAGGAGAAATGAAGCGAAGAGAAATAGAAAAGAAGACAAAGGGTACAGAGAGGAAGTGAAAGTGTGCTGGAGAGAGAAGAGACAGGGAGTTAGAGAAGAAGAAGAAGAGAGAAATGGAGGAGAGAGAGTGAGAGAGTGAGGTTGTTCGGGGGTCAGCCTCGTCTCAACTGGTCCGAGTTTTCAGAAATACTATTTGTGTCTGTCTTTTACTGAAGCATAACTAAACCCTCAGTTTCTCCCCTCCTCTCCTGACACCTCTTCTTCTCTGCTCCCATCGGAAAACATCACACGTCACCTTTTTATTTATTTATTTTCCCCCCTGCAGAAGGGCGTGAGAGTTAAAGCCGGGCTCAGACTCTTAATTCAGCGGAGTGTTGTTTGCATGCGGGCCCGGTGCGGACGCCCCTCAGCCTCTCTCTCATCGTGTCCCGGCGCGGCGGCTGGGCTGTCAGCGGCCCGGAAGATGGATGAATTATCCGGGCGAGGTCTCCTCCAGCGATCTCACCTCATTTAGATGCCGTGTTCGGCTCTGACTCTCGCTAATAGCGTGACAGCGTGTTAGCTTAGCAAGCGCCGAGCCACGTACCGCCTCCGCTTCTTTGTTTACAAATGCGCGCTAATAAGGTGAGGGGGGGACTCGGGAAGCGCGCGACCCCCCCCCCCCCCCCTTCCTCGCGTGCTCACTCTAATTCCCTCCCCGGTGACACATCGGCCGTGGCGGTTGTGGTTCCGCGGCGAGCTCGGGGCTAGCCTCCTTATCTCCTCTCCTGCGATTGGAGCGGCTGCTGCGGGGTGTCACTGGCAACTGTGGGATCAGTGCTCACAGTTGCTCCATGGTATGTGTGTGTGTGTGTGTGTATGTGTGTGTGATTGCTCACAGGGGCATGATTAACACCCTACAGCTTGAGAAAAATTGTGTAAGAACATGCATACTGGCACACACATACACACACACATACACATACTATACAGACACACGCGTGAAGTTGTCACATGCATGCTCAACTCAAAATTGCACAAATCTCTAGTGCCTCTCTCTCTCTCTCTCTCTCTCTCTCTCTCTCTCTCTCTCTCTCTCTCTGCCTCATGCTCCCTTACATATGCATATCAGTATGCAAGGCAGTCGCACGTGTTGACACACACATGATCATGGAGAGAGAGAGAGAGAGAGAGAGAGAGAGAAAGAGATGATTTATATGACTTGAGTTTGCCTGACACTATGTATAGCAGTTAAAGGGCGGTGTGTGTGTGTGTGCGTGTGCGTGTGTGTGTGTGTGCACGTGCGGCAACTGCGTGAGAACAAATAAGCCTTTGTGCGATGCATTCAAGCTGACACACACGCTGCAAAGTATGTGTGTGTGCGCGTGTGTGCGTGTGTGTGTGTGTGTGTGTGTGGGTCTCCCTGGGTAGAGGGCCATTCACTGAGGCCAAGTTGGTAGGAGTGTTAAAACATGAGCCTCCTACCTCCATCTCCTCCTCAACAAGGTTCACATTCATCACATCCTCACACTCTCTCTCTCTCACAAAGGCCCCCTCCCTCCCTCCCTCCCTCCCCTCCCCTCCCTCCCCTCCTAAACCCCATACCACAGCCCCTGTAATCCCCCCCTCTGGGTAATGGGACGCCAACCACTGCTTGATCCCCTCTTGGACGTTTCTCTGTGGACTCTGTGGCCTGTCTGTTGCGTGGCTGCTTTCATCTACTTGATATCCTTCCTCTCTCTTCTCATCTCTCTCCCTACATCTGACTCTCCCTCCATCAGATATCCTGTGTTATTGAGCATGATGGAACCCCCCCCCCCCCCCCTCATCTCCATGGCAACCCAGCAGGCCCGCCTCGGATGCCACTAGACAGCCAGGGGGGTTCACAGAGGCCTCGGGCGCTAATCATAGGGAGGGGGGAGACGGGCAGGGACAGACGGCCAATTAGATGGGAGCAGGTTGAGTCGGCTGGCAGGTTGGGTGGAGGTCAGCGCCTTTTGCTCCATCGTCCACGGCCAACCCACCAACTAGACGGGAGGCTGACAGAAATATGTCAGCTGCTTTTTCACCATATGGCCAAAAGCGTGCCTGCGGCTTCGTAGTAGCCGGCTGAAAAACGACCTCGCCCAGCCTCCACACCGCTCACCGACACAGATCAAGAAGCAAAATCATCGATGGAGGATATTTACTGTCAGCAGCGTCACACTTGAAACACACAGCTCACAACTATTGCTGGTGATTTCTTAGTCAGTGCATGTACAGTGCCATACTTTAGACCGGCGGTCCTCAAATCCGGAGCCTCGGGGTCCAGAGTACCGCTGGTTTTCTATTCCGCCAGGTAGTTTCCATTCTAGCTGTCTAATCAGGGATCGGTTAAGACCTGGGATGTCAGGTGAATGCAATTCACTTCCTGGTAGGAGAGAAAGACCAAAACCAAACTCTGGACCCCGAGGTCCGGATTTGAGGAACTCTGCTTCAGACTGACGATGTGACCTGTTTTTGAGTTTATTGGTAGACTCTCCCTGGCTTGTTTGACTGTGGATTAAAAAAAACAAAACAATTAATGGTACTATCGGTTTCACACACTCTCAGAGCATCACACGGTGTGGTATCATGCACACCTTCATACACAGAAATAGGAGACGAACAGACGTATTGTCTTGCAAAGCTGCGCGTTTATTACACCGCGGATACTCTGAGCACGAGTACGTTTTCATCCTCTCTCACGCCGAACGCGCCCAGACCTCACAACCATCCCGCTTGTTGTTGATTGCCAAACACATCGACTGTGGGATGTTAATGGCTGCGTAATTGATTCTAATCACCAGATCTACTTTAACACAATAGACTCAGTGGGCCTCAGTGTGTGTGTGTGTGTGTGTGTTAGTGTGTGTGTGTTTGTGCCCCTACATTGGAATAAGATCATTCCGTTTTCTTTCAGGCTGTCTATTAATCTTGAGTGCACCCGACCTCGGCGCTCTCCTTTCTTTCCTCTGTTTGTCTTCATCCGCGCGATTTTGTTTTCACAGTTTTTCCTAAGTGGCAGCTCCAGCGAGCCATTAGCGGAGCGCCAAACGTTAGAGGAGCAGCTTAGAGGAGAGGGGAAAACAGGGAGTGGGACCTTTTTTGCCCCTGACCCATATTACAGCACATTAAGCATCACCTCCCCTCCCTCCCCCTCACTCTCTCTCCCCCACCGCCTCTGTCTCTTTATCTTGTTTCCAAAGCCTTGTTATGCCTCTTGTCTTAATGCGCTCTCTCTCTCTCTCTCTCTCTCTCTCTCTCTCTCTCTCTCTCTCTCTCTCAGAAGGTCTGTGTTGTGGGAGCTGAACTAGAGGCCGGCAACCAGCGGCACTCGCAGCCAGGCCTATTCATCAGTGTCACAGCAGCCCTCCACTCTGCTTCATTACTGACTGGCTAATGGCACAGATCAGTGCAGTTTATTTGCTATAATTAGCCTGCACCATTTGGCCAGCGCAGCCCTTTGCGTAGTCTGCTGCACTTACTGCTGCCGCGTCACCCTGTGTGTGTGTGTGTGTGTGTGTGTGTGTGTGTGTGTGTGTGTGTGTGTGTGTGTGTGTGTGTGTGTGGCTGTTAAGTCTAAAAAGAGGCACGAAAACCTACTCCCGTCATTAACAAGCTATATAGTCCCATCAGTCTTGACATCCCCCATTGCCCTGTGTCCACCGTGTCCTATAAAGTCATGCCTGATTGCAGAGCAAGAAGCCGCGCGCCTTGTAAAACTTTACAAGCGCTACCCTTGTAAAGAGGGGTAGAGTGTACTGTAGATACAGTGGAGAGAGAGAGAGAGAGAGAGAGAGAGAGAGAGAGAGAGAGAGAGAGGGGGGGGGGGGGGGGGGGTGATAACAAGATGGAGTGAATGAGTGAATGAGTGGTCAGCTTCCTCTCTCTGTGGCTCTGCGGTCAAATCTACCTCTTTTTCTCTCTCGTCCTACTCAAGTGTCTCGGTCGTTTTACCCCTGTCTCCCCCCCCCCCCCCCCCCCCCCCCCGTCTCCCCCCCTCCCTTGCCTTCCAACCTAATCTCCCACACCCCCATGCACTCTTGTTTTCTCCGCCCTCTCTCCCTGTTCCTCTCCCACTTAATCTCACTGTCTTTCTCCCACTCTTGTGTTCCTAAAAGCCGCAGCCTCTTGTTTTCTCGTCGTATTGCATTTTTAATCTCTTCCCCCAGTGTGTGTGTGTGTGTGTGTGTGTGTGTGTGTGTGCGTGTGCGTGTGGGGGGGGGGGGTATTTAGCGTAGATGCTAGTATAACCTCAAAGGGAGTACAGCCTTACGTCACTGAGATGGAGTGAGGAGAGTAGAGGAGAGAGGGACCAGAGGATAACAGCCCTGTAAATAATTGACACTGATGCTCCTCTATACTTCTACACCACCCTCTCCCTCCCTCCCTCCCTCCCTCTCACCCTCAGGTCTCCTCATCCTCCCCCAAACCACCTTTCCTGAGCTCTCTAGTTTCTGTTTCTTCATCCCTCCTGTTTTCTATCCTCATCCTCGTTACATTGCCCCCCCCCCTCTCAATATACAGCCACACACATTCTTCTTTCCACACGGGAAAAAACAACACATTTCACATTTACTTCAGAAATGTGAAATGTGAAAAGTTTCTGCAGTATATCTAATATATTTCTCTGTTTGGGTTCTACTGCTGCTCCTCTTCCACCATCCATTCTATTGCAATCGTTTTGACTGTGTCCTTTAATTGAAGCCATGGAGGAATCGCCTTTGAGATATCATTGGCTAATGAATTGTGATAATGGCCATCAGTGCTGTGTTCTATCGCCACCGTGAGCGTTATTATGTCTCCTCATGTTGTGTTTGCTGTAAAGTGTACCAGAGGGGCTCTGCTATATTCTGTAGCGAATCAATCCCGAGAACTAAACAGGACGAAATGAAAGAAGAAAGTGGATTTTTTTTTCTTTTCTATTTGTTATGAGAATTTGTCCTAAATGTGAATTGGAAATTCATCTTAATTTCCCATCTCCATCCCCCTCCATCTCTCCCCTCATCTGTTCCATTTTCTCACCACCCCCTTCTCCCTTCCTCTCCCCGGTCCCGTCGCTCCTGCTGCTCCTCGCGTCGTCTTTTGATTCTGCGATTAGCATTCTGCTGCATCACCGTTCTGTCTATCACTTTAACGCGGTGGCGCAGTGAAGCCCAGGCGTTGATGTCAGTCTTGTTCAAAGATAAAAAAAAAAAGAGAGAGACACACACACACACACACACACACACACATGGCAGATATGAGAGGTGTGAGAGCAGCTCAGTGAAGGCCAGAGTTTAGAACATCATTAGTTTTGGAAGGGCGAGCCAGGCAAGGTGAACGTATTACTCATTTCTCAACCGTACAGGAAGCTGGAGAAAGTTTCCCCCCCCCCCCCCCCGAACCCGGTCGCTATCTCCAGATGATGCCCCCATCCACCTCGGATAAGACTTCTGTTTTTGTGGTTAATATACCCTGTCACAGACCTAATCTACAAAACACTCCAAAAACCAGTCACTATCTCTGTCCTCTGGAGGTTAAAGAAGTTTCTCTCTCTCTCTCCTCTCTCTCTCTCTCTCTCTCTCTCTCCGTCTTATCGGCACAGTAAGTAGCGCTGCTGTTTCAGGACCGGGGGACACGAACAGATTAGGCTCTCCGGCGGAATCTCCCAAATGCTTAGTATTCTGCCCGGTCGCCACGACAACAGGCCCCGCTGGTGGCGGGGCGGCGGGGCGGCGGGCGGCGGCGGCGGCGGCGGCTCACAGTCGATTGGCTCCCATTAACCTGCCAGTCGGCTCTTCAATTACTTCATTAGAGCCGGTGCGGAGGCGTGAGGAAGGCCCCCCCCCCCCCCCCCCCCGGACACTCGGTGGCTGTCGCTCCGCCGCGGGCCCACCTCGTCTCCTGGCACCTGCACGCCGCGAGCACCGACCCTGCTGTCGTGGCCCTTTAGTGGTTCGGGCTTCGTCCTCCGCGGTCCTCTGGGGGGAAATAGCTCGCAGATAGCTCACTTTTTTTTGTGTTTATTTTTTTTGCCGTTTCTGCTCTTTGGGATAGTTTACAGTGGAGAGAGACAGGAACGATGGGAGAGAGAGAGAGAGCCACCAGGATGCCCCCTGACAGTCTGTTTAGGCTGTTTAGGCTGTTTAGGCTGTCTGTTTTGGCGTGCGCTTCCTGATCGGATCCATGCACACAAGTAGATTTCCGTTGACGTACTGTATCTCCTATGTGTGGATTGGAGACGCATTCCAGTCTCACAGTGCGTTGTCGATGTGTCTTTGACCGCCTCCGGAGAAGATTTTCAACGTGTCTCGGGTGCTTTTTCCACCTGGATTTCCACATCTGATTACAGTCTGACCGCCCAGGAAGCTTCGCACCAGGTGTGAAGCGGGTCTGCGTTTTCACTACATCTGGTCTCCCACTCCCAGTGTGTGTGTATGTGTGTGTGTGTGTGTGTGTGGGCCTTTGTGCGTGTGCGTCGGTG
>JAXDDW010000003.1:13807500-14025000 GCA_034670385.1 Hoplostethus mediterraneus | reverse complement strand
AGATTAGGCGAGGCTGAGAATTCCGTCTGGTGGAAAACAAGTTGTACAAAAGGAAAACTTTAGCTTCTTGTGTTTTTGCCTTTTGTTGTTTTTTCTTTCTTTCCATTCTCTCTCTCTCTCTTGCTCTCTCTCTCTCTCTCTTGCTCTCTCTCTCTCTCTCTACATTTTACTGATGAGTAAGCAGGCACAAGTGCACCTATCCTTCTTCCCTGCACCCCCCCCACCCCCACCCCTTCAGTGTTTAGGGGACATATTGGAAAACCATTAACTCTCATTATGCTTTATAGCAACCCATTCTCCAACCCACACCCTTTTAATCACAATCCCACCCCTCCCCTGTGCGTGTGTGTGTGCGTGTGCGTGTGTGTGTGTGTGTGTGTGCATATTCTACATCCCTCTCTGCTCAGCGGACAGTAATGAACCACTCCCAGCGTAATGCATTTGGGACCCCACAAAGTCCCCCCATCCTTCTTTTTACGACCCGGGCGGCTCCTTTTACAGCGTCCCATCCCATCCCAGCCACGGCAACGTTACGCATTCCTGAGCCGCGGCCGCCGAACGGGATCCAGAGCGGTGCGGCGCAAATAAAAGGAGATCGGCGTGAATGGGATATGGATTCCTGTTTTTATGAACTCGTAGAGGTGTATTGAAACCCTTACAGCTGTCCCCTCGGTCCTCGTCGCCCTAAATAACCAGGCACTCGTAAAGTGTTGAATGTACTGTAACCGTTCTGTATTGAATTGTGCTCTGATTTGATCGTCCATGACAGTGTGCGTGTGCGTGTGTGTGTGTGTGTGTGTGTGTGTGTGTGTGTGTGTTTCGCCGGCAGGCACAGAGGGATGGGAATTTTGACCATATGGTCTTTGATGGACACACACACACGCACACACACACACATTCATAATGAGTGGATTTAAATTCTGGTTGTTCTCTCCCAGCCAAGGCAACTGTCATCATCAAGCCGCAAAACTCCCATAATCCATCTGCGGCATGACAGCGTCCCAACAGCTCCACTCGGCAGCAAGAAAAACTGTCTCTCCATCTTTCGCGCTCTTCTTCTTTATTTATTTATTTATTTTCCATTTTCACTCCCCTCTGCTCATTTCTCCTCTGGGTTGGTTTCTATTCTTCTCATCTCTCGTCTCGTCTTATTTTTGTAATTACACGTTTTTCTTTTGAAACTTTTACTCCGGTTGTGATTATTCGCAGGGAGGCTATTACATATGACAATGGTGATATTAACGATGATGAAAATGATAGGACGATGACATAACGACAGTGAGGATGATGATGATGATGATGACGATGACAATCCCCCCCCAAAAAAGTGCTGACGATGAGGAAGGCGAGCGTTCTGACCCGTGTGTGTTTTTCCTCCTCGGTCCAGATGGAGAGAGACAGACGGAGGGCACAGACGCCAGCCGCAAGAGGGACACTCGCTCCTCAGCCGGCCAGCACAAGAGTGAAGACACCAGCGACAGCAGAGAGGACGAGGCGGCAGTGAGTCTTTCTCTCTCTCTTTCTTTCTTTCTCTATCGGTCTTTGTCTGTCTCTCTCATCGTCCCTGTCAGAGAGAAATACTCCCTCATTCCCTGTTGTCTGTCCTCAGCCCCTTTGCCCCAGCCCACCCCAATCTCTCTCCCAACAAAGACCCACGATGAGGTTTGCGTGGAGGAACTCATCAGGACTCCAGCAATCACAGTCCAGATCTTAATTGTCGCCGAAACACTCGGCTGCTCTGTTCTCGTAGCGGCCGATTAGCTGGGGGGGGGGGGGGGCTGCCTCTGTAATGGCAGATTAGGGATGATGCTGAATGAGCCAGTGGCAGGTTAAGGGGGTGTATGAAATCGGCCGGTGTAGGCGGGGAAAAAACATTACAGAGAGTTTTAATCGTTCCGAAACTTTTTTTTTTCCCTTTGTCCCACTGTAACCCTCCCACAGCCTGGCCTCGTGACCCCCCCCCCCGCCCACTGCAGTGAGTGATGGTAGTGTTTCCAGCTACAGGAAGCCACAGACCAAAAGATATCGCAAACATTTTTCAAAGCGATTATGCATTCCGTCCTCCTCCTCGAGTATTTAATGACTTTTTTTTTTTTTTTTTTTGCGATAGTTATCGTGATGAGAGAGAAAAAGTAGACGGAGCAGACGTCCAACAGAGGAACACAGTCATAGAGGTCACTAGCACTTGGTACATGCAGCAGTAGAGCATGGACTGGGCGGGTATGGTTGGGTTAGTATAGTTTTATTGATACTGCCTATCCATACTGATACTTAACAGTACTCTTATTGATAATGTGCTACACTGATGTCATGAGGGGAGACTGTAGTGCAGTGATCCTGTTAATATCCTGTGATCACTAGTTGTACGTATGATGCTTTGTTTGGACCTCATGCCAAAACAAAAGCATCATACGTGTATTCTGATGAGGCGTATTACCTGGATCCAGCAGAAGCATTGCTCAGTCAAAAACACCGCACACCTTCAAAGTAACACCACGCTGAGTTGTAAGTGTTTCATCAGATTGCTGCTATCGGCCCCCCTTGCCCTTTAAAAAAAAAATTTTTTATTTTTTACATAAATTGCATCTGTATTTTTATCTACTTCAGTAAAGTCGGCCCACACTTTCTCACTCTTCAACGCATCGATATGCAACTTTTTGCCCGAGGCAGGAAGTGTATTATTAGTCCCGCCCTCCTCCCACTCAGTTGGGCAGGTTGCACTTGTCACTCATCTTGATGAGCTGCGTGCCTTGAACCGGCATCTAGCCTGAAGCTGCGCCCATAAAGCCACGGCAGCCGGTGAAGGAGCAGACGGCAATCTGCGTTAAAGCGTGTTTCCCTGAGCTACCGACCTTATTTGTGGCAGAAGGTGTTTTATCTGAGGGAACAAACGCTCAATGATTACGTTCAAAATGTATTTTCCACTCGATGAATGAGTACGTGTCTTGTTGAATATAGAGACTATATAGACGCTAGCAACAATTACCTTCCGGTGCCGACCAATCAGGAACCTAAGCCGGCACGGGTTCACAATCCACCCTAGTGGATTTTGTCGTGATCACACTGATCTCCAAACTGCGTTCAGCACCGACTACACCGCTGGCAGACCTGACAGATGGCGGTGTACGACGGTGCCGTTTAACATCACACCAGTACACCGATACACAACATGCTAAGTTGGCCGCACGACAAGCTGGAAACCTGCAGGAGGTTGAAACCCAAACTCCAAAGTTAAAACCCAAATAGTTACAATATCACTAAGTGGCTGTTGCACGCGGAGGGGGGAGGGGGGGGGGGGGACCAGCCAAGAGAAGAAAACGATATCTCATTTGCTAAAACGCAGTCGTTTTCAAAAATCGATTTAAGTCTGGAGGCTTGAGGAAATGTGCTTGACGAGATAAGAGTGGCGGGGCCGGGGCTTTTCTGAACGCCCCCCCCCCCCCCCCTCGCTCTAAACCCTCAACCTGACTGATAGCGCCGGGGCTCCTCTTCTGTGACGGTCGGTCGGTCGGCTCGCCAGGATGAGTCGGTCTCAGGCTCAAGCACTGCCGCTGCACCGTGAGCGGTCTGAACATCCGGGGGGGGGGGTCGTTACAAAGTGTCAGAAAGTTTACGGCGCGGTCTCGATGAAATTCTAATCGCGTCGCTTTGTCATTTGTTCCCTAAACGACTGGTGATGGATG
This sequence comes from Hoplostethus mediterraneus, assembly GCA_034670385.1. NCBI lineage: Eukaryota > Metazoa > Chordata > Actinopteri > Trachichthyiformes > Trachichthyidae > Hoplostethus > Hoplostethus mediterraneus. The sequence continues at coordinate 14,021,317 of JAXDDW010000003.1, read as the reverse complement.
GACGTTTGCGTCAAATGATGATCGCTTAGATGAACTGTGTGCGAAAAGCAACTCCTAAATCATAACAATTACAATGGAGGAGATAGGATTGGCCCATTGCAGGAGGTACTTATTTGGATTTACGACGTGCGCGGTATAAGACTCCGCTCGTGCTTCTCTATAATACTGGTGTATTTGTAGTCGTGTCCTTTGCTGAGAAATGTGCATCTGTCTGTCATCGCGATTTCCCCTCAAGACGTTTCTGCTAAGCTCTACAACCGCATCTCTCTCCTCATCTATTATTGACCAGCCCATTTACCAGCTCTTTGTTCCAGTCATGCCTGACCGCTCTTATGTGCTTGTGTGTGTGTGTGTGTGTGTGTGTGTGTGTGTGTATCATATGTTTCACATCTCTCTGGAGGTTTCTCTTCAATCAGGACCAACATCCCAAGGAAAATGCAAAGCAACGTAATTGACACCCTGTCAGAACGTGTCAAAGGTCAAACCTGCAGGTCGTGTTTTTTAGGCCTCGGTGGCCCCGCGGCGGAGGTCAACGCGCACGGGTCGGACTCGTGTTTGTGTGTGCGCGTGAGAGAGAAAGAGAGGTCGTGGAAGAGAGAGAGAGAGAGAGAGCGAGAGACAAAGAAAGAAAGAGGAGGAGGAAGGATGGTTTAATGTATTTCACACGTTGTAATATGGGTCAGGGGCTCAGAAGTCCTTCTCCTCTAAGCTCCCCTAATGTTTTGTGCTCCACTAATAGCTCTCACACACACACACACACACACACACACACACACACACACACACACACACGAGAATGAGGATGAGTGGTCCGATGGATGTCCAATATAAGACTGAGTAGCTATTGATAGTTGATAATTGATTCCATGTTTAAATTTATGCTCTACTATTACTATTTCCTCCCATTCTCTCTCTCTCTCTCTCTCTCTCTCTCTCTCTCTCGCTCCCTTTCTACCTCTGTCCCCGGCTCATCTTCAAAACACAGAGTTGCGGGGCGTCCTTGACGGAAGTGAGTAAAAGTGAAGAAGAGGATGCTGGCTTCTGATTAAAGCCCTGTAACTGGCGTTCGCCCATTTTTCTCTCTGTTGCTAAGTGGAAAGCAGGCTCTTTTTTTCCCAGCCGAGCGAGAGGTGAGAGAGTGGGTGTTAAGTGGAGCAAATTAGAGGGACGGGGAAAAGAGGGGAGAGAGCAAAGGAGGGGGACAAAAGGAGTGAGGAAATCGGAGGTAAAGAGAGGAGATGGGTAGCAGAGATCCTTCCTCCATAGAGGGAGTAATTACATTCCCCTCTGCCTTTAGTGAAACAGGCACAGGAGCTGGGACTGAGCAGCAAGTGTTTGCCTCTGCACCTCTCTTTCTTTTCCCTTCAGATGACTGAAATTGCACCTTAAATAGTTGTTGACAAATTGTGTCAGGTTTTTGCAATTACAGGATCCGACTCGTGGCGCTTTACTTTTCACCAACAGAGAGGAATATCTTTCTGGCCACCTGCTTTTTGGAGACGGAAAAAATTGCAATAAATTATCACAGTCACAAAAAGAGAGAGAGAGAGTGTGTGTGTGTGTGTGTGTGTGTGTGTGTGTGTGTGTGTGTGTGTGTGCGTGCATTACCCCCTCCAGAGGAGCCTCCAGGTGGTTACCACTGTTCCTGACAGTCTGACACTAAGGTTAGATAAAGTAGGGTATAGTGTGTGTGTGTGTGTGTGTGTGTGTGTCCTCTTGGCATTGGGTGTATATACGTCCATGTATACCTGTGTGAATGTATGTGTGCACCTGTGTGGGTATTTATATATGTGTGTGTGTGTGTGTGTGTGTGTGTGTGTGTGTGTTGTGAATATGGATGAGATGTGGGTTCTGTGCTCTGCTCCCTGCTTCCCCTGTCAGTGGCAGATTGCTCCCCTGGGTCCCTCCCTTCATCTCACATACCTGATGAGGAGAGAGAGGGGGGTGGGGGGGTGGGAGAGAGGGGAGGCAGGGAGGGATTTTAAAGGAGGAATGATGGAGGATAAAGAGGAGGGGTGGGGCTCTGCAGTAGACAAAGGGCTGGAGGACAAAAAGAGACAGAGGAGAGGAGCAGAGTTGATAAAGCGGTGAAACGCTGAACGTTGATCGAAGGAGAGATGAGGGAAGAAAGAGGTGAGGATGGGCAGACAGACAGACAGACAGACAGACAGACAGACAGACAGACAGACAGACAGACAGACAGACCTCCCCACATATAAAGGGCAGGGCCGCAGCTCTCAGTGCTCCCAGACACTAATAAGGCAGTTGGCTGTAAAAGGCCAGTAAGACAAGGTAAAGGGCTGGTAAACGAGGTCATGGACATGAGAGGGGAGGAGAGGAGAGAGGAGAGGAGAGAGGAGAGGAGAGGAGAGGAGAGAGGAGAGAGGAGAGAGAAGAAGGGGTACCATAGTCTTCCAGCTGACGGAGATTTTAATCATAGTGGCAATTTTACGGCGGCTCATAAACCGCAGCAGCCAGGGTTCATTGTTAACCTCCAATTGCTTTCGGGGCTGTAAATATGGCCGCCTTACACCAGCGGCCTTGCCCATAGTTTATGTGAGACGGGACGGAGCCGGCGCCGGGGAGACGTCTGCAGAGAGGATGGACCGTCTGGTAAACAAACATACGGCCCCATCAGACCAGACGAGGCTCACGCTTGGCTCGGCTCCTGGTCCTGAACTTCACCGCGTCGGTCCGAGTGACGGGAAGCAGCTTTGCCCGGTTCCCCCAAAAACATTTTGAATTTCGTCACGGTTTTGTAAAAAAGTGAGGATAGTCAAGGAGGGTGCTTCAGGGTGCTGGATCCAGGCGGTGACCCAGTGGCCTCATTCCTGACATTTGGTTGACGGAGCTCTCACCTGATCGGCTCGTCCGCCTGCCAAAGTGGAACTGGATCTCCCATGAGGCATTTGGTGCAGGGGCTCTAGCGCCCAACCCCAGGATGTCTGAGCTCACGCTGTGTTTGTTTTCCGCCACTTTTCACAAGTGCGTTTGTCACCCCTGTCTCCAAAACAGTTTAATAAATGTTTTTTGTTTTTTGTGTTGTCATGAACCAAAGACTTGCCAGCTGCCAGCCCAGGTCTTACGAGTCTCTGTCTGAAGAGAGAGGGACCGCTACAGGTGGGACGCTCTCAAGGGCAGATGGGCGGATATTAGAGCCGTTGTTGTGGATTTCTCTCTGTTGCACAGTAAACAAGGTGGTAAGCTGTCAAAAGTGAACTCGGGGGGGCTTTTAGAAAATGGTGGGTCAATCCCTCCTGATGCACTTACGACAAATTGAGCCGACATACAGGACAGCGGCTTTAACGGGAGAAGGTTGGGATGTGAGGGAGGCAGAGAGAGAGAGAGAGAGAGAGAGATGATGATGATAATGTTAACAGCTTGAATGGATGTCTTTCTGTTGGATGCTATGAGTTCATTTCTTCTGCCGGTCTCCCAATGGGGGCCGATTGATCCAATCTGGATGATAACAATTAGCACAGTGGCGCCCGAGGCCACGCTGACCTCCCCGCGGTTGTAACGGTCCAGTCAACAGCCCTGGATTAAACCTGACCAGAGCACCAGCGCCAGCATCTTCCTGGTGTTTACGGCTCAGTGATGCAAAAGCGTTTCACCTGCTGGTCCCCCTGCTCACCAGCGTACATCCCCTTGGCATTTCCAGACAGTTTCTATATCCCCTTGAATGAACATAATTGCAGTTCATGGGTCTGGTTTCAGCCTCAGCCCTCCAACAACAACACCAACCGGCAACTGGTAACTGTCATTTTTCAAGCTCGGGGATGTTGACAGCTCCGTTATATGAGGCTATTTGAGGGTTCGGGCCAGTATTGTTTATCCTCTGGCTGCTTCACTGCTTTCACTCATTCTCTCCATCACCCCTCAGGCATTTGTCAGCCCGGTGTTGATCCACAGAGGCCAGAGCCTCCGCACTGTGGACCTGCAATAAATTCCCAGGCAGGGCTCCAGCGCTGTCCTCTGCACTGTCCTCACACCCAGCCACTCACCATTTCTGGACAGGACGGGACACACACTAAACACTCCCCTCAATATGGACAATAGAGCACACCCGCACACCCAACTACACACATTTTCTCTTTTCCTTCTCGGGCTTTAAGAGCATCCCCGCTTTACTCCCATCCTTTATATTCCAGATAGCGGCGGGGGGATGAATTACACAGGAGGATCATACCAATCCTTTTAGGCACTCTGTCGAAGTGAGTAAAGATTCCCCGCCGCATTCAAGCGCAGTTTCATCCCTAACTCGCTCCTCGTTCCTTCCCCCCCCCCCCCCGGCTGGCTGTGCTCCATCTTTGTGCCGGGGCGAAGCTGTTACCGGGCGGCTGTTTACTGTTACCGGTCGGCTTCACGCTGTTTGCCATGCTGGCAGGAGGTCACTGGGTCACGAGACATGCCAGTGGTCTGTTTCTGTTTCTCCTCCTCTCTCTCTCTCTCTCTCTCTCTCTCTCTCTCTCTCTCTCTCTCTCTCTCTCTCTCTCTCTCTCTCTCTCTATGGGGTATTGTTCATTCGACTGACATGCGAGATGACCGCTGAGCGTGGCCAAGGTGGACTGCTGATGAGGGCGTGGGAAGTGAATTTCTGATGAGGCCGGCGCTGCAAATCCATCTCATAGTTCAGTGTTTCCCCCTTAGCCTGACATGGAAATACTAAGGAAATACTAAGGAATGAAACTAAGGAAATAAAATTACAGTGCAGAGAAATCTTATTTTAGCACACATTTATTGCTATTGAAAAACCTTCACTGTTGAAACAGAAACACAAAAATAATGAAATAGACAAAGGTTAAGTAAATGGAGAAATTGAAAGCCTCACTGGCAAAGTTTGCAGCCAAAGGATGAGACCTAAGAACAATGACAAGTTGATGAAATGTTACCACGGTTGTGTGAAGTGTTAAATCTAACTACACGCTTTACCTTTTGCTGTCGCTTTCTCTGCAACTTCGGGCAGATTGCTCAGACTTTCTATGTCGTCTCTAATTTAACGATTTCATCCACCAAACACAAAAGCGGCTCTGTGTTGGTTAGTGCTCTCGCCTCACTGCAAAGAAGGACCTGGGTTCAGTTTGAGTTTGCATCTTCTCCTCGTGTTCAGTTGGGTTTCCTCCAGGTTCTCCGGTTTCCTCACACATGTCAAAAACATGCAGGTCAGGCGGACAGGAAGCTTTAAAATGGGCATGTCTACCTATTAGCCTTGTGATTAGCCTCGGTCTCTCTCTGCCTGCCACCCAATGCATGCTGGGTAAGGCTCCAGCCTCCTGCACACCCTGAACAGGATTAAGTGGGTAGAGAAAATGAATGAGCTGATAGATATATAATAATTACCTGTTGTACTTGAGATATTTTCACATCATACGCTTGTCTCTGCAGAGCCGGCGGTGCAGCAACAGCAGTGGGTATTTGATCAGAGCAGGATCCTTCAGAGCAAAGAGAGCTGTTAGATGGTCAAAGGCCTTGGGAGAGAGAGAGAGAGAGAGAGAGAGAGAGAGAGAGAGAGAGAGAGAGAGAGAGAGAGAGAGAGAGAGAGAGAGAGAGAGAGAGAGAGAGAGAGAGAGAGAGAGAGAGAGAGAGAGAGAGAGAGAGAGCACATTAGCCCCCGCAACACAAACCTGGTTAAGTGCCTAAGTGTTGTAAGTGCTTTTAGAAGGCCGGATCATAGAACAGGACGGGGCAGTGTCAGTCATCTCTGGAGGAGTGTGTGTTTCCTTGATGATAGTGGTCAGCCAGACACTAAACAAGCAGGTGCTGCTCCTGAGGAAAAGAAACGTGTACTTCCGTGTTTCTGACGCGCCATGAAGACAGTTTTTCTATCCAAGAAATGAAGGAAACACAGCAGGGATAAGAACCCTAGTGGAATAAAAAAAAGCTTAACAAAAGAAGGGAAACAGCTCTCTCTCTCTCTCTCTCTCTCTCTCTCTCTCTCTGTCTATCTCTGTCTATCTTTCCTGCCAAATCTCCAACCGCTGATGCGTTTACTCGACGAGCGGCAGATAAGGAAAGACTTAGCAACGTGGATGGATGGATGGATGGATGGATGGATGGATGGATGGATGCAGCGATGCGGTGATGTGAGTAATTGGTGTGGAAACGAAATTCTTGGTGTGGTTATGCTGCGTTTCTACCGGGTCCTCTTTTGATTTCAAGGGAGAGGAGCAGCACATTCATTTGCGTTCCCGTGGGAACACTTCCTGCTTTCATCACCATTCCCTGTTTGCCAGAATCAGATTAAGTGCCATATCTCTTCAGACTCTTGAGGGTATTTTGTGTTTTTTTTTGCTTCTGTTTTCCCATTTTATGCTTTTCTCCAAGGAATTTTTGCCAGCTTTTGAACTATCCACTCGTTCACCTGGGAGTGGCGGCAAAACAGGAACTAATATATTCGGGAGAGATAAATAAGAAGACGTGTAACTCATTGATTTACCGTGACTTGGATGTGCTATTCATATAGGCAGATACAAACACAGATGACAGTGTTGCCTGCTCTGAGGAGATCTTTCACAGGCTAACATTTGTGCAGGCGTCCCAGCTTATCCGCCCAGATGGGTTTTTGATTTAGGTGGTCCTTCACTGGCACGGCTGAAATGTGTTCAGATTTTTTTTTCTTAATCTGAAATCTGGATCTTGTATCGGCCTCTTTTATTTCCCTGTTTGCTCCCGTCTCTGTCTGTCTCTCTTTTGGCGTTTCTCTTTGTGTGTCTCTCTCTCCTCCTGTCACGACTTTCCCTATCCCTTTCTTCTCCCCCTCCCTCCCCAGCTTCCCTGTTCCCTTCCCTCCCTCCCTCCCTCCCTCCCTCCCTCTGGAGTGTGTGTCCAGTCTATAATGCAGCGTCTCCTGTGGTGAAGCGGCCCGTGGGCTTTCGCTCCTCATTGATCTCTGCTGTGCCGATGCGGTCCGGGCCGAGCCCAGATACTCGGAGCCTGTTGATTGATCTCCCCACCGAGGCGTGGATCTTGACCTGCCTCACTGCCTCTGGAAGCTTGTACTCCCTTCCTCTTCAAACTCCTTTGTCCGCCTCATCGTCCTCTCACTTTCATCTGCCTTCTCCTTCTGTTTCTCAATCTCCTATATACCAACGCTTCCTTAGAAACCTCCCCGCATTTCTCCTGCTCCTCCCCTCCTCCTCCACTTTGTCCTCCTCCTGCTGAGCCTGTTGATTGATGTCACCATTGAGGCGTGGAGCTCATCCCACTGCCTCTGGAAGCCCAGCTTGTACTCCCTTCCTCTTCAGCTCCTTCGTCCGCCTCATCATCCTCTCACTTCCACCTGCCTTCTCCTTCTCCTTCTCCTTCTCCACCTTCTCCCCTCCTCCTCTTATACCAATTATTTCACCTCCTGCTTCTTTTAAATCACCTCCCTATACCAACGCTTCCTTGGAAACCTCCTCTCCACCTATACCACGTCCTCCTCCACTTTGTCCCCCTCCTGCTCATTGCACCTCCTCCTGCTCTTCCTCGCCCTCGTGCATCAACTCCATTAATGCCTCTATTACCACCTCCACCACTGCTCCTCCCTCACCCTCTTCCTTTCCTTCCACCTCTACCTCCTCCTCCTCGTTTCACCTCCTGTAATGGGTTAGAAAAAAGTAGATTATTATCCATTTTTGTGAAAAGTCCATTATAATCCCATCATAATCCTATAATTATAGTCCCATGATATTGTCGTCTTTAACATGTTGTACTTGACGGATAACCACGTTGCCACGACAACCACAGACACCGCAGAAGTTTGACCTTTGAACGTCTTTGAGCGATAGGTGCGAACGCGCCGAGCCACATCTAACTAGCTCCTCCAATCCAATCACACGCAATCAGACCCCCCCCCCCCCCCGAGTCCTTTTTCCACTATATGTGTTGCCATGACAACTCGCATGTGCCGCTGTTTTTTTTAGCGTTACGGCGCTACGAGAAGAATGCAAATGAACGAAAGGCTGAGATAATGGAAAAGAAAGAAGGTGATAACTCTTTATGTATCCCATCCCGGGGTAATGGCGTGCCCAGGCAGAGCAAGCAGTCTATTAATCCAGCTACAGTAGCGGACAGACGGAGCCGCTGAAGCGCTTTGTTTGGCTCTGTTGTTATTGTCAGGACATCAATTCCTTTAAGCGTCCGCCTGGATTTATTCTGTCATTAAACAACCCGCCGCCTTGATTTTTCCTCACTTGAGCCGGTAGACGTTTGCGCGGTATCGACGCGTGGAGTCGATGCCGCCGGCTGGGAGGCGCCGATGGATCCGCGGCGGCCGTTCCAGACTCTTGTGAGACGGCAGCCGGCGGGAGAAAACCAATTTTTATTGGCCTTTTCAATTTGCGACCGGACCGGACAGGAGCAACACTATGTTAATTGCAACCAGCGAATCAATGATGGTAGTTTGAGTGAGTGTCTCGGCCGAGTGTGCTCGTTCAAAATTGGGAGAAGAGGAGTTCGGCTGTCGCTCTCTCTCTCTCTCTCTCTCTCTCTCTCTCTCTCTCTCTCTCTCTCTCCCCGCAGAACTAATTTAACAGGCGAGCCCCTTTTCTGTTGACCATCCTAAACAATCTTGATAACCACAACAAAGAGTCTGCTTCACAAAGACTACATCTACAATTATAAACACTGCAAGGATTCAGAGAGGGAGAGAGAGAGCGAGAGAGAGAGAGAGAGAGAGGGGGGGGGGGGCGAGAGAGAGAGAGAGAGAGAGAGAGGGCTGATAGCAGGCTGCAGGCTGACTTTGATCCAAAAGTCTTTGTGGATGTATATGTGTGTGTGTGTGTGTGTTTGTGTGTGTGTGTGTGTGTGTGTGTGTGTCTGCTGGTGTCTGTTGCTGCTCCATTGTGCTTAAATTTCCTTTGGGAAACAGTTAAGCCATGGCTGCAGAGAAATGACACAGTTCATTCATCATGGGTCTGTATGTTGTATAGTGTTTGTGTGTGTGTGTGTGTGTGTGTGTGTGTGTTTACTCCTTTTACTTCTAGAAGTGAGCTGGAAATTGAGTATGAATGGCATCTAGTTTTTTTTTTTGTGCTTACATTTTCGTCTGTGTCTCCTCGTTGAACTTCCACTGATTGTGTTTGGTGGTTCTTCAGGTTCGCGTCTTAGCCCCGCCTTAAACCGCTGCAACACATTTTGTAAGTATCCTAATATACTGTTAACACTGAAGGTGAGACTCCAGCATATTTCCACTGCTTTGAAGTTTGTGAGTGTACACAAACACACATATACACACACACACACACACACACACACACACACACACACACACACACACACACACACACACACATATACACACTCAAAGGGGTATGTGCAAAAACACATAGAGTCCAGTGTTTGCCTGCAGTCAGCTCAGAGCTGTGGGCTTGCAGCAAGTCTCTCTCAGGGTCAGGAGGGTTTCTAATCAGTCGCTGCGAGATTTCGCTTTTTTGTGATTACTGTGAGCAAAACGTGCTTCATTTTCTGGCAGATTTGATCAAAACTGTGATTGTAATTGTCCTCTGAATCATCCTCCGTCTCCTCCAAGCTCCACTGTGGAGTTCTTGGAAGTTTCCCGACGTGTCACTTGATTGGATATCGGTGTTATACTTTTAATTGCCATACCGAACAACGTTTCTAGTGTGCTCAGGATAGACACGACACAGCACATCAGTTACATATAGACATCTACCCCCAATGCAATACCCGTCATTCCAAATGACCGATGCCAGCATATCTCTGCACTGATTCGTCTCCAACAAAGCATCTGTTTGTAAGAGAGAAACAGCCAGAGTAGATAGGTTGGTTCGAAGCATGTGTAGGAGTGAGCGATGGCACAGGGCGGGCTTGTTGAACGCACCTCATATTACAGGTCATTCGTTATCTAACAAGACACCTGTGGGCAGACGGAATGACCGCGGACGCCTCTGTCGGCGGGCTTCATATCGACGGAGGCCGAGGAACGACGACACAGAGTCCTCGAGTGAACTTTAAATTCACCTCTCCGGCTCATAGATTGGATGGATGGATCAACGGATGGATGGATAGATGGTAAAAGGTAAAAGAGGAGGGGAAGAGGTCCTGAGTAGGCAGTCTGAGATAGATGCAGAAAAAAAGGGGCAGCTTTGGGTATGGATGGGCGAGAGAGAAACAGTGGCGCGCGATGATGAAGATGCATCGCTCTTTTCCTCGCCGCCATCCATCTCCACTAATGCACGCAGACACCATTGAATGCCCCGTGCAAACCGAGATGGCGGTGAGGTTTTTTTTTTTTTTTTTCCCAGCCGGGGGTTTACTGAAATGGAGCTGATGTCAGAGGGCTTATAAGTGGAATGATGAAATGTTAAAGCGAAGGCAGCAAAGGCAATCCAGCTGTCAAAACAGTATATAGGTGATAAAAGGTGCTATTTATATCAGTAAACACTTAAAATGCCTGGCGTTCTGTAAGCGTTTGGGGAAAAAAATGCACAGTGACTTTCCATCACCACACAACGCATCCTTGTGAAACTTGACTGCTGAGCTGACATGAGATGAAAGGGCCTTTACAGTATAAACAGATTCAGCATCCGCCCACCGTCTTGACCCACGAGACTCCCAACCATTAGAAATATGCCACTAGAAAAAGTAGCACTGTGTTCCCGCCTCCGCCGATGTTCCTGCAAGTATTTTTTTTGACGATTTTTGTTTGTTTGTTGTGTGCCGGGTGCCCAAGTGGTTCCACAACCTGTACCCCCGAGCAAATTCACCAAAAAATGTCCCAGAACTGAGCCGGCGTGAGAAAATAAAAGCTCATCTTCGTCTTTATTTATATAAAAGCTCATCTTCGTCCAGGCTGTATTTATATACAGCCTGGACGAAGTTTCTGAATAAAGTTGGATCAAATGTGACCTCGGTTCAGCGGTTTGCAGAGGGACTTGGCGAGCTGAAAGGGGCCGTCGGGCGACTATACTGCCGCGGATGTAGACGGTGACAGCGGGCTGACGGGGGACATTCAACACGAAGCAGCGGGGGCAATATTAATTACTCATTTTGGAGACCGAGGGGATGAGGGACGTTTGCAGATGACAGTACACAATATTGAGCAAGAGAGAGAGAGAAAGAGAGAGAGAGAGAGAGAGAGAAGTGAAAGGAAGTGAAGATAAAGCGGCGGTGAGGCGTAGAGGCTAAGACATTTCTTGACGAGGAGAGAGAGTCGGATATGTGCATAGAGGCGGTGTGATCTGGATAGACAGGCCAACAGGTGGGTGGGTGCGAAATCTCCGAGCAGGTGTGCAGGTGACGGAGCGTGCTGTGGAGGAGCGAGGTGGAGAGAAATTCATTCTGACGCAGTTTATTAAACTGCTGCCCGACTCCACAAAAGCTGCTCACTTTCTGTCCTGTCTGCTTGAGTTTCACTGAGCGGACCACGGAGGGAAGGAGGCAGGGTGGAAGGAAGAGGAAGAGGGTGAGAGAGAGGCGGTAGCATCAGCCGAGAAGCAGATATTGTGGGATGCTAACCCCATAAAGGTCAAAGAAACTGGTTATTTGACGTTCACACACACACACACACACACACACACACGCATGCACGCGCACACGCACACGCACAGAGCTGCAGAGGCGTAGCTTTCTTTGAGATGAAAGATGGAGTCTGAAATGTTCTCCAAGCCTGGGGGTGACAGCAGAATTTAAAAGGGAGAGAAAGAAGAAGTGGGTGAGGATGAAAAGGTGAAAAGGGAAGGAAAAAAAAAGAGAGTAAAAGCCATCCCCTGGTGCCACGGGCTTTACTGGCACAACACAGTGTTTATTTACCGAGGAAAAATGGAGCCCGGCGTGGCCGCTGGCTCTTCTCATCTCGTCCCGTCTCCCACTGGCCAGCCTACCAAATTAAAAGTCCCTAAGCAGAGCTAAGTCAAATAAAACCCTTTCAGCTCTCAGCTTTATCAAACCCATTCAAACTTTACCAACTTGAATCTTTTCCCTCACCTGACTTGGTTTCTTTTTTTTTTTTTTATTAAAGTCTCTCTCATTGTGTTTGAGAGTCACATTTTCGAGAAAAAAAAAATCTATATTTATCAGTCTTTAGTCAAGAAGGGAAAAGCTTCGGGGAGGATTTGTTGTGATGGATAGTGACGGGAGCGCCGCAGCCATTCATCCTGGCTGGTTTTGGGTTGTACCTTTAAGGAGACTTGAAGTGGAGTGGCTGGCAAACATTCTGAGGAGCACTTAAAGAGCTTAGACAATAAGTGGTGCTTCATGCATCTAGTTGAGGAGGAGGCGCCGGGTTTTGTATGAAGCTTTCATTTTGCTCACGCTGGACTCTGGAGAGAAGGAAGGTCGCGCTGATTTAACAGTCTTGCTCAGTAGAAAAGGAGGCGAGAGCTGGCCGGTTGCCCGAGGAAGAGGGATGGAGGGAGGAAAAAAAAGGATAGAGAGCTAGGTGTAGTGCTGGTCAGCAGAAATGTCAGGTGTAGTGATTGGGTAACGGTGGGGAACCTGCATCACTGCCTGCTGTGCCGTAACATACAATACATGGTCAATCTTGTGGTGGGTTTCAACACATTCCTCCACTTACCCGCTGTGAAGGTTATGTTTTCCCTTTGCCTGTCAGTCTGTCAGTCAACCAGGATCTCTCAAAAATGTATGATGGGACGGCCGTGAAACCTGGTGGACAGAAAGGCCTTGGGCGAAGGAAGAGTTCATTAGATTCTGCTGGTGATCCGACTGGAGTTTCGACCATTAGATGAATATTGAGTTTCAGCCGTACCCACGAAACTAAAGCAGATAGCGACTTCATTCCCAAAACCCAAGGGTGTGTTTGCAGCGTCAAAGAAATCAATTCATCTTTGAATTTAAGTGTTAGGAATGATGTGTGTGGGTGTAACAGCAGGTTGGAGGTTTGTGCTCTCTACTTCCTCTATGACGGCGTTGTTATCCTATGTATTTATTCAGCACCGGGGGGGGGGGGGGGGGGGAGGGAGATAAGAAGGTGTGAGTATTGATTGTGGGCGTGGCTAACCTCGGTATCGGTCTCCCCTAATAACAGTCGGGGTCTTTGCTCTGTGTTGTCTTTATTTACTGTCAGAGATAATGAAGACGGGACCACCTCTTAGGGATCTCGCTGCTACCTTATTGATCCCTACTAGTTCTCCTGAAGCAAGGTTTAGTATAATGATGTGTGTGTGTGTGTGTGTGTGTGTGTGTGTGTGTGTGTGTGTGTGTGTGTGTGTTAATTGAAATGCTAGAATCCATCACCTATTCTATTGTGTTGTGTTTTGTCCCATCCTATGTTGTTTCATCCTGTCCCATTCTATTCTATTCTATTCTATTTTAGCTGCGTTTCATTTCCATGGACTAAATGAAACTGAAGAGCTGCCTGTCATCACTCAGTGCCAGCCGACAAACATTTACCATTAAATCCCCTGTAATTACGGAACAACAAGGCAGCCATATTACAGCTCTGTTCCCATTGCCAAGGAGTAGGAGGAGGTGGAGGTGGAGGAGGAGGAGGAAAGAGGAGGAGGAGGAGGGATGGATATGCTGAGACAATCATAGGTTAATGACCCTCTCGCTGATCCGACCTGAAGATCGCATTAAGAAAGGATGATAACACTGCGGCACGATATTATCACCGGTGTGGAGCTGACAGCAACACACACACACACACACACACACACACACACACACACAAATGTACACAGGCAGTTGCACACACAAGCTACAGGCAAACACACACACGTTGGGTGTGTTTGAGTATATCTGTATTTTTAGTTGGTTGTAATTCCAGGGCTTTGAGTCCAGCTGCCAATGTTTTTCATGCTCATCTGTTGCCTGATTGTGGAGATGAGAGCGTGGAGAAGGAGAGGGGGGGGGGGGGGGGGGGGGGGGGGCGGGGCCAGAGGCTGAGTATATTCACCGTCTATGTGTGTGTGTGTGTGTGGAAGATGCATGAGCATTCCTATTCATTTGTGATCGTATTGGAGGTCATGAAAGGTCACCTGCCGCCTGAAGGCTCCGTAACAGCTCTTTGTATTTCCTGTAATTAAACTTCCTCCTCCCCTGGCCTATATTTCATTCATAATTTACTCCAGCATTTTAATGTGTTCGTTTTCACTAACTAGATACATAATTACACGACGAGCTGTGAAGTGTTTGTGTGTTTGTGTGTGTGTGTGTGTGTGTGTGTGTGTGTGGCAGGGCGGGGTTACTCCATGTTAAATTCCTGGTTTTAGGCCAGCGGAGCCGATCGCTCGAGTGTGGGAGGAGGGAGTTCGCGTAATATGTGACATTTACGCTCTGAGGTCCCACTGCCAGATGTGCTGAGGCTTCTGGCTTGGGGTTTTGTGGGTTTTGATACACTTTTTTGTCTGCCGTGTATCACACAGACACGCGCAAATACACAAAGTCGTAGCAGCACGCGGGCTTACATGAGCACAGGGAAATCAGCGACGACAGAAAAGTACCTTTACTGTGCCCATCCACCTAGCTGTGGCCTGGCGTGTATGCATGCGCACGTGTGTAAGGTTGTGTGTCTGTCTGTCTGTCTGTCTGCCTGTCTGTCTGTCTGTATGTCTGTCTGGCCGTGTGGCCATCTGTGAGCCCGCCTCAGTTTTTCTCCAGGAGGCTCAGTGTTGATGAGGCCATAATGAGTACCAAACAGGTCAGCGATGATTGACAGCTAACTGTTTGCCTTTTCTGTCTGCCAGCTGCTTCATGTCACATCCCATCAGTGGTAATCAGACTGGACAGACAACCCAGGCCTGATGCTGATGACAAACCTCTGCTCTTCTTTATTTTCTCCAACAAAGATTATAGAAACGAGTCTCGACGACTCCGACGCGAATGGCTGCTCTCTTCACTTTCTCCATCTCGCTCTTTGTCCTTTTCCAACCACTTCTCCTTTTCCACTGATCCTACTCATATCCCATCTTGTACGAGCTGTACTTACATTGAATTTATGATGATTAAAGGCACCTTTAGCCGTTTTAAGGCAGAGTATTTAGCCTGAGGCTGTACCTAAGCACATCTCAAACGATTCTAATTTCTGTGTAAAGATTACAGGCTGTCAAAAAGAGGGCTTAAGCCTCGCCTGCTCCCTCGCTGCCTCCCAGTCTAATTCAGAAGTCTGTCCCAAACCAGCAAATGTTTTTGGCATAAATCTGATGCACTGCAAGCACAAATCATGATACATGATGCAGCATAATCTTCCATCAGTTTTTCATCTGTACCTTGTGTGAATGCGCAGGTGTAACTAGCAGTTCGTTTTGCAGCGTAAAGCTGATGTGCCTCATAAATGGCAATAAAGGAATGTCACTTTAACTCACGATAAAATGCACTCCTGCCCCTCTGCATACTCTTTACACAGGACAGAGGAAAGGAAAGACCTTATCAAATAGTAGCACTGAGGCGGCTCCTTGTGCAAAACGTGTTAACATTTCAAGAAATGGCAATATTGAGTCCTGTTAGTGACCAGATGAGTCATGATTTTAAACTAGAGGTCCTCAGACCAGAGTGGCCAGCAGTACAGAAAGATGTTCAGACCACCATTGATCCCCAGAGTGGTTGCGCTGCTCCTCACAGCCATAGTCGGTGCACACTTGCTGCATTGACCTGGACTCAAGCGTGACAGTAAATGCTAGCCCCGTTGCCCAAGGACTAAAATCAATAACCCACGCACTCCCCACGCTCACGCACCTCCACCGCCTCGTATGCACTGTTACGAATGCGCGTGCATGCATGAGCGCACGCATGTACAAGCAAGTCATTATTCTATTTCAGTGTATTCACGCGGGAACACACACGTATGCACGCACACGCATGAACGTACCCATCATCACCGCGTTGCAATCGATGGCCTGTAACTACTCACGCAGTGTCGTAATTGCTCATCCTTTCTCTTTTCTCTCTCAACTGTCTGTTTTTGTTCCACCCATCCGTCCATCTCGCCCCCTCCCCCTCTCCTCTCCTCCCCGCCTTGTCTCTTGCGTCTGATTGTCTCCCTGTCGTACTCATCTCTGCCCCATTAATCTTCCAAACAATGAATTGGAGCCACTGACTCTATCACTCCTATTATCGACTGCAGTCGTCCCTTATTTATGTTCCATTTTTCTCCCTCTCTTCCTCGCTCACCCTTCTTCTGCCGTCGTTCCATTGACCGGCGTGTAATTTCTTACATGAATAATGCAAGCGGAGAGACAAAAATAGTTGCACTCCTTCTTTCTCTTGGCCGGGATTTGTTCTGCAATAGTTTAGCTGAATACACTCGGGCTGATTTCTCCTCGCCGATGCCAGCCACTTTGTTAAACGGAGCGGGGATTTGGATGTGAACGTATCGGGGGGGGAGGGCTCTCGAAAGCCGCACTCCTACTGAAATAGACTAGGACGACTGATTGTGAGATCAAGGTGCAGATTTCTCCAGCCACTAAGTGTATGAGCGCTGATCCGCTGATCACGGAGCAGGTTCCCAGGACGATCTCCGTTCATTAGCTAACGTCTCCAGATCCGCGGGCCTCCGGCTGAATCTCCTCTCTCATCTGAATTGCTTTCTTATCGGCATTTAGTGGACCGACGGACGAGTCCAATCTGAAGAAGAAGCTTTTACAATAAATTGGACTGTTTGCTGGAGCACATCCTGTCTTTGAAGAGCACACACACACACACACACACACACACACACCTCGACCAGATTGATCAAATTGACAGTTACAGGAATTAGACAAACATTACCCGAGGCTGACACGCCGCTCTTTCAAGGGCTCTTTCAAGGGCTCTTTCAAGGGCTCTTTCAAGGGCTCTTTCATGCAGCTTTGTTCTGGCAGGTCTTCTGTTGCCATGGTGAGCGCGCTGATAAGACAGGTGCTCACGGTTTCAAATTGAAGATGTTTCCCATAACCACTGCGCGCCTCGTGCACTCGTTTGCCATGATTGCGGCCGGGGACTCTCACAAGCATCCTTTCCGAGTCCCGCGAGGCTCCGGCGGAAGGTAATACAGCAATTCTCCGCCTCCCCCCTCTCTCTCTCTCTCTCTCTCTCTCTTGAACGAGGTGTCATCGGTCCTCCGAGGTACGAGCTAGAGGAATAAACGGGAGTAAAGTAACCTCACTTTGAAACCCATTATGTGTTTCCTCGCTGCGGCTTGCCTTGCTGTTTAACAAAAGAGACCGGAGAGAAAAACGAGAGAAAGACGACTCTTGAATACCCTTTCCCTCCCTTATTTTTTCCATCCTTTTCTTTTGTTACCATTTCTTTTCCTCCAGCATCATAACTCCCTCCCATGCGTTTCCAAGCAGCTCATTGCCTCGTGCCAAACGAATGCGGTGTACCTACGCTTTGTCGTCGGAGCCGAATCGCTCCATTTGTACGATTCTTACATTTTCTTACTTCTCTGAAGGCGACCGCGGAGTTAACCTCGGGTGGGTTGAGGACCGTGCAGAATACGGCGTGTCGGTATGCGCTGCAGGCTTCTTTATCGAGTGGAGTGGTTGATGGCAGCGTGCCCGGCGCCGCTCTTACACAGCACGCGCATTATCTAATAAAGCACGGCACGTTGTCTAGCGTGATGTTAAATGTATTTTAAGTGAATGACCCAAAGGTTACTTCAGTCGTAACACTCTGCAGGTTCACTCCATCTCTGAATCAAGCAATATTTATTCCTACAAAAGCATCATTTCATAGAAGATGAAGATGGCGCCGTGACCCTTTATATCCCGCTTATATCCCGAGGACTGTTGAGTTGAAAACCCATATTTTCAGTTGCAGTCACATCACAGAGTGCTGGTGAGTGTGTAATACTTCACAGAGCCCCTGCGAGACCCAGCGGGACTCCGGTGTGTTTGGTCTGCGCTGTAAAGAGCAGTAGGGCAGCCTCGGACACACGCCCCGCTACAGGGACGCGTGTGGGGGAGCTTGATTAACGGGTGTGCATGCCATGCCAGGGGCGCTTTCTGTTGTCTGGCAGCGCTGGACCAGACCAGGACCCACTTGGGCTCTACCTATCAAAGGTGTTTTCTCATCAGTCTCTCCAATTCTCTTTGTTGGTCCATTGGCCGTCCCCTCTCTCTCTCTCTCCTCTCTCCTCTCGTTGTCTCTGCTCATCTCTGTGTCTTGTTATTTCCCATCCTCTGAACTTGTCTCTGTCTCTTTTTTGCCTCTCTTCGTCTAGTCTACCACTTTTTGTCTTCTCCCTCTCTTCTTCTGTTCCCTGCTAGCTAATTTTCTCTGTACTCAGTCGGTGTCTCTCAGCTTTTGCGTCAGAAATGGTGTGACAGTTCAATCGACTCTGAGCGCCGAGTCTCTGTCACGTAGTTTGGGAAGTCTGGTTCGTCTGGTTCGTCTGGTTCACGGTCGTGGAGTATTCTCATCCAACGCTGGCCGATGCACGACATTTTGGTGTCTGAGTATCAAGTCAACGTCATTCATTTACGGGGTCATTACAACAATTGTTGAAATGATGGTGAACACCGATGAGAGCAGAGGATCCACACAGCATCACTTCCAGCTGATGAATCATCGATGCTAGTGATTGCTACAGTTGATTTCATCCAGACATGTCGGCCTCCAGCCACGTATTAATAAGAGGACACATCCACTGACATGGCGCCGGGTGAGAAACGGCGACCGTCTGTTTTCTTATTACGGTAGGAATAATTAACATACTGTAGATCTCGGTGGCGCGCTTCACACGGAAACATGAAAAATGGAGAATAATGCAATCATTCCACGCCGGTTATTAACTTTCACATTGCGGGTCGCGGGGAAATGAAAATGTGATTTGTGGACTTACGGGAGCTGTCTGGCCCGAGCTCCTTCACGGGGGAGGGAGGGGTGGTGAAGAGATTTGAGAAATGAGCCGCGGCTCTCTTGCTTGTTCCTCCCTCCCTCCCTCTCGCTCCCTCCCTCACCCTCCTCCCCCCAGACTAGTGCTTGTTTGTGTTTAACGAGGGAGATTAATTAAGCTCATTGGTATTCCACGGTGCCGGCTCCAGCTGTTTCCCCGGGCCAGGATCAGCAAGGTCGTCCGTTTGAATCGCGCTCTGCGAACGTGGGGAGTTTACCTCCAAAACACCTCGCACATTTAAGAGACTGGGAGCCACTGAGGGGGGGTGTTCGCCTGGATGGATGGGTAGATGGACGGATATATGATAGAAGCGCACAGATCAGACGATCGACCAATCAATCCTTTTGAGATAAACAACTCTTCCATGCAATCACACACGGATGAGAAATAAACGAGTCTAGTTATTTATGATGAATGATTATTCTCACATCTTCTCCTCTCTCTCTCTCTCTGATTCATTCCTCTCATAATAGACTTTCTCGTAGATCGCTTATCAAGCCGTGTGATTTAAAGTCAAGGTAAATGGCGTGATAAAGAAGAAGTCTCATCAGTCTAATTGATCACGCCTCAATGCAATTACAGGCCCGTTAGCGTCAACTTGAATTATCAGTGAACATGATAACGCTGGGAGAATATCGACACGTTCATAATCGTCCTGAATCAGAAATGAAATCGTGCCAAGTGTGGCAGGTATTTGCAGCACGCTGCAAATAATAATAAATAACATTTAGCTGTGTGATACTCGGGGGGTGTTAAGCCAATACATGAGATGAGATATAGCTGATGGAGGATGTAATGCAACCTTGGGTCAATGTGCTTAAGTGTACCTTTTACTATTGCATCGATAAGCAGAGTTGGACGCAGCTGAGGCAGCGCTTTAGCAAAGTGTTGTCTGTTATAGTCTTAACTCCGCTGCCCGGTGTTTTTTTTTGGGGGGGGGTTTTGGACACTTTCTTTTATTCTTAAACGTGCAATAAATGTACTTGGATTTGCCTGGTGACATACTGACAACGTACAGACTCGCAGTACATCCTGAAACGACAAGGACTTCCCTGCACCACTTCCCCTCTTTTACATCTTCCTGAACCGTCCTCACACCGCTGAGTCCCTCCTCCCCGTCTGGCTCCTACTCACTTAATCCGTCTCTTTTATTCCAGGAGCATTGTCTGGTTTTAATTTGAGACGACGGCTGATGAAATGCGAATGTTGTTTTGTCCTTCGGTGAGCGTGTGTCGGAGTATACGGAGCGTGCTCAAATATCGAGGCACGTTCTATCCCTCCGATGGCAGACGAGAAAGTAATCAAAGGTTTGGCATGTGGCAGCTCCGTCTCTTTTCTCCTTCCACTCTCAGAATTTCTTCCCCCTCGTTTCGTTTCAGGGGTGCTGAAAACCCTCTCTTGCTCGTCTCGGCGGAGGTGCGCCTCTCCCTGACATCTCCGCTAAATGGAGGACACTTTGCCGCTCATTTAACGGCTTCTGCAAGTCGGTTCCTCCTCTGGGAGTCCAGCAGGCTTTTATCTCCTCGCGGCTGGCCGAGTACTGGCGCTCTTCTCCCCCTCCGCCCGCCACGCCACGCCACGGCATTAACATTAACATGCCTCTTAGCAGAGAAAGAGCCCTACAGTGTTGTGGTCAGAGCGCCGGGGGTAAATCCCAGATCAGGGGGAGAGTTCAGGCTCCCCGGGGAGGAGGTCTTGGCCGGCAGAGTGGATGGTTAGAGCGTGTTGGAGATTAGGGCTTTGGCAAGTCAAACGCTGGATTAGGGATGAGTGATGAAAAGGGGATTCCTCAGGGTCTTAATTGTAGCCCCATAGCCCCTTGTTTCCTTGGCCTGGTCTTTCGTGATGTTTGTGTGTGTGTGTCTGTTTCAGGACAAAAGCACCTCAAACCCCCCAGCCAAGTGAATATGAGACACACACACACACACACACACACACACACACACACAGGCACCTAGCCATCCAAGTATTTCTTAGTCGCTAAGCATAATGTGCAGTGTATGTTGCTAAAGGCTTCCATGAATTAGAGAGGGTTGTTGTTTTAGCTAATAATGGCTGATCAATTATGTAGCTATGTAGCTGGAAAAGGGCCATGGGACTGCTCCCTCAGTCTGTGGTGGGTGGGTGGATGGATGGATGGATGGATGGATGGATGGATGGATGGTTGGATGGATGGATGGTTGGATGGTTGGTTGGGGGGATGGATGGATGGATGGGTGGATGGATGGGTGGATGGGTGGTTGGATGGATGGATGGATGGGTGGATGGTTGAATGGGTGTTGGATGGGTGGATGGGTGGTTGGATGGGTGGATGGTTGGATGGATGGTTGGATGGATGGATGGATGGATGGATGGTTGGATGGGTGGTTGGATGTTGGATGGGTGGTTGGATGGATGGATGGATGGGTGGTTGGATGGATGGATGGATGGATGGTTGGATGGATGGATGGGTGGTTGGATGGATGGGTGGTTGGATGGATGGGTGGATGGATGGATGGATGGATCAGTGGTTGGACAGCTTGTATTCTCTAGCTTCATCTCTACCTTTGAGAAAACTTGCATCAGTTGCTTTTCTTTCCCTTTGATTGGTTCTGGTATTTAGAGGGAACTGACTGTCTCTCTCTCTCTCTCTGCCCGACTTTCTGAAGGATGACGAGCCAATTACAGGAGGGGCCAATGGCAGAGACCACACCCACATCCGGAAGTTCCTCAGCCAGCACCACAAGAAATTGCCATGGAAACCTGAGGTAACACACCACGTTATTCCTTTCCTCTCCTTTCCTTTCCTTTCCTCTCCTTTCCTTTCCTTTCCCTTCCTTTCCTTTCCTTTCCATTCCTCTCCCTTCCTTTCCTTTCCTTTCCATTCCTCTCCCTTCCTTCCCCCCCCCCCCCCCCCCCCCCTGCACTCTTCCTCTCTGTCTTGCATGTCTTCCTTCCTAGCAACCTTTTTTTTTTCTTTCATCTTCCAGAAGGGAGCGGGGTACATCATTATTATTTAGATGAGGTCCTTCAGTTGCTTTGCTGTGTGTGTGACTCATCACTTCAACCTGGCAAGGCCACTCACACGTGCACCGAGCATTCATCAGTTATTAACCTTTGTGAAAATGGTTTTATTAAAGGCCCTTCATCACGGCCTTGGTAATTGAGTGCTGGTGTAAGCTTCTTGTGGGGTGTAATTTAGGTGCAGATGCCTTGCTTGTCCTCTCCCTCGGTTGTCCTTTTAAGGAGAAGTTGATATTTGAGGTCACAGAGATTCATTCATTTATTATTGTACTCATATTAGTCAATGAGGAGTAAAATAAAAAAGTGCCTTCTAGTTATAATGATACATTAACGCGTGCGGGAGATAATATTTCATCCAATACCATTAGTGCGTTGTAGTTTAAGGCACCTATGACCTGCAGATTACAATTTGATGTGATTCATTCCAATTTTTCAGCTCACTTACTGATGTAGTTTACACACACACACACACACACACACACACACACACACACACACACACACACACACACACACACACACTGTAACAATGGGAGCAGCAGACAGGGCAATTAAGCAGCGGATCTGTGATAAGGAAAGCGGCTCTAGATTTGTAACCTGCTCAGCAGAGTTTAATTAAACAGTGTGTGTGTGTGTGTGTGTGTGTGTGTGCGCGTGTGTGTGCGTGCCTGCCTGTGTGCACCTCTGTGCAATTTGCAGAGTTTGATTTATTAGTCGTTTTCTACCTGTGGTCAAGTTTAAGCATTTCCACTGAACACCCAAGTACAGTAGTTGTGGGGCACACTGCACTGTAGCTGAGAGTAACGGGCTACTTCACACACACGGGATGAGAACCATAATAGGAAATCACTATCTCATAAGTTATTTTCAGTTCAAACCCTCATAGGATTCCCTCTTTCTAGCATCCCCCCCCCCCCCCCCCCGTCTTGCTCCCCGTCGTGACGCCTCCATAAGGTATAATGCATGTAATCTCCTGCAGCAGGCAGTCTTCGCAGGGCTGTAGAGTACAGTCAGGGCCAGATCGTTTTTACAGTAGCTGTTGTGATATTCCGCTCAGACTCTCCTGGGTACGCCGGTTTTTTGAGTTATTCTGCCTTTGTCTTTACCCCTGTGCTCAGCAATACGATGCGATGCCCCCACTGCAGAAGCAGCTGCATACCGGCGCACATCAAACGCTGTTGTCCTCCAAGGTCAAGTTCATCCGTTCAAACGAATAAATGCATTAAAAAGCCTTGTGCAGTGTACTGAGATGCACACATAAAATAAACAACCTGCTGATATGTTTTTTATCTTATTTACTTGCAGCAAAATATTACAAACCAAGGGATGGGGATGGAATTGTCATATATTTTCTACACGTATCGTCATTTTGGCCATGTAAGATGCCACATATCTCCTTTTCACATGCCATCTGGCCTGGAAACACCTGTTGCATGAATATTGCAGGGCCGGGGATCTAAATGTGGATGAAGCTGTTGGCATTATTTAACATGGTAACACTTAAGAGGATGAGAAGACACATATGACATGATAAAGCCAAACTAGGAGTGCAGCCAAGCGAGCTGGATCTGGACTGTGTGATCGCACCGGCGTAAATTCACTTTTTGTGTTTTATAATTGTATATGTGCAAACTCAGTGAAGACTATGTGTTTTTTTGAGCTCAGAGGCATATACATGATTTCATTGACCAAACATCATTTCTTATTTATGAGTTGGATAAGAAAATTGAAGCAGCCTCAATGGGGGGGGGGGGCGGGAGGAGATCCATTTTGCAGCATGTGCACCTACTACATTTTGCATTAGGCTCGACTAGCATCAAAGCTAACTTCATTGCAGCCGTTTTCTTTTTTTCAATTCAACACGCCATTGCATTCCTTTGAATCGTCTCCACCTCTTGCGTAATTCCGTTATTTAATCCGTGCGTATCTTTTAAGCTCGTATCCTCCAGAACGACTCGCCAGTGCGTGACTCCTAACCCAACCCCCCGTGCCAAGTCTGACAGAAACCCACGGACCGCAGCAGCTCCTCCTCTGCTTGCTCCGCTAGCTACAGTATGTGCCCTAATTACCACCATAACTTGGCTCCCTGGTGCCCGGCCAAGATGGCAGAGGTCTGAGGGGCTACTGTGCTGGCGCTGTCAGAGGCCTGGGACAGAGGTAGAGCGCTGCCATATGCCAGCTGTCACAGGCTGGCAGAGGTCATGCAGACACGGGCGTTGCAGAAGCAGCCACGCGCACTTGTGAAATGTAAGACGGCTGTATCTGTTTATCTTTTCACATGCACGCACACACAGATAGATAGATAGAGAGAGAGAGAGGAGAGAGGAGAGAGAGATTGCCCTGGAACAAGTGCACTTCTGACCTGCGTCGGCTCCAGCATGTTGTGTGCTCCCGCTAATGATGACACGAGGGTGGCCCCCGGCCCCCCGTCAGCCCAGGCAGAGGTGACTGGCCGGATTAGCGAAGACGTACAGGTGTAGACTGGACGTATCCGTCAAGGATGTGGACATGGAGAAGGACACCGATGCGGGATGGAGATCAGAGAGAGAGAGAGAGAGAGAGAGAGAGAGAGAGAGAGAGAGAGAGAGAGAGAGAGAGAGAGAGAGAGAGCTGGCCCACATTTTAAGACTAGAGGACAGCCAAGTTTGAGGGGATAAACAGTGATTTGCAGCAAAGCCGACATGGATCCAGACAGAATTTGAGCATAATGAGCAATTTTATTTCGTCCGAATTAGAAAGAAAAGTGATGGTAAGAGGGATTAGCGACACTTTATTCATTATAGGAATGAACATCAGATTATCCTCACATGTTGAGTTGGCACACTGTTTCGACACTTACGCCGCCGATAGCACAGGTGTAACATAAATCAAATGGCCAGATGTTTCACGCCGACATCTCAGGATCTCGTTCAGGTGCTTAGAAACGCACTAAGCCCGGTTTCAAATGAAGAGGCTTTTGGGGGATTGATGCTCTAAGAGGATGTGGAGAGATGGAGTTTAGCGGGCTGATGCTTGACGGTTGACTGGCTGACTCAATTGTCTGCTTTTCTGGCTCGTATATTAAAAAAAAAAAAAAAACGTTGGAAAGATTGAGATCTCGGAGATGAAGGATGTGTGTGTGTGTGTGTGTGTGTGTGTGTGTGTGTGTGTGTGTGTGTGTGTGTGTGTGTGTGTGTGTGTTTTTATTGGGGGGGTGCTGCAGGTTTGGACAGCCTATTATTTACCACTCACAAGAAGGAAGCGTGGCACACAGCAGAGCCACGGGCCTCGCACAAAGACGAGTGACAAGACTCGAGGAGGACGTGGAGACGGAGGAGGAGTGATATCTCTCTCTCTCTCTCTCTCTCATTCTCTCTCTCTGTCTTCCTCCCCGGCATCCCACGAGAGTGACGAGACTGGGGGGGAGGACACAGAAGAAGAAGAAGAAGAAGAAGCGGCAATATATTTCTCGCCTCCTTGTATCCCTTCAGTAGGTCTCTCTTTCCATCTGTGCCTCTCCGGCGTCTTAAACAAGCAAGTAGGCCAACGGGAGGCAGGGATGTTGCTGCTCCCATCCCGCTCTCTCATTAGGCTGGGTGGAATGACAGACAGCTTGTGCCAACTGAGATGGAAAAATTACCCTCTCTCTCTCCTCTCACTCTCTCTCTCTCTCTCTCTCTCTCTCTCTCTCTCTCTCTCTCTCTCTCTCTCGCGCACCAGTCATACATATACATGTCCCGTCATGGTATAGAGCCTAGTACATGTAATTGTAGGACAGATGGCAGATTAAACAAACCCTCATTACAGTGGTTGATGAGACTAGAATCTAGATCACATGAACCTCGTCTTCCACCCGTCGCTCGTTATCTCCCTCCGTATCATCTCCTCTTTCACATCTCTACCTTTGAGAAACGCCCGCCTCTCTCTCTCTCTCTCTCTACTGACCTACCCCACTTTCTCTCTCTCTCTCTCTCTCTCTCTCTCTCTCTCTCTCTCTCTCCTATTTCTTTCAGTACTCAACGCAGGTTTTGGGCAGAAGGATGGGAGGAACTATCGGAATGGCCCGCGGTAAACGATCAGTAAGAGCTTTCCTGAAGTGTGTGTAAGGTATAGATAAGCCGCGGTGGGAAAACCACACATGCAACCTTACATCCATCCCATGATTATTCACTCCGCCCCCCCTCCCCCAAGCCCCCCCCCCGTTTCCCGTCTGACCGCGGTACACGTAATGACGCATCATTCAAACCTCGCGCTTTAACGCCGCCCCCCCCCCCCCCCCCCCCCCCCCCAGTACGCCTCAGGGGAGTGAGCTGAGCCGTATCGTATATATATGCCCCCGATGCGCTTTTGCCGGGAACATCACGTCTCAGTTTTCTCATCCAAAGGGGATTTACAGTGTCAGTTGGTGTGACTGCTCGTCTGTGGGTGTGCCGGGGCGGCCATTTATCAGTGCCAGGCTGCCAGCAGGAAACGCAGAAGGCTGCACCAGATTTTGTAGAAAGAGAGACGGCGTCCCGGAGGAGAGGCGAGGCGGAGGAAAAAAAAAAGAAAAAGAAAAAGAAAAGTATGATCTGCGCTCGGGTTGATAGCGCGTCCAGATGGATGGGGGGGGGGAGGAGATATCGGAGAAGAGAGGGAAGAGAGATATGCTTAAGACAAGCTCGGCGTGGGTATAAGGCGTGCGTGTTGTGTGGTCTGAGAGATAGGCAGGCGGTAATGGTGTGTGTGTGTGTGTGTGTGTGTGTGTGTGTGTGTGTGTGTGTGTGTGTGTTTCTACCCCTCTTTGTTGGTCAGTAGTTTTCTGGCTCATCTCTCTTCCTCCCTTTCCACCATCATTCCCTTTGCTTTCTTTCTTCACTGTTTTCTTGTTTTCTTTCCTCGCTCTTCACATTCAAGAGAGTAAACTAGTGAGGCCTGGATTTGAGGCCCTATAAGGCAGTAAAACTGAACTTGACCAGACCACTACTATGTGGAGAGAGCCTATAGGACGAACCTTGTTAAACATGATTATCTAAGTATAAGTGAACCAATCATAAGAGACTTCTTTGTTCCTAAAGAAACTATGAAGATTGTAGTTAGCTGGATTTCAGAGAGAGAGAGAGCATGCAGAGGTTCTTGGTATTTCTCTCCAATATATCTGTATACAATATATTTTATACTTCAACCTATCAGTGTTTTGTGTATTATTTTGTTTTAGTTCTGAGTGCTTCCAGACAATTTCCATGACAAGATGAAGATGGAGATGGAGAGAGACGGAGAAGGAGAAAGGGATGCTTATTTAAGAGATAGAGAGAGGGAATTATTTTAGTGTATACATGGTCTTTATCTTAACTATCATCTAAAGGCCTTAAATGTCTTAAAATGTCTTAAATACAGTCAACATGTTATAATGTATATTTTCAAGTTTCATTTAAAAAATATATAAAGTGTGGTAGTGGCATTGACAGGTTCTTTATGTTGCATTATGTTATATTACATTACTTTACAAACATTTATCATCTGTATTAAACATAGTTGGACATAATCTGTAGTGTAGTTTAAGAAACTTTCATTCGCTATGTTGGAAATAGTCTTCGCCAACTTGTGGCTCCTTCATTTGAAAAAAATGAAAAAGGAGCAGAAGCAGCTACTCCTGCTCCTCCCTTTCTTCGGCTGCCAACAAGTAGTCCGACCGAGAGCCACTTTGTTGTCCGTGCTAACCGTGTACCGGCTCAGTGGGACACCATACCTCTGGTTAACATCTGCACCGGCATCAAAGTAACCCGGAGAACAAACCGGGGAGAGAGGAGCTCCGTGTCATTGCCTGACAGAGCCGGTTTCATCCGGGCTCCTCTCATCCCGCTGTGGCCCCCCCCCCCCCGGTCCTCACTTGCTGCTTGCTTTTTCCCCCCCAATGTGTGCAAGTGCAGGTCTGGTCAGGCCGGCGCCGCCTCGCAGGGCTTTGATCCTGACTGTTGTTTCCTGAGCTATCTGGAGGTAGATTACTAGATTACTCGTCCACGGTGACAGGGCAGTTGCGGCGTCTCTGTCTGTCTCTTCGGAGTAGCGGGACGACAGAAGAGAGAGCGGGGGCCGAGGAAGTCGTAGTGATTTTTTCAGCCAATTACTGAATATGAATGGGAGCTGGCAAGCTGGAAGAAAGCTGTCGCTCGGAGAGACACCCGCCACCGCAGCCCAGTCCACCTCCCCCCCTCCACCGACACACACACACAGAAAAACACACGTGCACACACACACACACACACACACACACACCGCCGTCTCTATACAAACTCCGTTAATGAGAGTGTCACTTTATCACACGCCCAGAAAGAGCGAGCGAGAGAGAGAGAGAGAGAGAGAGGGAAAAGAAAAAGAGAGGCCGCGCCGGGAACTGACAGCCGACAGCTGAGCTCAGGGAAACTAAAGACACAGAGTGAAGAAATAGACAGCGTTTGGCAGCGCACAGACAGAGATGGAAGGATGGAGAGACAGAAATGGAGAGGTCAGAGGGAAAGGGAAAGTGGGGGAGAGAGAGAGAGAGAGAGATAGAGAAGGCAGACAACATTAGGGAGGCTGGGACTGAAGTCTTTGAGGGAAGAGGAGACAGAAGAAGAAGAAGCGGGGGGGGGGAGAGAAAGCCAAATAGACATAATTGGAAAGACGGAGGGAAGAGTCGGGAGAGGCGAGGTGAGATGAAGTTAGCGAGGGTGAGGAGAAATGACGGAGAAGTTTCTTTTTGCTCGGAACCGTCACATCCTGTTACGGTCAGACCTGTCACCCAAAATAAAGCCAATTATACTCTAGCACCCCCCCAGCAGCAAGCAAGCTCATCTCTCCTGGGCGACACAGGGATACGGCCGCGTGTGATTAGAGACGTTTAAAGCCACCCGCTTATTCCTATTTTGACAAGGGGGGGGGGGAGGAGGAGGGAGGAGGGGGGGAGGAGGGGGGAAGGCCAGGAAAGGTTTGCTTATAAAAACCCACAGAAAATCTATTAAAAGCTTTACATAAGGCATATTTACACAGGGACTAGTGGCGTTTGCTAAATCCCTCCAACCTCACAGTGCCTCCTCCTCTTCCTCCTCTTCCTCCTCCTCTTCCTCCTCCTCTTCCTCCTGCCTTACCGCCACTCCCTTTTCACCGTCGCTTTTCCTCGTGCACCTTTCTTTTCCTCCAGTTTCATTCCGTCTACCCTGCAGTTACCTTTCCCTCTACTTGCTTTTTTTTCACATGAAGCATTCATTTTGCATGACCTCATTGAGTCATAACAGTAACACACACACACACACACACACACACACACACACATGCGCGAAGCACAAAGCGCCGACGTAAACACGAGAAGCGCTATCAGCAGTCCTGGAGCATTGGACTGACATGTTTAGACAACAAATACCTCATGGAAAATTCATGAGCCGTAATTGCCCCCGTTGCTGTCAGTGTGCAGGGGCGCTTAGTTGACCGTCACGTCGCCCGTATAGAAACGGGGGTGGGGGGGGGGAAAGGACCCCTTCAGGTCGGGACCCATCTGCTACAACGACCGTGTGATCCTGATGGAACATGACACCCTCCATCAACATCCATCTCCTTAAGCGGAGCGGCGGAGGCAGGGTGGCGAGGCGGAGAGGTGTTTACCCTGAAAGGCTTCCCCTCCCCTCACCCCCGTAATCTCCGGGATGAAAGGACAACGATTTTGTGTTTGCGGCTGCTTGTGTTTTTTGTTTTTTGTTTTTTTTGGGTTTGGGTCACTGAGTGGGATATGGCTTTTCTGACTGGTTGGCGGCTCGCACAGGTGGAACACTGAAGCACTTCCTGTATTGGATTAAAACCAGGGCAAAGTGGTGAAACGGTGATCACAATACTGTTTCATACTCACCTTCGTGCTTCATATAACGGGGCGTGTGTGTGTGTGTGTGTGTGTGTGTGTGTGTGTGTGTGTGTGTATACACAAGTGTGTTTAAGTGCGTTGGTACAGTTGGTTGATCGTCCTGTGTGGCAACTTGTAGTTCAAAGATCATAAATTACAGACAAAAAAAGCAATCAGTTTGCATAACAACCTTATAACCTGTGTGTGTGTGTGTGTGTGTGTGAGTGTATCTTTATGTGACCATGTGTGCATGTGTAGTTATTTTTCTTATCTACCACATGGAAGGGAAATTACATCCCTCCCCTTACATCCCCTGTGTGTGTGTGTGTGTGTGTGTGTGTGTGTGTGTGTGTGATGTATGGAAGTACATATCCACACACATTCTACCTTGCTGTTTGCACTTTTCCTGCCTAAATTTGACACAAAAATCATCGGAGAGTCCTATATATTCTGGTGTGTGAGTGAGTGGTGTGTGTGTGTGTGTGTGTGCGTGTGTGTGTGTGTGTGTGTGTGTGTGTGTGTGTTGAATCTACTCCCCGGGGCAATGCAGCCTCACCATCTGTCCTTGCTGTGTCCTGTGTTTTCCCAGTGTAATTCAGACAAATGTCAGACTCTGGGCTGCGGATGAGCTCTGACAAACCGCTCCAGACATTTCTCAGTTCACACTCGCCTTCCACTCCTTCCACAGTCGCACTCTCTTTTTCCCAGTACAGCGAGGACAAGACAGTCGGAGGTCACACTCTTAGGATGTTGCAACTTTCATGCAAGCCTTTATAGTGTACTCAAGGGTTTCCCCCAGACGTCGTCTCTCCTGCAGGGGTTGGAGAGACGGAGGCGCACGGAAAAAAAACCTGCCTCCCAAAACCAACGCTGCTGGCAGGGTGGCAGCTCCGGTAGCCGCACTGCCTCTTTTAATGGCCAGGGGAATACTGCTGTATGCACTAACCTCCTTTCCTCTGTGTGTGTGTGTGTGTGTGTGTGTGTTCGCAGTATAAGGGCCAGGCCAACCTGCATGTGTTTGAGGACTGGTGCGGCTCCTCTATAGCCCAACTCAGAAAGAATCTGCACTTCCCCCTTTACCCACATGTAAGTATGATTGAGCATCTTGATCACTCTCTCTCTCTCTCTCTGCTATTACTGCTTTTGTATTTCATGTGTTTATGTGCATGACAGTAGCGTTACATACCTGTTTCCTATAGAACCTCTAGTCTATTAAAGCTCATTTCTATTGCAGGCGAGAACCACGGTGAAGAAGCTGGCAGTGGCTCCCAAGTGGAAGAACTATGGCCTGAGGATATTTGGCTTCCTTCACCCTTACAGAGACGGTAACTAACTGGTGGTGTTAGCCGGCCCCCTCCCGAGGGCCCCGACGGCCCCTGGAGAGCAGACAACGTCCTCAGCCTCCTCTCTCGGTCCTCTACAGCCACGATGCTGCGTATTCACATTTTCATTAAAGCCAAAGCGCCTGAGGCCTCATACTGTATAGCTAAATCTCATCGCAGCACCCTTCCTCCACCTTACCCTACCCCAGTTGCCATGGTAACTGAAAAGTTTTAACGCTTGAGTGCCCTTTACCCAACGTGCCGAATACGCAGATATTACAGATTGTAGATTAGCGTTCACTTCGTCTCGCCGTGTAGCTTGCGTGGGCGCTGAGGATCTCTCCGGCCCTCGGGCTCTAAAGGTCACGCGGCCTTCAGAATCCGGGATCATAACAAGTACACTAACCAGCACCCTTCACCGCTCACTGCCACTCATAAACCTCTGAGCGCAGTTCGCATTGATCGAGCGGTCAACGAGCCGAGTTTGCCACACAGTAAATACTTTTCCAGCCAAGTACGCTTGGAGTTCCGCGGATTAGAGAGGCTAGAAAAAGCCCCAGACCGCTCAAGGTCACATGCCCTTCATCCTTGCCGTAGGCTTTTAGTGTGTTGGGGAAAAAGGCTGCCGCTTCCTCGTAGAGCTGTGTTTACTCAGATGCACACATAGGGTCCCTCAACACCTGTCAGCTAACATGCTTCTCATGTCCAAATGATGTCTAGATACGATCAAACCAGGTTACGTGTCTACCTGAGCATGCCTATGCACATTGAAATAGGTTCTCTTAGGTCGAATCCCATTTCTAATTTTCACCCCTACGGCTCGTTTTCAAGGTTCCCTCGCCCCCTTCGGCTTGGCCCTCGGTACAGAGTCATAAGGGGTAGTGGTTGAAATCCCGTCTATACATCAATAAATCTTTATTAACGAAGAAAATACTACATCTGTGGTTCACTTTGATGGTAGTGTAGCGGTCGCCATGATCTTCCAGTTGATTCGCAGGTCATTCTGGGAGATTTCTCCTAGCCCTCGGTTTGTAGTGTGCCCCTGAAAAATCTCCGTTTGGAGGGCCATGCAGCCCTAGCACTTGGCCCTACCCCTCGATCCCAACAAGAATCGGGACACCCCTACACCTACACGTGAACGCGCAAAACGGAGGGGAAGGGCTAAATTGGGATTCGGCCTTAGAAACTGTTCCTGCCACGTGTTTGCTTTACACGCACTTCCTGGTTTGATGGTAAATGGACTGCATTTATATAGCGCTTTTTTTTTATCCAAAGCGCTTTACAATGTATGCCTCTCATTCACCCAGTCACACACTCACTCACACACCGATGGCAGTGAGTTACCATGCAAGGTGCTTCCTGACCATCGGGAGCAATTTGGGGTTCAGTGTCTTGCCACATGTCAAGGACACTTTGACATGTGGACTGGAGGAGCCGGGGATCGAACCTACGATCTTCTGATTGGAGGCCAACTCGCTCTACCTCCTGAGCCACAGCCGTTTAATGTGGGTTGGAAATGCAATGGCGGTTACACTTAGTTGTTAGCGTAGCATCGCCTCTCACCACCTCTGGAGATTCACACCCCAGATTTTCATGAGGTTTCGCCCCATGTGGATATAATCCAAATGCCCGAGATGCATGTTAATGCTAGGTTTAAAAGGAGCCATGCATATCATGCACACACACACACACGCACACACACACACACACACACACACACACACACACATACATGTACACTCACTTTGATCATGTTTTTCCCCCTCCAGGTGATTTCCAGTTCTCGGTGTCATCTGACGATAACTCTGAGTTCTGGCTGAGTCCTGATGAAAGCCCCCTCAACGCCAGGCTGCTGGTCTATGTAGGACAGGTGAGCACTGAGCTCAGCACACCTCACTCTCATCAAATATCTCAACCGTTGAAATGAACGAGCCCCCCCCCCCCCCCTCCCTCCCCAGTGTTCCTCATGCTGTCTGATGTTCAACCAGTTCAGTAGCTAGACGTTCGCTTGACAATGAATGCAGTTCCACAGTTTTGACTTGTATTGCTTAGCAACACAAATTTTTCCAGTTTCCGGGAAGAAACCGATTCACCGGAGGCCTAAAATAGTTCCTCAATGTCACGACTTCAGTAGCTAAAAGGGTTTGTATAATATATACCTCTGGGGAAGCGCTTCCACAGTACAGTAGGCACAGGGAAGCCAAACCCTTTTCATTAGACTACATAGGGACCTTATGTCTAATGTGACGTTCAGGCTCAGGTCATGGTTCTAAATGGCATCTATTAAAATGGACACACACACACACACACACACGCAGGTCTGATTCTACCAGAGTAATGTAGAAAATGATTCCTCCATAAATGAAGTTTTTCATGGTGCTGTGAGAGGTAGGTTGGACTGCTGCCGTTAGTTACAACATCCAGTCCCGGCCTTTTATTCTACCAGAGCTCAACCTTATAGCAACAGTCCAGAGCGATTGAGAGGATTTGACCTTTGTTGTGTTTCATAATCACCCGTTCACCTCGCGTCACCACCCTAACCCCCACCCGCTATCACTCACCTCTGTAACACGGCTACAACACACAGTCGGCTCCTGTAGTACATCCTGTACACATCCTCTCCTTTTCCACCCATATCCTTGAAGTGCCCTCTGGCTAGAAATTGAGTAAAAGTCAAGCCACGCCGCTCCCGCCTTCACTAATAAAGTTTCGCCGGCGAAGCCCACTAAAACATTTAAGACGGATGGCTGCGCGAGGTTGCACAGTATTTGAACCGCAACCGTATAAGCGTCCACGGGCAAATATGTGTTTAGAGCAGAGGTCCGGCTCCAGAGCCATCTGTATTCTAACAGGATGCGAGGTGTCACCAGGTTTCCCCGGGAGCTGAGATTAATTAGCCGGCGGTGAATATTGATGTGACATTTAGCGGTGGAGAAATATCGTCTAGGTAATGGCAGGGGAGCAGTGCTACGGCCAGGGATCATTCACTCTGCCATTAGCTGACAGACAGGCCTCGCTGCCTCCCTTGTGTTCGGGGGCACATTGTGTTCCGCAGATGAAATCTAACTATCTCCTCCGCTCCTCATTATGTGATCCATCTGTCTGGCTGATTTGATAAAAAAAAATAAACTTTAGAAATGGAAGATGGGAATGAAGATTTCCTCTCCTCTTCTTTTCTTTTATAATAAGACCTGAAATATCTTAGTTTTCATTTTTTTTGCAAAGCTTTAAGAAGTTGGTTGAAGAGAATGTCACGTATACGTATTGCTGCCTTTGCACATTTTACTTGTGTGGTTTTATGCCCAAAGCAGGCAAAGCAATGCTTCATTAATCTGAAAATAGGTTTACTGCCAAGCCGGCTGAACCCCCTTTAAGACTTAAACTATAAAAACACTTAAAGGGGGGCACAGCAACTGCTCTCCTCCACTTTTCATTTACTGTTTCAATTCTCCCCGTAACCTATAGGCATGTGTAGCCAGGTCGACTTACATCAATAGGGCACAGTTTAAAATGTTGCCATGGTAACATACAGTCTACGTCACGCCATGTGAAATGAGAGTAACTGGGGGTTGAGCAGATCAACAACATCTGCATGTCAGTCAGTCACTACTTAAGGGAAAACGTCTGAGTTCAATCAGAGTTTGAATACACAGCCCCCTTATAATTCCTGCTCTATTTTTGAGTCGCAGCCATAAAAATACACTTCGTATTTTATTGGGTTGTTATTCCGTGTCTGTGGCCACTGTGGCACCAGCCGCTGAAGGCCTCGGTGGTGAACCAGCTATATATGGAATCTGCTGCCATCAGACGTTTAGCTCTGATAGGACGAGAGGCAGGAGAGCTGCAGCGTTTCCGTGGCGTTTCCGTGGAGACCCCCGTCAGCATTTCGTGGGTAGCGCCGGAATGAGTCACTCCGGATGTGTCTGATGTCTCCTGGTTCCTCGCAGGAAGTCTCAATGAAATGATGAGATTGTCTGCATGGTCCCCCGGAGACCGTCTCTGTGCAACACACTCATACACAGATGGGAAGCATATACAGCACACTCTCTCTCTCTCTCACACACACACACACACACACACACGCACACACACACACGCACACAACTCCTTGTCCTCTCCATGCAGGGTGTCCATGCAGATGCCCTTTACCCCAGGGACCCTGTTGGTCTCATACACTCACACGCTGAGTCCTCGGCCCTGCTGGGACACTATCCACACACACATACACACACACACACACACACACACACACACACACACACACACACACACACACACACACACACACGTTCATAATCATCCATTGCCCTGCCTTGGCGTTAATCATATTTTGTGCCCACAGCTAATCTGTAATGAGATTTCTTTCAATCAGAATGTCCAGCCAGTCTCCCACAGTGCTTCCCACAGAGCCGGGCTCATCTGACAGAGAGAGAGCCTTAGAAGTAGCACACGGGCTTTGTGTGTGTGTGTGTGTGTGTGTGTGTGCGTGCGTGCGCGTGTGTGTGTGTGTGTGTGTGATCTATGTTTTATGATGTCGCAGGGCTCCTTACCGAAATAGAAATCCCAGAGAACAAAGGAAAAGTGGCGGTGGCTTTGGTGGTTTGGTTTCAGACACAGGAAACTGGGTCAGGGAGGTGTGATCAATATTACAGCGGACAGCAGTAGTAGCTGCTCCTCCTCAGCGGGAGAGAGACAGAGGAACTCCATTTTACATACAACAACTGACCTGGACACAGTGATGCTAAATCCTGGACAGGAATATGAGTGTTACGACTGAAAAATGAGTGAAAAATGAAAAAATGCGCTCTGGCCGGGAGATCATGAGACTCAGGGTCGTGGGTTCAATCCCCACATAGTGTTAACTATCACCTTTTGTAAGTGATAGTGGATAAAAGAGTCTGCTAAATGACTGTGAAAATTGTATGTGTGAGAGAGAGTCCGCCTGTGAGCGAGAGCTGTGTTGCTTTTGATCAATTTTCCATGTTGTTTTGGTCCGTCTGTTGGATGAAACACGTCACAGTCAGTTTTGATATGCGGCTCTTGTTTACTTTTTGTCCCTCCTCAGACCAGTAAGTCAAGACCGGGAAAGGTTTTTTGTGGCCCGGCTAACCATCGCTGCACATCAAAGTAGAAGATTTATCAGCGTTCCTCAGTGGATCAATGGAGTAAATAAGCACCGGGATCAATAAGCTACTTCACGTTTGCAAACGGCCTCATTAGTGACGGGCTTGGTGGAACGTGTGAGCTGAGGGAGGCAGAGTGATGTCAGATGTGTTGCGGGCTTTCATTTCTCAAATTTGTCAAAGAGGATAAAAACCTTCATTTACCTGATGCGATGTGAAAGAGCATTTTGTTGCCCGCTAGCAACCAAAACAAAAAGATTTTTTTCACGCTAAATGTTAGTGCTAATATTTCATGGCATCTAGCTTGTTAACTTGTATTACACTGAGAGAGAGAGAGAGAGAGAGAGAATAGCACATTGAATTCACCTCGCAGTCTAGTACTTCTCTCTCTCTCTCCCTCTCTTGTCTTCACAAGAGCCTCCATG
This sequence comes from Hoplostethus mediterraneus, assembly GCA_034670385.1. NCBI lineage: Eukaryota > Metazoa > Chordata > Actinopteri > Trachichthyiformes > Trachichthyidae > Hoplostethus > Hoplostethus mediterraneus. Next base: position 13,984,838 of record JAXDDW010000003.1, on the reverse strand, counting down.
GAGAGAAGAAGAGACTGTGTAGATGAAAAGGAGACGGTGGAGAGACGAGTAATGACTCCACAGCTCCACTAAGCTTCTTTATTTCTCATATTTCTCTTGAAATTTCAGGGCCACTGGCCATCTGAAATGAGTTTTCTCAAGGTGCCCACATGTGGCTAAAGTTCACATCGGAGAGAGAGAGAGAGAGAGAGAGAGAGAGATTGTTGGGAGGGTGTTAAGTTAGAACAAGATTGTTGTTTGTCTGGGTTGTTTGTCTGCTTTTAGTTTAGAGAAATTGGGTCCCCAAGTTCCCTCTCTTATTTCTCGGTGGAGACTTCTGAAGTAGCAGCAAAATATGACAATTTGTCAGAGAGAGGCTTTGTGTGTAAAGTGTGTGTGTGTGTGTGTGTGTATGTGTGTGAACGATTGTGTATTGTCCCTCAATAATGACTGCCTGGCTGGCTGCTTCCTTGTTCTCCCTGTGATTTACCTTGCGCCTACTCTGGTGAAGATATGCCTTTCACAATAAGAAATGAGTCACTGTTCAGTGGGAAATCACATCTGCGTGTATGTTTGTGTGTTTGCGTGTGTGTGTGTGTGTGTGTGTGTGTGTGTGTGTGTGCGCGTGCGTACCTCAGAGAAAATGTGCCAGTTTGAGAAAAGATGAACTGAGAGAGGTTCTGTAAGAGGTTTTGTCCTTGTAACAATGTCTTCCATCACCGCCTTTGTTCAGACACAGTTGGTTAATCATCAGAAAGAGGAGGAAGGGAAAAACACCTTTTAAAACCCTGAAAGTACTTTTACTCTTTGGTATTTACAGTTTGATTGTTTGCCTCGAGTGGAACTACACATTCATTGTTTAAAATCAAAAGCAGTTGTTTTACGACGATGTTCAAACGAGTGAGAGAAAACAACAAAACATCTACTTTCCTGATAGCTTGGTCATTTTATGTATCAGTGGGTAAATTTCACCAATTGCACAAAATTCGCCAGCTGTATTTTCACTACTGCATGATTCATTTGTGCATGCTATTTTTGGTTAGGAAGTCCATGAGGATGTTCGAGGTCGAGCACCCAGTGGGTGAAGCTCTCGTTCTCACTGTAAAAAATCAGTGAGAACGAGAAGTCATTTATGTTCAGATTCAGCCTTAAAATCTTATTTTTCTTAAAACAAGTGAAAAGTTCAGTTAACTGGATGAGATAATTCTGCTTGTTTCCACTGCAGTTTCACTTGTACTTCTAATTTTCTCATTGATTTGCTTTGGAAACAACTGAAATTGGCGGATTTCTTTCATTGATTTTGAGAAAAATAGGATTGTAAGACCAGTAATAGTTAACATGACTTGTTTTTTGCAGTGCCGCCTCTGCCGTGTGATCCCTTTTCATCCGGGCGAACAGCGGCTCTTTGAGAAAATCGCTTGCTGAGAGAATGTAAACACGGAAGTGGCATTTTCATCAGAACTGTCTCACAAGTTTCCCGTTTATATTCGGTTCAAAGTCTTAATCCGCCGCCGAGTCTTTAAGACGTTCTTCCCCTTTGCGTTGCTGAGATATTAAAGTCCTGCTGAGGTGCCTGCCCCGTTCAGCTATGATTTGTCAAAGCAATTCCACTTTTCGACGGAGGCTGGCTGCTTCTCCAAAGCAACCGCGGCACATAGAAGTGACATAAATGTTATTTTAATGATGCTGCTGGGCCGGATTTGCTTAAATGAGATTCTACTCTGCTGGTTTATTTAGTCAGCCCCCGCCGCCAGTCAGAACAAGCCGAACAGAAGATAATTAAAATAAACAGCCCGCGATTCTTTTTACTATTATTATTAGAAAATGAATTACGTTAGAGTAACTTAAATTGAACTTTACGAGCATCCCAGAGTTAAAACGAGAGCTGCACGGACAATAAAAGACACAGAACAGCGCAAGGCAATATTAACAGTAGTAAAAGTGACTCAGGTAATTTAACGCCGGTGTTAAAAGAATCACAGTGTTTATTAAATTGGGGTTACATTCATTAAAGTTCATTAAAGTGTAAGAGTTGCTGTAAGAGTGCCAGGATCAGCTGACAGCACCGTCCCACAACAGAAACCCAACGGGAGATAAGTAAGTTATGATCTGTCTTAACACGCCTCTACTTTATCAAATAAAAAATAAAATGATGACCAGAGTAGAGAGCCGTGGTGTTACACGGTCACAAAAGCCGACACAAGCCGGAGAGTACAATGAACTGAACCAGCATCTGTTTGGGAGAAAAAAAGACATTTACATTTGCTAAATAATCCAAGGAAATGATGCGCGGCAACATAGTCAGTGTTAATTTAACTGTGAGGGTGCATACATCAAGACAGTCAGTCCACATCCGGAAGTGTTGATTGAACAGTTATGGTGCAGCTGATAGTGTTCCAACCCGGAGTCTCATCAAAAAAAACAACTCTCCAATCAACACTGTCCCTGAAAAATCAACACGTTTTAACCCTGGAAAACGTGTGTGGAAACGTTGAAAAGAGTTCTTAGTTGTGGATGTGTTTTGATTTTGTTTTGCCAGGAAAGTTGTAAACGTAACAAACCGCAGCGCGGGAGCTGCGGGAGCTAAATACTTTTTCCACACTTTTTTCTCTCTCAAATATACTTAACCTCACCCGGTGACTTTACTCCCTCCAGTCTGCCTTCTTCTTCTTCGCCCGAGGTTTATGTGAGGGGACTGTTGGTGTGGAAATGTACCACGGCAGCAGCACGCCGTCGGCTTCAGAATGAAGGCACAGTGGCGGACATTGTGTCGCGCTCCTCTCCAGCCAACTGCTTCACAGTGGCTCTCAGAGGCCTTGGTTTTGCCAGGGGCCCGGTTGGTTTTGGACAGACATTACATGCCTGTTTTGAGGTTTTCTCCCCATAGCGGCTCTTCTTCCCATGCCAGTAAACACATTCGGAGGTGCCATTTTAGTTGAAATGCATCAAGCAGACCTGATGTGTGTGTGTGTGTGTGTGTGTGTGTGTGTCCATAATCTCGTACGTGTGCTTTTTCTGCTCTGCATGAAATGTTCTGGTAGGCAGAGTGAGGATCAGCAGCTATTTACAAGCAGAACGGCTCTTGTGATCTGTCGCGGCGCCGCACAATGTTCCTGACCGGCTTCAAAACCAGACGTGTGGCCAACACAAACAATTAAAGGCCTGCCCACTGTGATCTTAGCCTCATTCTTTCATTATGGATCAGCGGCAGCAGGGGCCCTAATTAGTTGCCCCGGCTCGCTGAGGAAATGAATGGGTACTGATACGACTGCGGGGCTGAAACGAGACCCCCGGGGGTCCCGATGAGCCAGCTTCTCAGAGCCGGCGTTGGCAGAGAATCGCTCATACTCATCTTCCCTCTGTTTATAGCTATTAGCTCACTTAGCCCATCAGAACTCGCCTCGCCGATTGATTCTCCCTGTCGCTCCTGGGCAAATTCTCTCATTTTAACTCCAATTACTCCTCACTGGCTGTCCCGACATAACAGGCAGGCTATGTGTTTTTTTTTTTGTTTTTTTTGCAACGTCCTTTTCAATTCACACGTCCGTCGTGAGCTGAGAACAGAGCTGGCAAGGTGCAGCTGTCGGTGACCTCACTCCCTTACACGTGACGCTAATTCAGACGGGGTCCTCCCGGCACGGTGGACTGAAACCTCTTGTCTCGCAGAGGTGTTTTTTTTTTTTTTTTTTTTTTAAAGAGATATTTTTTCAGACGAACAATCTCTCCTCAATGCTCTTCTCGTTCTCTCTCCTCTCTCTCTCTCTCTCTCTCTCTCTCTCTCTCTCTCTGATCTGTGTCTCCTCTGTGTGTGTTGCAGCTGGGTACAGAGTGGACCGCTCCAGGCGAGTTCAGCAAGTTCAGGTCCCAGTCCTCCAAGTCTGTGCAGTAAGTACCTGTGACAACCACGCACACACACACACACACACACACACACACACACACACACTTTCCTGCACGGTAATTTCACTCTCATGCTAGTACAAAAAAAACGCAACCCTGCTAACATTTGACCGTAAGTAGACCTAATCTGGACAAACGCACCCCTCCACTGTTCCTTGTTAAGTGGCTTTTCAATTGATGCTCTTTGTAGAGTGTCTGTTCAGGTGTGTGTGTGTGTGTGTGTGTGTGTGTGTGTGTGTGTGCCTTCATGTATTCATATGGGTTGAATTCACGCACGTCGTCTCGCTCTCCCCTAAGGTGTTCAAGTGTGAGCATTCATAGCAGCACAAAGGCATCTCTCTCTAAGTGTAATATGAGAACGTGTTGACCTTATCCTCTCAGCTCCCACACCCTTCTCCCTAATTGCCAGGAGCCGCGTGCATAAAGTACCCTTTAATATCAGGGGCTGATCTGAGACCTGTTTGCTTCTTGAGCCATTGTGAAGTCGGTGTGTGTTGATGCAAGATAAGTGATCCTAAAACAGTGGCCCCTATTCCTTTGGGGTTTCGAGCGCATTGCGTAAGTGAATGAAGCACAAGCTGTTGAGTGCTATGTTAAATTATTCACACACATACACACACTGCCGATGGTTTAGTGTTTAGTGCAGGTTTAGAATATTTTAGCAGCCCTAAATGGTACAAGTGGCGTGCACACGTAATAAAGTATAATACAGTCACACACATGAAAAAGAAAAACCAAAGTCATCCATCCTTATGTTGTTATTTTGTTGTTTATCGTTGAATGGCGACTTACATGGAACACGCCTCTTTTTAAAAAGCATTTCCGCTGACAGCCGTGACGTTTAGATGCAGTTACTCAACTTGAGAATCTAGAAATCCTAGTTCACTTCCATCCTAGAGTGACTGAAGACTGCCTTGGTAGCTGCACACCTACACGTCAATACAGCAAGATGTGGTTTTCACACATGCACACACACACACACAATTTTCAGTTTTAAAGTGCAAAAATGTAATGCAATGATTGGACTGTATTCTTACAGTTAGCATCCCCTGTGATATCAAACTGTACCGGTACAAGGCAACGTGAAGGCAGTGGCGTCCAAGAAACACACAAAAGGGAACAACACTGCATGCATACAAAACACAAAGATATACGGGAAAAAAACACATTCAGCGGATGCAGCTTGCGGCATGAACCCATCACGAGACTCTCAGGGTCGTGGCTTCGATCCCCGCATAGTGTCAAGCACCTTTTGTAAGTGGCTTTGGATAGAAGCGTCTGCTGGATGACTTTACTGTGCACTCTCTCTCTTCTGCAGCAGCGTTACTGTACAGCTTGTGCTTTTATGCAACACACCAAATGAAATTGCTTGTATGGAAACAATAGTGTGACTCGCTGCATCACTCCAAGGTTACTCATAGAGACGCGCTAATAAAAGCCTGGCGTTTAAGATTAAACATTGAGTCAGTGTACAAGAAGACGTGGACTTCTCCCCACCTCAGATTGTCAAGCCACATAAAGCCAAGGAAAAATCAAGCTCTGCTGTCACTGCTCAATGCAGCAAACCGTACATCATATTTCTCCTGCACGTTGTACCTTTCTTTGTAACGACATACATGCACACACACACACACACACATTATATCTTCTATTAAAGGGTTACTCATTAATCCCAGAAGGGGCTGAACACAGGCCAGGACATGATGGCTGTTTGTGTCTGCGTAGGATAAACCGGGCCTTGTTAGCACAGCAGGCATGGCAGACTACAAGGGAGCACAGAGAGACGACAAAAAAAAAGGAGAAGTCGAAGAAGAAGAAGAAGAAGAAGAAGAAGAAGAAGAAGAAGAAGAAGAAGAAGAAGGGAGAGGAGGAGGGGTGTGTGTGTGTGTGTGTGTGTGTGTGTTGGGGGGGGGGAGAGGGGGGTTGAAAGGTTTTCTATTTTCTCTTCCTGTCAGACAAGTGACTCTCGTTCCCCAACAGTAACAAGACAACAACAGAGTAACCAAGCGTGGAGCCAGAATATGGCAGGGACATTAAAAAGGGCGTGCAGGGGAGATATTTGTGTGTGACATGGCATGTTTTGTGATCTGTGTGTGCGTGGGGTTGTTTACGTTTGTTACTGTGTGTGTGTGTGTGCGTGCGCGTGTAGTTGGATGTGCGCATGTCTCTGCCTGCATGTGTATAGATGGTGTGTTGAAGTGTGTTGAAGCATGCTGGCAATAATGAAATGGAGTTCAGGCCTCAGCAATGTACCACGCTGAGATCTGATGTAACACACACACACACACGCGCGCACACACACACACACACACATATACATTCGTTTTTTGCTCAGTAGGGCTGAAGTCCATTCAGTCAAATCCATTTTCATGTTATAGCTTTGTACATCCACATGCTTCGGGGGAATTGTGTCAAAAAGGTGTAAAAGTCTGGCTCAAGATAATTGGGCAAATTCCGGTTTGATGTTTCCGAGTGTGGGTGTGTGTGTGTGAGCGAGCGTGTGCCGCAAGTAAACCGCATGCATCCGTGCATTTGCCCGTGTTAAACACCACGCCATTTGAAATGCCTCTCTGCCTCTGACGACTTTATTGAAACACCGCACGGCAAAGGCAATTAGTTTCTCATCTTCCATATGCTCTCGCCAGCACACTGCCAGCTCCAGCCCTCACACACCGTTAGGCTGGAGCTGGGAAGCCGGGATGCCGTTGAGTGTGGCAAATTGTCTGCAGCATGATCAAATGGCAGGCATTTTCAGAAACGTATTCTTCAGAGTAGAACAGAGATGAGCAAATGAGGAGAGCGCAGCAGAACAAAGGCCCGATTTTCAAAAACCATGAGACCATGCTTAAAGCAATAATAATCAGGCACTAGGTGGATTATGTCCCTTGGGAATTTGAAACATTTGTAAACTTGATAAATTGGACAAATAATTGAACAGAACTATGAAGCGAATGAGGTATTTCTAGAAATGTGGAGAGCCAAAGTGGAAATGATGATACATTATACATGCAGCCAGGGCTAGCCCATTAGCAGCATCAGACTCCTGTGGAATAAGGACATTTTGTGAGTTCTGCAATTTAGAATAAAATCATCCCTCGGCTGTGCTGGGATCAGTTATGAACCATAAATATAAAGAAGCACTTTCCTGGACATGCACTTTAAAATGATTCAGTGGCTGGGAATTATCACAATTCTATAATTGATCCTGTTGCTGGCCTGTAATATCCTAGTATGAGCATTTTGATAAGCTGCTCTGAAAAATGGTATGTTATGTGATGTTATGTTATGTTTTATTTTATGTTATGTGATGATGTTATGTTATATGTTATGTTATGTTATGTTATCTTATGTTATCTTATGTTATGTTATGTTATGTTATGTTTTGTTATGTTTTATGTTATCTTATGTTATGTTAGATCTCCAATCTAGGGAATAAATCTAATAAATCCATGAATAAATCAGGACCCCGATGAAGACCAGATCCGGTAGATGGATGTTGGTCATGTTTTTAATAAAGGCTTTTTAATTGCCTTTGTGCAAGCCTTTTCTCTCCCTAGACTGGTGATCTATGTTTGTCCACTTGAGCCCTGAGTCCTGCCTTCATATAATTCAGATCCAAGCGGTGCTTCTCTCCTCCGGTTTTTCATGTTTCGTGTTTGCTGTTGGAGAATATGTTCTCAGCCCATTGAGCAGACTCCAGTCTGTCAGTGAAGTTCTGCTTCATTACGTGCTGCTTTGAGGAATGGCCTTAATCAAAAACCTTCACAATTTACGTGCTACAGTTCCTATTTATCTGCAAATTGGGTCCAGAACAGGATGAAATGGGACAGAGCCAAACCCAATGGCAATATAAAGGGAGGGAGCCGTACAATGCAGAACAGATCACAACTGAATGGAGAGGGAGCAGAAATGAAATCGAACATAGCAGAGCAGAGCGAAACGCAACCGAACTTCCCAACCGAGGTTTAGACAGAGTGAGTGTGTGGTTTGGACTGTGGTTATTTATGTGTCTGTGTTCATTGGAGCTGTGCTGCCTTCTACAATAGAGCAGACTGAGCAGTGACTAATGGCTGCTGCAGGGTTGAATCATACAGTCAGGGAATGAAACATATTGTTGTTGAGGAGTTCAATTGAAGCACTTCACTCGCCTGTTTGGGGGGTCTCTACACAATGCAATCTAAGGGTACTGAAACACACACGCACACACACACACACCCACACACACACACACACACATAAATGTCCTTCCGCTGCCAGTGCCTCTGTGATTGGACTGTATTCTGGATGACCCCATCTTGGACTCTCAGGTGTATTTAACTCATCCAGACTATGCTATGTCTTTCTCACCACCCCCCAACTCTCTCTCTCTCGCTCTCTCTCTGTCTCACACACACACACACACACAGAATATGCCGATAATAGCAGACATAAAATATCAATGTGCATTGGGGAGGTGTCCATGTGTTGTCCCTCCTAAGCTAAAGCTGAGTTGATTAGACAGATATGTTATTTAAGGAGGAGGTCTGTTCTCCCCAGGCAAATCTACCCTCTCTCTCTCTCTCTCTCTCTCTCTCTCTCTCTCTCTCGCGCGCTCTCACTATTTCTGGCCTCCTCCCTCTGTCTCTCTCGGGGCAGGGTCGTAAGAGATAGATATTTCAGGGATGATTTCAAGTCTATAATAGAGTAAGAGCTTTGTGTGTGTGTGTGTGTGTGTGTGTGTGTGTTTCACAGCAGGGCTATCAGCATGCTTTGACGAAACACCTTTGAGGCTTTTCTCTAAACGCTCAGCCGTCTCCACCAAAGGGGCGTGGCCTACCTGTTGCCATGGCGTATGATAGTCCAGTGACCGCCCGCTTTTTTTACGGCTCTGGTTCCAGAAGTAAATTTCCCATTCATTTACTCCATCGACATTTCAGAAAGTCCTCCTATAAAGAGTTTTAAGGCTGGAACCAAGACAACCAGCTAGACGATGAATCGTGACCATAAAACATTTGATTCTGAGCAAAAAAAAGATCGGAAAACGGAAGAAAAGGCAAAGGTACAAGACTGTGTTCATCATTATTTTATGAAGTGAAGGAACTACTCATCCCATAATCCATTGCGAATGATACTTTTCCAAAAACGTCCAAACTAACGATAGTTTAGCGCGCTTCTTCTTGAATTTAACATTTGTCAATAGTATAGTGTTGATATTGTTGTTGTTTTGTGTGCGTATGTATAGTGTTTCATATAGTGTAAAGTGTTGTCATGTCAAAGTGTGTCAGCTAGTGAAAAGCAGCTAGCTAGGTTACGTTAGTAGCTAACATTAACGTGAGCTGACAAGACGATCGCGGGTGCGGTAAACATTTCCATGGTAACAGCGAGCTCCACCAATCAGAGACGTCACTGTTACACTTTAGGATTGTGGGTAGTGTAGTACTTCTCCATGACATCGTGAATAAAACATGTTTTTCTCAAAACAAGGTTCTACATCGTTTCACAACCTACTAGCTTGTGGTGAGTCTGCATTGGATGGTTACGACATTATGGCTGATAATCAAAATCCCTATGCAGAATATGAATGGGATTTTCACTTCCGGAACAACACTGTTGAGCTGTTGAGTGATTTAAATAGACGGGATGGACAGGAAAGTTAGAGCGGTACACCTGTTAGGGAGAGCTGGTAGTCCTCCACGCCACCTGGCTACGACCACCTGGAGGTAATGACTCACACCGTTTAGCGTGTGTTTGTTTGTGTGAGCAGAAAAAGGGAGAAAGTGAGAGTGACGGAACAACGCTTCACCCCGAGTCACCTCCTCAGCTCAGACCCATCAAAGTTTGCTGCACAAAACTCCCATTACGTGTGTACGACTTCCCTAAATCGCTCCGTCTACACACCCTCATTTCTGTTATACTGCCATCTCCTGACTCACTGTGCCACCTACTCATTTAGCCTTTGTCTCTCTCTCTCTCTCTCTCTCTCTCTCTCTCTCTCTCTCTCTCTGTGATTCTCTCTCTTTGCGTCTCTCTCAGTAGCAGCACATTTTTCTTTTTAGCTCCATCACATTCAAAGTAATGCATGTCGGATTTAACGTAAATATATCGCTATCGAATGAATTGTGAGAGCAGCCATCAGCCCAACATTTCCCCAACCCCTGTGACTTGCTTTCATTCGTTATTGTAGGAACACCGTTTCATTATTTCCTCTCCCTGTTACATTTGATGCGTAACTAAACAGTCTTAACATGTTGTGTTGGAAACAAAGCCTCAAATTGGACTGAATTAAAGCAAGAAGCGCATCAAGTGACCTTAAAAGTCCTACACGTATCGCCTGGAACAACATTCATCTCTATCCGTCTGACTCTCTCTTTGCTTTGTCTCTCGTGTTTCCCCGCTCATGCCCGCGTAGCGATAGCTTGGCGGCGCCTGCCAGGTGCTGTCACAGCGGCTCCATGAGTGACAGTGAAGTAGTCAGATGAGGAACCCAGATAACCCTGTCAACACTATCTCTGCTCTCTAACGCAGCTACCGGAGCCGCGGGCTGTATAGACAACACCGGGGCAGATTGACATTTGCCGAAATTCCATAAACTGAATCTGGCGCTCGAGTTGCATACTGAGCCCGTCTGCCCGCTGTGCTCGGCGCGCAGATATTTCAGGGGATGGGTTTGGGCGATTGACAATAACGCGGAGAAAAGAGGTGAGAGACGGCGGGGAAACGGGCGTCTGTTTACACGAGTGTAGGCTCACCTCGACAGAATGGGTGAGGAAAAAGGTCAATGTTGAGGCGGACGAAGTCAATCCAGATGTCTGTGTCTTGTGTGTGTGTGTGTGTGTGTGTGTGTGTGTGTGTGTGTGTGTTTCCGGTGACGTCGTGCGGCGCGCCAAGCTGGTTTCACCTTCAGGAGTGAAATTAAAGATGGCCGCTCGTGATCTTTGACATTAGCGCGGCGAGAAAAGAAAGGCGATGCCCACCGCTGGCATTTGGTAGGAAGCCGCTTTCAGCTCACAAACTAAGAGAATGACATTTATGCCCAATCTTCCGCAGACACGTGGGCGTTGATTGTCTGTGTGTGTGTGTGTGTGTGTGTGTGTGTGTGAGAGAGAGAGAGAAAGACAGTCTTTTTCTGTCTTATTTTCTTATTCTTCTCTGCCTCTTTTCATTTTTTGCCTCTTTCCCTCCATCTTTCTTTCCCTTTCATCTTTGTCATTTTTAATACAATGCCAACGCTCCCAATTGTTTCCTACATGCATGACCTTTTTTGAGGACCAATCACAGGGAGAGAGGGAGAGAGTTAACTGTGCCGTTTCCCAACAACAATGTAGGGAAACCTTGCAGAGTTATATGACCAGTTATTTCGCTGTGGGATCTCTCAGTATCTATAATTGAATCACTTAAGCGCTGCCGGCTATTAGACGGCCAAGAGACTTGAGAGCGGAGCGAGAGGAAAGCATAATACTACTGTTCATGACATCATAGGAATACTGATGGAGTGCAGGGGCCAGGCTGAAAACAGCACTTCTCAACAGCACTCAGGAAGAGTGGCATCCGCAGTGTCTCGTAAGCCCTCATTTGGAGGTGTGCGTTTGTGAGCGCGTGTTCACGTACGCGTGTTTCCTGCGGACCGTGTCGTTCCTGCACGAGTGCACCTATCTGCCTGATTGTGGAAGTCTCCGTCCTTACCTCAGCCCCGTCTCCTCTTAAGGTGTTCTTGGTTTGATACGCCGCAGGAATTGACTTGGAATGAAGCTGTTTACCGGCGAGCTGCAATGACTTCTCTGTCCCACTCTCCGCCTTCAGGCCTGCACTCCGCCATCTGTTTCTATGAGTGATGGGAGCCTGCTGAGACAGAAACCTATGTGTGTGTGTGTGTGTGTGTGTGTGTGTGTGTGTGTGTGTGTGTGTGTGTGTGTGTGTGTAGTGGCTTATGCTTAATCAGAATGTCTTTAGGGTGTGGATGCACGTCTCTGTGATCTGTGATTGTGCGCATCTGAATGGGGCTGATGTATAAACAAATGTATAACATAATAATACATATATAATATATATAATATATAGTATAAACCGTCAGATGAATCAGTTGAATCAGAGGAAACACCTGTAGTTGCATTCTGGGCAACTGTTGAGCGTCCCAGCGGATATGTTAGTCATTTAGAAAGTGACTCAGTGAGTATCCATTATCTCCATTATGAAGATGTGAAACTGTCATGAGATGAGATTAACAGTTGTGTGCACTTGTGCGCACGCGTGAGCATGCACTTCCCCCCCCCCCCCGGTAAAAGGATGTGATCTGTGCACCGATGAGTCGCGTGGAAATCCCGGCCCTTCGATCTTTTCCTGAAAAGAAAATCCTTTTGCTCGCGTGTACTTCATTATTGTTGTGTTATTTGACCTTGACGCAATTATGGTTGTATTTCACCGTGATGAAAAAGGAGCATGTGTTTTTCTGCATCTCACAAATCCCCAGAGAAAGGTTTTGTAAGATAAATAAATAAATACTATTTTTTCAGTATCCTCGGGCCAATAAGAGAGAGGAAGGGTGTTAATATGAAATCAAAGTGAGAAAACGGTGAAGTGGGAGAGTAAGGGAGCAAAGAAAGAGAGAGACCAGCGATGCTATAATAATGCTGTAATAGATAAGTATAGATCGGGGGATTAGAAGCGGTAGATAGGGGAAGAAGAGACGGACAAAATAGAGAGAGGGAGAGAGAGAGCGGGGGATGCAGGAGGGTGGTGGTGGATGAGGATGAGGAGAAGGCAGGGGGTGGAAAAAAAGAGGATTTATTGAGGCTGCAGGGGAAGAGCAGCATGATAGCTCTCTGATGGATTAGAGGAACGCATGAGAAATGGAGTGAAGAGGGGAGAGAACGAGGGGAGAGAAATGGGAAGTTTGTGCGTCTCCTTGGGGCAGGTCTAAACACTGATATCATTAATGTAGCTGAGAGGAGAGCTCTTCTATTCAAACATCACCTGTGGGTATTAGGGAGAGAGAGAGACAGAGAGAGAGAGACAGCATTGATGAGGAACTGAGTTGGAAAAAGGAGAAGAGAAAAGTGGAAACAGGAGATTGCTGCAGACGGGAGGACAGGAGACGTGATGGAGGGAGAAGAAGGCGGAGAGCTGGTATTTATCAAAGGGCACAGAGTGTACTCTCTCTGTTCCACTCAGCCCGGGGCTCTCCCTGCTACAAACCAGCCTGGTAATACTGAAAGTTTGGCCCCTGTCTTTCAATTGTGTGTGTGTGTGTGTGTGTGTGTGTGTGTGTGGATCCGATACTGGTAATGCTGAAGGTTTTGGCCCCATGCCTTTCATAGCTCTCCTGTGTGAATGTGACTCTGTCAATATATCGGGCTGTGTCTCCGGGGCTTGTCTTTGTGTTCCCTTTTGTGCAGGCCGGGCCTTTGTGTGTGTGTTTCTCTTCGGGGGCCGAGCCGCGGTCCAACGCTGTTCTTTATCAAGCCCGTGAAAAGAGATTCGCGGTGTTTTTCGAAGACTTTCAGTACACATTCCGAGGCCGAATAAATATTTAATACTCCAAAATCCGATAGGCTGTGTGCCGTCCGCGGTGGGTACTCTGAGAATATTGTTGAGCTGTCACGGTCCTGTCTCGTCTTATCCGGGCCAATCGAGCTCCTTTGTCTCTCGCTCTCTGCTCAGCACATTGAAGGGAAACGGGAAACAAAAGGCTCCAATTAGTCAAGCAATTAGACTCTTGTTTTGCCTCCTCCACTCGTCCTCCCAGTCACACATTAATTGCTATTCTTTCCTCTTCCCATCTCTCATTTGCCCTTGACTTGCTTTTGTGATATTCACTATAATGTATTTTTCCTTTCAAGACACAGAAAGCATCTATAATTCCGTCTCTGTTGCTGCTGTTCATTTTCTATTTATTGCTTCTCCTTCATCTTCCTTTCTTGCCGGTCTCTCTGTCTCTTCATCTCTTTCAGCCGAGGCCCATCTCATCATCCATCACAGGCAGACTGGTGTGACCCTCCCACTCGCCCTCCTCACTCAGTCCATACACACACACACACACACACACACCCTGACATGTACTCTCTGTCCTTCCCTTTCCTTCGGTCTCAGTGTCCATCTGTCTCTCTCAAGTCTCTCTCAAGTGTCACAAACGCCCACATGATGAAAAACAATTCAACCTCAGTAGGCTTTTTGTGAAAATTTGAAATTGTTTGATATTGAAACTGTTCGTGCTTCATGGTGATGTTTATATATAGTTAGAATAAAAAAGTGCTGAGGTTGAGGGATTTCAATGTCAAATCGGCATGACGTGTCATCCACAAAACGGTAAGTCGGTAAGCCTTTTGAGCACGATCTGTGCACGCGTCGCTTGGTACAGCCACAAAAAAAACAACGCCTGCGCTTTGTGCCGCGCGCGCCTTGATGCAGCCTGAGCAGCAGGCGGGCCGCACGCCAGAATTGAAAGCGTGAATTGCTCGAATCGTTGCTGACACACCTCCTGCTGCGCCTCCCCTCCCGCTGAGGCGCGGTCGAGTTCACGCCGAGTCACCGGGGAAATGCCAAACGGGAAAAATCCTCCGTGTGCCCCGACAAAAATGCCACTTCACCTGAGCAAAGCCCCATCATGCACCGTGTACCCTCACTCTCTCTCTCTCTCTCTCTCTCTCTCACACACATACACACACACGCTCACACACACCAGACATTTGAACAGAGAGCAGAGATCTTAAAGTCTCTCAGGTTCCATGCGGTCTCGGTCCAACACCGTGTTTGTCAGACACATTTTTTGCTCGCTGCTTCTTTGCTTCTGTCTTCTTCTTCGTCTGTGTCTTGATTTAGCTCCATCCTGCTCGGCCTATATATCTCTGCCTTTTATTTTTCCCAGACAATACCTATTTTACGCAAAAAAAACTGACAAAAGAAAACACACACAAAAACAAAATAAGGAAAAGTAAAACAAAAAACAAAAAAACACTCCACAGACGTCTACAGACTACAGGTTAGACAGCGAATCCCAAAGGACCCAACAGACGTCTCAACCTCAAGAGTGGCACGGAAAGATGAACCGGGAAAAAATAAGTGTCACTGAATTTGCAGAATCAGAGGTTAAGGGAACAGCAAAACAACCATGAAGAAAAACCTGTGAAATAAGACATGAGCACAGGATGCCTTTATCTCCCTCTTCTCTCTTCCTCTCTGTTTCTGCATCTCTGTGTGTATGTGTGGTATGTTGTTTGTCTCATATCTCTTTACCGTTGATACTGTGGTGTCATGCATCAACCTCCTGTGTGTGTGTGTGTGTGTGTGTGCGTGCGTGCGTGCGTGTTATCTGGCATCTGATAACAAGTAAACAAGTGTGCATCGGCCAAGCTGTCAATCTGTCACTCTTGAAACTCAGGCTCTTTGAGCATGTGTGGGATTTGTGTGTGTGTGTGTGTGTGTGTGTGTGTGTGTGTGTGTGTGTGTGTGTGTGTGAGAGAGAGAAAGAGATGACTAGGACAGAGGAGAGGGAAGCCTACACACAGACAAACAGACAGACAGAGAACAGGTCAGAGATGCATTTAGAGTGGTGTGCTTTCTTTCTAATGACTCAGAAGCCTGGTGGCGGCAGCCTGCTTCCTCTCAGGGCTGACATTAGATTATCCCCTGGATGGAGTCAGATTATAGGCTGAAAGGGACGATCTAATGAAGGGTCAGGAAATGAAATAGAATTAAAGCGTGACAGAGCGCCACATCAGGCCTAACTGCCAGGGCGCCTGGAAACACGGGCAGTCCTCTGCCAGAGGCTCAAGAAACGTAAGCAAGTAGAAACGTCTGTCTGATTCAGTTTGATCCGGCAGCAGTGGAATAACGATACGCCACGGCGTCTGCCCGCAGTCCGGTTTGTAAGAGTTGGGAGCGGCGAGATGAAAACCGACCAGCGGAGTAAAAATCCATCTCACGCTGTTTAGTCAGCAACCAAAAAAACAAAAAACAGACATTTTGCTCACTGTTCTCTGCTCTTCTGATGTTTCTGACGAGCCAGTTTCCCCAAAGGGATCATTAAAATTTAATCTAATCTAATCTAATCTCATTAGGCGTTCCACTGTATATTTTGTCTGAGTAAAATGCAAAATATGTTGTTTGAAAGATTTAGCGAGCGATTTCACTTCCCGTTTTTTTTCCTCTTCTCAGCGGGGGGTTGGGGGTTGTACTGTATATCTTTGAATCATGGGGAAAGGGCAAGCAGGGTGCCAGGAGTTTAAAATGGCACTTGAGTTTGATGAGCGCCGTTTCAGCAGCCACACGGAGAGATGTTCCCTATTCATGAGAGAATGACCTTAGCGCACTGTCGCCGCTCCCCTGCACCTGCAATGATTTATGGGATACGGAACGCTGGGCGGCTGGATGATGCGGTGTGTTTTTTGCGCGCGGGGGCAACGTGACCTTCAGCCTTTTGCCTTTCAACTCAGTCACACACACACACACACACACACACACACACACACACACACACAGCTCTAACTCACATCGTCCCCCATTTCTCTATTATATGAGAGTATGCAGTTATGTCCAGGATGCCATCTTGAACGTTTCTTCGTAGGACAAATCTAACATCACGCAGCAACTTTTTCCTCTTTATTCGCTTGAACTTTTTGCTTTCTTTTTTTTATCTGTTTTTCTTGGATTATCTTCAATTCACAACACAGCATTCTCATTAAAGAGGATGAGAGTGTGTTTATTTCCCTTCGGGGGGGGGGGGGGAGGCAGGAGAGAAAAAGGGGGAACATCACAGAGAAAAGAAGCAGAGGAAGCAACAGGAAAAAAAAAAAAAAAAAAGAGCAAGCCACATCTTTGTGAATCAGAGCGCAATGAATATGGAGCAGCCAAACGACTCCAAAGTTCAGTGCAGCCAAACGCTGTTTCACAAATTACCAGGCTCCATTATCTTGTTACCACCAAACTCTCGCCGACGCGTAAAAGGACACAAACCGCGACAACCGCACACGCACAGACGCATGCGCGCGCCGACGCTCTCGTGCACTGGCCTCACCGTGTGCACGTGCGTTGTTTTGAGAGCTAATGATGCGTGGCGCAGCGCTGGAGTGTTTCTGTGTCTCTCGCTCAGCAGCAGATGCCCGCCTATTACTCGAGATGTGTTTTTGATTAGAACGAAGCGTGTGTGTGTGTGTGTGTGTGTGTGTGTGTGTGCGTGTGTGTGTGTGTAGTCTCCTCGTGGCAACACAACAGAGAATTGGACCCTTGCTCCGTCTTGCCGGGAGTACCACAGGGGGCAGCTTGTTAAGGTGTTTGTTTTTGTGAGCTTGGTCGTATGAAGTGTCCTTCCTCCACGGTCTCAGAGGTGGTGTTTTATTCAACCTGGCCTCGTTGCCTTTTCTGTTGCCATGTCGCCTGTATCTTAGTGACATGATACTCCACGCGGATTAACCCGTTAATAGCCAATCAGCAGTTCCTTCCCTCCTGTGATGCTTCTAATATCAAATTGCTTTATTCCGCTGCAATCTCATCCAACCCTGTTAGACCTTATTTCTTTGGGGCACCAACATGGCTCACCGGGGTATTTCTCGCAGGTCCCCCACACACACACACACACACACACACACGATAACTGCAGCAATATGTTTTGATAAGTGTGAGGTGCAGAGAAAGACAACGTTTTTCATTTAGACCCTGGGCTGGAGGGACTTTGAGAAACTCTGCCGTTGGTTGTTGTAGGTAACTTCATTTTTCCTCCAGCGTTAAAATGCCTTAACAACTCTCTCTCTCTCTCTCTCTCTCTCTCTCTCTCTCTCTCAGCCTGATCTCCTCCAGACGATATTACTTTGAGATCCTCCACAAGCAGGATGACAAGGGCTCGGATCACGTGGAGGTCGGGGTAAGTGGGGCCCTCCCCCTCTGTCTTGCCCGTCTGCTTACATCTCCTCTTTTTTCTTCTTCTCTCAAGTTCATTTCATCTTCCCTTAACTTGGGTGACCCTCGGCGAATGAAAAAGCTTTCACCTGTCTCGAAGAAGCTTTCGCAAACTTTGGCCGATAAATTTGCTTTCGCTTGAACCCGCCCGAAAAAAGCATTCAGCGGTGTCAGAGGGGGGTAGCTGACCAGGTGACAAATGAAAGGAAGAGAGAAAGCTCTGTGTGTGTGTGTGTGTGTGTGTGTGTGTGTGTGTTTGAAGTGGAAGGCTGCCTAGAAAGAGAGAGAACGCTCCTCTCCTCCTCCTACTCGTTACTGTGTGTTTTCCCTCTTTTTCCATGGACTCATCTGGTCACCGCCAGTCGACGCCCTCGTTGTTGTGATGGTGCACGTGTCACGTGTGCAGGGCGTCAACCCCTTTAAAACCTCTCACCCATTTTCCCTTCCCACCCCTCTTTCCATTCCTCCATCTCTCATCACTCATCCCTCCATCTTACCCTTTCCCGCAGCACCTCTCTCTCTCTTCTCTGTTTCTTCCTCTCTCTCGTCTGAACTTTTTCCGTTTTTCTCTCCTCCGCGTGGTCGCCGTCTCGGCAGCGGCGTTCCCCTCGCACACCCGGGGCAGGTTCGGTGGAAGAGCCGGGCTTCATTTGAAGACGGAAGAGTTTCAAAACGGCAGCCCACACACACCTCTCGTGTGAGCCCAGTATTTTTGAGTGGGAGGGCAGACGAGGAAATACATCAGTGGATGTGTCTATGGGATGAGTCTCTGAACAAGCCCTAGGTTGTCATCATCAACAGAAGAAGCACCGCTGGAGTCGCTGCCTTTTTTTTGTTTTACAGAAAGTCATTTTGTCCGTGTTATATGTCTTTATGATTTCTCATTCTGTCTGTATCCCTTCTCTCTTCTCTCTCTCTCTCTTCTCTCTCAAGGCCTTTTGCTACCCGTCCTCCATATCCGCCTCTCTCTCTCTCTCTCTCTTGTGCCTCTGTGTCCTCACCTGTCTTGTCCATGTGTCCGCTAGCCGCCCGTCACTCCCCACCGTACCTCTCTCCCGTTCCACACCCCCGTACTACCCCCCCATCCCTCCATTTTAACTCCCAGCCTTCAGTCGGGTTCGTGTTGTTCAGCTCAGGTGGGATACTAGCGGTTGCCATGGTTTTTCAGAGAGGTGATGCTGATGAGGAGCACCGTGCTGAACTCTGCTAGCTTTCCTGATGTCAGGAGCATCACACACCGACCCGATGAGGGGAGAGGCGTAGGCGGAGGACTCTGTGGTGTGTGTGTGTGTGTGTGTGTGCGCGTGTGTGCACGTGCACTTCCATATGTACCACCACACTGACACTTAATCACTTAATCAGAGTTGGGCAGCTTTATCCGAGGACGAAGGGCAGATGGACGTGGCTGCCAGAAGGAAGGAGAGGAGGAGTGGGAGTAAAGAGAAGGAGTGGGAGGGATAAAGGGGGAGGACGGTGGGGGGGTGGGGGAGTGTTTGTACTAGAAGCTTATGGAAGCGAGGGTCTCGGGGCTTTTCTGCTTCATGGTGTTTCTGATTCACGTCATCCACCCTCCCACCATCCAGCAGAATGTCCCTGTGATTATTAGAATCAAGGTTATGTGGAAATTCATCTCCACCCCTCTCTCTCTCTCTCTCTCTCTCTCTCTCTCTCTCTCTCTCTCTCTCTCTCTCTCTCTCTCTCTCCCTCTCTCCCTCCCTCTGGTCAACTAGCCGTGAGGCCATTAAAGAGAGTTTGTAGTAGTCGAAACATTTTAATGAAGCGGATAAAAGTCATGCAGCAAATCAAGATTGTGTGTGTGTGTGTGTGTGTGTGTGTGTGTGTAGGGTGGGGGCGTCAACGCTGTCTTTAGCAAGGCCCCGGTGTGTGATTTAACAGCGGAATACATTTCACACCTTGGCAGAAATAGCAGATTTACCGTGACCGGCCCACAACGGCGTAAGCCCAGGGCTCACATAAATCCACAGGAACTCAGGCACTCATTTGTTACAGAGCAGATAGCGTGGATTCACAAGCTCTTTCTTCTTCGCTCAGAAGCCGGGCTGAGATCGCGCGGTCAGAGGCGGGGGGCCGCTCACGCGTAATTTTGTGTGTTTCGTTTAGAGCGTTTTTAGAGCTCGGTGCAAAAAAAAGAGAGTAAATATCAGAACTGCGCACAAACGAAGAAAGAAAAACCGGTGAAAATGTGGTGAATGATTGAAAGAGAATGGCTGCAGCAAGGCGGAACGTAAACAGGGTTTCAAACAGGAAGTGACAGTTTGGGAATACAATGCGCTCCCACCGGGGGAGGGGAAACAACCGTAGTTAGTATGAAGTATGAGCAGCGGGCCAATGAAAGAGGGGTCGAGTTACCGAACTACCACTCTGATTTGAACCCTTTGAATACACGCTGGTGAGCTCAGCGTTTCCCTTCAATTACCTTCAAATAAAAAAAATCGTCTCAGAGTTTATTAATGTTGTTTTTTTGAAACGGTGCCGGTGGAATACACCGGAGACGGTAGACGACTTAGTGACCAGCGGCGGTGCTCGGTTTCTTCGATTCCCTCTGGACCCTTTTTTTTTTTTTTTTTTTTTTAATGAAACACAGGGACCTTTTCCACCGGCCGAATGGAAACTGTCTCTCGCTCGTCATTTCGCGGGATGAAGGGAAAGCGCCGGCCGTTAAACTGGCGTGATTGAGAGACAGAAGGAGCGAGAGAAAGACGAGAAGAAAGTGGAGCCTTAATTAGTCGCGGCGAGTTTATGGAGAGGCCGAGGTCTGGGGTTTGAATGCTGGGTTTTAATGGGGCTGTTTTATCGCTCTCACTTGGCCACCTCTCAAGCTGCCTACCAATTAATACACACACATTGATGTATGCACACACACACACACACACACCTACCCCACCCTGACATGTGCACGCTCACTATACACACACACACACACACACACACATACCATTCAACATCTGCCTCATGCCTTCCCTCTTCAAGATAAATCAGTAGAGGACTGTGTGAACTGGAACCGGCTGTTAAAGTATGTTCTGTGTTGCGTGTGTGTGTGTGTGTGTGTGTGTGTGTGTGCGTGTGTGTGTGCGCTTTTACTCTGGAAATATTTCAACCTTCTCCGCCTTATTTTACGACTCCAGCACCCTTTAGGTTCAACGCTCGTTCAGTGATTCTCCACCACATGCGCTCGCCTTCATTTACTTTTCAGGTCTCACTCCAGCGCTCTCCCCTCTCTAATCATTTACCTTTCCTTCCCAGTCACTTCTCCTCTGGCGGTTTCCTCTCTCTCTCTCTCTCTCTCTCTCCCTCCCTCCCTCACCCTTTTTCTATCATTTCCACGGGCACTCTCAATTTCTTTCCTGTTAAATTAATTACGATTCAGTTTGAAGCACGTCTCCCACCTCATTTTGTGTCCACACTGAACTCAATTTTGCCGTTGGCTTCTGTGGTTTTGTTTACAGAGTCTAGACGCGCTCTCAATTGTTTTCGTCTTGGGCACATCGGTCAGAACACCACGCCATGGTTTTTTTTGTTAAATAGCGTATCAGTTTACTTTGTTGCTTGGCGCTTTCATTCCAGTAGCTCATGTACAGACTATGGGACAAAAGGGGAACAACAACATGAACCGTTCCTTCAGCCATGATGGCTCTTTAATGGCTGCTTTTACTGCCATCTCCTAGAGGGCGAGGTCAATGCCGGTCAATGCTACTGTAAAGATGATCATCCTGGCCCTCCGTCGTTACGAGGATGGTAAAAGATTCACTCTCAGATGCTGTTTTCAGAATCTCCCATAAGGTCTGAGCAGGGATCAGTTCTTATAATAATCACCATCGGGCGACCTCTCGTGCATCGCCGATCCTGGAGGACCTCAAAGCTTTTAGTCGAGCAGATGCACGGATCACTCGCTTTATCTATTCTGCGCTTTCCCCCGTCCAATTCTTCCTCTTCTCGTTGTGAAGAAGATTTAATCAGAATCGTCCCAAAGAGCACCCGCCCCACACACACACACACACACACACACACACACACACACACACACTTTGTCATGCTAACTTATCCTTTCATATGCTTTGGTCCTCTCTAAGCCACTGGAGCTTGGAAGTTGCAGTGCTTGTTACAGGGTATGTGCAGGTGTTTGAACTCTAACCCAACGCCTTAGGTCTTGAGCTAGCTCTTGTTTAATTTAGTGTTAGAGTAAAGTCTTGAAAATTGGGGGGTTTTTTTGCGCTGGTTAGAAATCATCCCAAGACTTGCTCTGACACAGAAGGTCAGCAGTACGTTTTCATGTTTATTTCAGCTGCATTATTTGGACTCACATTTCATTCTAACTGGCATTAAGAAGGTCTTCAAAACAATTTAACTTGGTGAAACCTGCAGACCAGCCTGGTGTTGGCATATCCAGATCATGTTAAATGTGTCAAGTTACTTCTGCTCATGTATTTTAGCTTTTTTTTTTTTTTTTTAAAGGTGCCATTGGCGATGTTAGCGGTAGCATATTTGAGCAATTTTTCATGTTCAGCCAGGACAGTGCTGTCATGCTAGCTTTGTCCTCGGGTCACACATTTATTTTTTATTCAGGTCAGGCTAGTTATATGTTTTTCCCTTTTACAGCATCAGCTTGACCGGAGTACCTGCATGTCCTTCTCGTAAGTTGCAGCGTATTATTACCCCCCCACCCCCCGGGGCTTTAGAGGTGCACTTGCATGTCCTGTCATGTTAGCTTAACTTCAGCCCCTGTGTGCTAAGAGTGTTAGCGTGGCTAACTAGCAGGCTAAAGCTTCCCCTCAGAGCACGCGGGGCTGCACTGTAGACACATCGACTGCGTGCCAGTAATTGCTATGGATATTGAGCTCGTTTGTCTTTCTGAGATGTCTGGTCTGAGAGACTTAGGCTAATGTATAATTCAACATAGAAAATCAAACACCCCGTCTCCGTATCCACCTCCTCATCTCCCTTTGAATATTGTTCCCTCATCCTCAGGCAAGACATGATATGACATGAAAAACAGGGCACTGTTTTCATGTCAGGATGACAGGGAATATAGACTGTCATTCATCCTCTACATAAACAGTTAGTTGTTGTTCTGTTGTCAGTCGGAATGAGAGCGTCGTCGGTCGAGAGTTTTTATATTATTTATTATTTTGCTCAGGTCCCGTCTGGGATCTTTGTCTTTCGCCCTCGCTCTCTCTGCCCCTTTGTCAGTTTCTGAGTTTTCAGTTTTTGTTCTTCGTTTCAAGAACGTTCTACAACATTATCGTCAAAGCAGCAAAACAGAAATAATCTCCCTCTGTGCTCTGCGGTGTGTCGGGGAGAGATCTGGTGAGCGCTTGTCAGGAGTCTTTCCTTGATGCTGCCGGGCGCCTGCCGACGGGCTGCACCGTAGGACCGCATCACAGATGTCCTATTAACGCCCGTTCACACTTTCTGTCTCCTCTTACCAAATGCAGGATCATTCAAATCCTCTTGTCTTACACCACTAAAATGCTATTTAGCTAAACAACAGGTGCTCAGGTATGGTGACATACACATATATTTGTATGTATTTATGGTGCAGAAAAATGCACAGCAGCTCTTTGGTATTTTCATCAACACTCGCAGGTTATTACCTATATTAGCGTGTTAGCTGTCATCTTGCCTGTTTGATGTCACACCTACGGGACTTAATTCCTTGTTTCTTAGCAACTTCTCACCGTCAGTCAAATCACTGTTTTCACGGCGGTGCCGTTGTCTGGCAACAGAAAGATCAATGAAAGATCAATGAAAGATCATTTCATTGAAAACATTTCATTGAGTTAACATTACTGGCAACGGTAAGACCCCCCCCCCCCTCCCTCTCCCTCGCTTCCAGGGTGAAATTTCCCCCCCGTGCCCGTGGCTCTTCTGTACCTGGGTTGTCAGACGATGTCTCGGTGCTTCGTGGACCGACTCAGAAACTTTCAAAGTCCACAGAGATCCAAAGATCAAAGGTGTACCAGGGAAGGATTACAACAACAAAACATGTTGTCAAAATTGAGCAACATCTATTGGACGAGGCCAATATATACTTTTATCTCATGGGAACACTGGACGCACACCCCTCTCTCTCTCTCTCTCTCTCTCTCTTTTCTCCTCTTCGCTCGCCCTCTCTGTAGACACAGCGGTGTAGTCCTATTCTGGTCTTGTCTTGTTCCCCTAGGCAGGTGGCAGCAGGCTTGTTAACATCTGTCTTGTTCTGCTGTCCACCCTGCCACAGACCTTTCTCTATTTACCTCTCCACCAATTAGAGCGTACAACCAGGTGTGTGTGTGTGTGTGTGCGTGAGAGAGAGAGAGAGAGAGAGAGAGAGAGGATAGATAGACAGAGCACAGTAAACTTCTCTGTTCTGACATGTAGCCTTTTCCCGCTGGAGCTGTCTAATTCAAAGCAACATCTCTCCTCCTCCCCGTTCCTTTCTTATCCCCGTCATACCCCCGTTACTTCACGGCAAATTAGATGACTCATTAGAAGATAATGTGTTGGAAGGGTTTGAGTAATGGAAGGAGACACGGATTACAGTAAACAAGGATAGCATAATGCGAGTCCTGCCTGCAGATAGGATCCTGCAAAAATAACGATGGAGGTATTCACTTATTTTCCTCCTCGGAACATCCGGGACAGGATTGGGAGAATGCTACAGCGTTAGTTAGCCCTCCTGTATGGCATGTGTTCGCTTCCTATTAATCGTATTTGCTTTCGAAGCTAAATTGATTGTTTTTATTTAAACTGAGAAAGGTCAGAGAGTTTTAGCGTTTCATTGCCTCTTATGTATCGCGGTAACGGAACAGCTTGGTATCAGTAGCGCCTCCAGGCTTTCGGAGCGGCTGATTGAAGTGAGGGCAGCAAACAAAACATCATCCAGCAGCCAGCGCTCTCTGAAGCAATAAACTCTTGAAAATCGAGGGATAAAATATAACCCTTGCCTGATGAAACCACAGCAGACTACCTGTGAGTGTGTGTGTGTGTGTGTGTGTGTGTGTCACACTGCACTGGGCATCAACCCAGACTCTGTGATGGTGCAACACAAAGCAAAGGGGGGGGAAAAAAGTATCAAAAACTCATATGTCACTGGTTGGCTCAGCCATGATGAAACATGATGAAACAACACCGCTGGCTGCCTGTGCCATTTTACTCTGCGATCGGTACTTTTTATTATTTCCCCTTGGATATTGATTTTCTTTCCTCTCTGTTGAACTGGCGGGGCCGGCGAGCGGGCCTCTGCTCCTTCCTGCCGCTCCGTGTCAACGCTATTTCACAGAAACGCACTCGTACGGACAGAGGGTGCACAACCACCTTCGTTCGCGCACACACACACGCACACACACACACACACACAAACACACACACCTATACACACACCTGGTCAATACAACCTCCCTCAGTGGAATCAATCACAGAATCTATGGTGTCAGACAGGTAATAGGTGGAAGTCCCACAAAGTTATAACATACCTACGTGTGCACATATTCCAAGTGTGTGTGTGTGTGTGTGTGTGTGTGTGTGTGTGTGTGTGTGTGTGTGTCCCCTGGGCTTTAAGACTGATGGGACAGAGCTGGTGTGATCCCTGAAAAAACGAAGGGCCCTCTGACTGGACCTTGAGAGGACATTCACACAGAAATAATGACACGGCGCCGAAGCCTCGCACGGCCTGCTGGGACGCTGCCCTGCTGTTTGCTTTCGGTGTCCTTGTGTGTCGGTTGTTTGTGTGTGTGTGTGTGTGTGTGTGCACGCGCATCTTTGCGCGTGCGAGAAAGAGTAGAAAGTACTGTGGATATCGTCGTATAATAAATACTGCATTTGCACTTTCACAGATCGGCAGTCTGCAGCGTTTAATCGGCGCCGTTGAAATGACAAACCGTGGACGCTTGATAGCAAATCCTGAAGCTGTGTGTGTGGGTGGTGGTTTGTGTGTGTGTGTGTGTGTGTGTGTGTGTGTGTGTGTGTGTGTGTTCTGTGCATGTACACGTGGAAGCATTTTGCATGAGCCCGAGGAGGGTGTTTATATTTGTAGTCTCAGCCCAGGGGTTGGAAAATGACCTGTCTCCTATGATTATACCCTGGGTAACCAGAAGTGATGTGGTAATTGTGGAATCTATTTAAAAGATTTGTATCTTGTCTCTCTCTCTCTCTCTCTCTCTCTCTCTCTCTCTCTCTCCATGCTCTCTGGCCATTACTAGAGTCTTCCAATTAACACCAACCCATCCCTGTGTTGTTCTTCTTAGGGCTCCATCATTCCTTCTATTCTCTGTAAAAAAAAAAATCTGCTGTTTGTCTTTCACACTTTTGCTCATTTCTCCCCTCCTTCGTTACCTCTCGTTTCTTGTCCTCTTTCTCACGTACCACACCTTCCTTCCTCTGTTTTTGTCTTCTCTCTGGTTACATGTGTGTATACAGGTCTAGGGAGCGTCTTCTCTCTCCCCTTACAGTCTTTCCTGTCTCTCTTAACTCATTTAACTTCACTATCAACCGTCCAATAAAGGACCGAAAATAATCTTTAAAAAAAAAAAGGAAGGAATGTGTGTTTACGAGGGCCGATGTCAGATCGATCCTGTAATCAATAACACCCAGAGAGTCACAGCGTGGCCTACAAACAATGATGGAGGTTCTCTAACGCTCCTTGACGATTTTCTTTTTTTCCTCACTCTTGTCTTTCTCCGTCTCTCTCTCTCTCTCTCTATCACGACCTCTCTATCCTCTCGCTCTCTCTCTCTCTCCATTCACCCACAGTGGCGTCCATTCCTGCCCGGCTTGAAATACGAAGTGATAGACACAGCCTACATCTCCCTCTACACAGGTAAGAGCTATTCTTCCCCCGCTACTCCACAGGCCTGCTTGTGTTTCCATTCATCACGTCTCCGCAATTAAAAAAAAAAGGACTCTAAATTTCATAATGAATTATAACAGGCGTTAAGAATCTCTGATGTTTGAGGCTTGAGGGACTCTTTAAAGAAGGGAAAATATTGTCTTTTTCTTTGGCCGAGAGCGCGCCAAAAAAGAAAATCATCCAATAAAAAACTTTCATTTGACTAGTCTGGTATCGATCACAGAGCCTTTTTAAAACCAGGAAACGCTCCTCTCCTATCCACAGAGGGAGACCAGACTTCAACGTTCTGGCCTTGGTGTTGTTCATCGGCCTAAAATAAACACACTTCCTCATACGTCTTATTTTTTCCCTCGGTCTCTGTCTCAGCTGCAGTAATAGTTTGTCAATTTGAGAGTGCGCTGTGTGGCTTTTCCGAGGCCAAA
Source organism: Hoplostethus mediterraneus (assembly GCA_034670385.1). Classification (NCBI taxonomy): domain Eukaryota; kingdom Metazoa; phylum Chordata; class Actinopteri; order Trachichthyiformes; family Trachichthyidae; genus Hoplostethus; species Hoplostethus mediterraneus. Next base: position 13,957,826 of record JAXDDW010000003.1, on the reverse strand, counting down.
GAGAAGAGGGGAGAAAAAAAACAACCTCTAATAGATTCTCTCTATTTTTTCTCCTTATGTGTAATTTGTGGCCAAAAATGGGAGCGTTAGTTCCCGGTGGTAGACGTCTAAACGACAGCTCTGAGAACAGCAATGTGTCACGGGGACTCAATATGACTATCAGGTGGGGGGGGGGAAGTGACTGCTCCTCCACAGGGCACGACCTGGGGAGTTGTCCTCTTGTCCATGGGTGGGTGCTGGGGACGTACGCCAAATGCTGCCTTCTCGTTTATGCCCGGCTATGACCGGGAAGGAGAGGCGGCCTCAGATATGAGGTCAGCTGCTGGACTCGAGCGATTCCATCTCCTCATACGCCTCCCTCCATCCTCCCCCCTCTCACCCCTTTTCTCCATTCTCTCACTCTTGACATGCGTGTGATATTTAGGCGTGTCCTGATTAGGAGGTACACGCGTCGGCTTGCCCGGGGACACTTGTTTCCCAGTGTTATTGAGTTTAATTAGGTCTCTCTTTTTCCAATTAGTTTCCAATTAACATGATTGCGTTGCGCAAGTCTAAGCGAGGAAACGTCTGACTCATCAGTTAAACAACTTTCGGCTTCACAAAGTCACGGGGATCCAGTTACTAAGAGACGGGTGGCCCAGCAGCCCCTTTCAGCTTCAGTCTGAATGGAAAAGTGCAATGCATGATGTACAGTACACCTGGTTAAAATGACTGTTGGCCTCATGGTCTCAGCATCCACCACCATGGTCATATTGGCTATTGGTTGTTGGTTATTGGTTATTATTGGTTATTATTATATTATTATTGGTTATTACCTTGTTGATCAAAAATGGAGTTGATCCAACACACTTTCCAAATGGGAGTTTTCCAATAATCGAAGAGTTATTTGGTTATGAAATGGTAACATAAGTCGTTTGATAGCATTTCAGTTTCCACAATAAAGGTTTATTCAAGCCGATATATTTTGATATTGGTTGACGGTTCACACAAACACTGACTTGACTGATTTAGCGCGGAAGAATTACGGAAAATCAAACGCTATCAAAACATCGTTATTTCCACTGTGTTCATGCAGAAACTCAAAATCTTTGCTATGCAGACCCTAATGAACTATCACTTGATTTAAAAATGTGGCTCAGCTACTTCCTCTTTGTCAGCCACGTTGTGCAAAATAAATCAAAAGAAGAGAGAGAGAGAGAGAGAGAGAGTTCCAGTTTCTTGTTTTGTTCGGGGATTTCAGTGACATAGATAATGAGCAAATCTTGGCGAGGCTTGTGTGACAACGTAGTGGAGGCCGATCAACAGATGTCTTATTGTTCGAAGGAGGACGTCTTCAAAGGGATTTCTAGAATTCTTAACAAACATGTCTCCGTGCACGTGCACACACACACACACACACACACACACAGGGACACTCACTAAATGTGCACACTCTGCCTCTCCGGAGCTTCAAAACGATGCTGACCACCCTGTTAATTATAAAGCATTTCTCCCATCAGGCTTTGCTCCCGACACACCATTAATCACACGCTCTCTCCCCCCCCTCCCTCCCTCCTATCGATTGATATAATTATGACTCTCCTGTATTCTATTTTCATTTCTTCCAAATTTCTCCTCTCCTCTCCTCCTTTGTCTTCTTGTCTCCTCATTCTCCTCGCGTCTCCTCTTCATGGTCGATAAAGACCTGTGATTTTTTGGGGGAGATTAAAGCGTCATCTTGTGTAAGTCATTTCCTCCCACAGCCGACGTCAGTTAAATGTCGCCCCGATAATGAATAAATCTCCCTCTCCTTCTTCCTGGTTCTGTCTCTCTCTGTGTCTCTCTCTCTACCTCTCTCTCTCTCTCTCCATCTCCACCTCTCAGATGAGTCCAGTTTGAAGATGAACAGCGTGGACCACATCCCCCAGACCTTGGCCAGTCACATCCGTCTCCCGGTGGAGCCCCGGGGCCGGGGCCAGGGCCTGGACGGAGGCAGCACCACGCAGCACGGGGCAGATATGCTGAAGCCAGACCCCAGGGACACCTTCTACAGCAGTAAATCTCCCCGTCAACATTCGTGACAGTTCTCTTTTGTGTCTGACTGTTCGGGCTGTTCGTCATTTTCTCCGAATGACTGACTGACTGACTGACAGTCTGTCTGGCTAGCTGGCTGTCTGACTGTATTCAGCTGTCATTTTGTGTTGTATTCCTCACAGTGTCGTTTTTCTCTCTCTATGTTTTTCTGCGTGTCATCGCTCTCTCTGCCTCCCAGCCTGCATTTCCCCTGCCTGCTAAGATATTGTTGAGGACAAAAATCTTTAACAGTGAACAATGAACAATTCATAAGACCGATTTTTTTTCCCCTCACATCTCTTCTTCTTCTTCTTCTTGCCTCCACCCCCCCTCCCTTCCTCTCTCCTCAGCGCCTATGATCGACCCCTCCCGCCTGGAAAACGTTCTGCCGGCATGTCTCTACTCTCCAACCTACGTCGTCAAAGACTTTCCCATCGCCAGATACCAGGGCCTGCAGTTTGTAAGTCACCTCTCCATCAGCCTCCCTCTGGGGCACGAGACACATGGCCACTCAGGGTGTATGAGTATGTATCGGATGTGTCGCGCGGCGGTGTTTCTGTGTGTGTGTGTGTGTGTGTGTGTGTGTGTGTGTATGTATTAATATGTTGATAGGCAGTTCTTGCTAACAATAGCACCGCGGGGTCATTAGAAGTGCATCCAATTATAGCTGAGGTCCCTTAACCTGCTCAAAGCTTTTACCGAGTCAGCATAATATCCAGATCAACTGGACAGAGAACAAAAGAGCAGAGAGGCCAAGTCCATGTTGGTTTGGCATTACCACTATTCTTCCTCTCCTTCTGTATCGAACTATGTAAAAAAAAAAAAAAAAAAAAAGGGATAGTAGATAGTGTTGAGTGTTGCTACCCCCTGTAGGACAATATGAGGTACTGCAGCAGTAGAGAGACGCAACGTGCTGGAGAGGGTTACAAAAGAAACAGCAAATCCATTTTAGTCTTGATGGCACTCACAGTAAGAGAATACAGCACGAGTGAAAAGGTCAGTGAGAGACTTGATTGAATTATTTATCAAATCTATCAAATACTACTAATTAATTAACCAAGGGAATAAGAGGACACACTGATCGTGTTTCCCGGAGGTCATTGAGAGGTCATTGCACTTGTTTTTTTTTTTCCATGCAGTCACAGTTTATTGTTGACGTTGTTGCCTCTCCCCAGGTCTATCTGTCCTTCGTCTACCCCAACGACTTCACCCGTCTCACCCACATGGAGAGAGAGAACAAGTGTTTCTACAGGGAGTCCCCGATCTACTTAGAGAAGTAAGAGGGTTGTTGCTCGCAGCACTAATGGCGCATTTGTCTCTGTCTTGTCTGTGTGAGGGAGTACACTGATTATGCACAAGTGTTCAAGAGTCTGTGGACTTGATAGCTGTGATTAATGCGACCTCTCACCGAGGGATTAAGTTTGAGATGCTGTAAGGCACATTGAAACTTCTATAAACTGTGTTAATATGTGTGTGTGTGTGTTTGTTTGTGTGTGTGTGTGTGTGTGTTCCCTCTCGCTGTGTCTGCCAGGTTTGGATTCTACAAATACATGAAGATGGATGAGGAGGAAGATGACAGACCGTTCTTCTTCCCCAACCCAGATGGTAGCTATTAATGAATACACACACGCACACGCTCGCACACACACACACACACACACACACACACACACACACACACACACACACACACACACACACACACAAACACACACACACACACTCATTGACTCAGTCATCTGACTCCCTTCTCGCATGTCTCCAGATTTCCTGGAGGAAGAGGAAGTGGTGGATCCAGAGGATGAGGCAGAGATCGTCGGCACACAGCCCCCTAAGAAGCCGTCTCATCCCAGCCAGACCAGCCACACCTCCAGGCCCTCCCATCACCGCTCGAGGCCCTTGGCCACACCGGCCGGCAAAGAGCAAGAGGAGCAAGAGGAGGAGGAGGAGGAGGAAGAGGAGGAGGAGGGGGCGGTCAATGGAATGATGCTCCGCAGAGAGAGGAGACGCTTCCCCCAGAGGGACGGACAGATGGACAGGGCCGAGGACAGAGACTGGGGCAGGGATCACACCAGAGGAAAGAGGGGAAGGGACACCGGGAAAGGACCTCCAGAGGGAGACAGCGAAGAGCCCAAATCCGAGGCGCTGCACCCCGGCGTGGACGGTGTCGTCCGGGGTCGCTCCCTGTCCTGGATCCGCACTGGTCCTGCAGAGCTGGGCAGGAAAGGAGGAGGAGGAGGAGGAGGAGGAGGAGGAGGAGGAGGAGGAGGAGGAGAGAGGGGAGCTGAGACGCCTCCCAAACTGAGTAAGTCTTCCCTCCTGTTCCCACAGAAGTCCTCCCTCTCCGCCCTCGCCAGCCGAGCTAAGCAGATCCTCAGCAACACCGCCCACGGCAACACCGCCCATCTCCGCGACAACAGCAAGCTCCTCGGCAACAAGAAGGAGAAGAGGGAGGAGAACAAGATCTACATCACCAGGCCTCGGCCCGCCAAGGAGAGGGAGAGGGAGAGGGAGAGGGAGCAGCGGAGGGAGAGGAGGCAGGAGAGGGTGTCCCGCCACCCTAGGGAGGTGTTCCCCGGGGTCTTTCTGTACCAGACCGGGAAGACCACCAAGCTCGTCAGCTTGGGCGCCAAAGCACGCGCCGGGCCAGAGGTGACGGGGGGCAGGAGTGTCGTTAGTGCCCCGCAGCTCTGGCCCAACCCCCCCACGAAAGAGGGCAAGACCCCTCCGCACAACGGCACCCTCAGTAAACAGGGTGAAGGTGCAGTACAGAGTGCAGCCAGCAGGGCGAGACACAAGAGGAAAGGGGAGCGCCGGGCTCCAGAGAGAGAGACGTCACCCGCCGTCACCGCCGATCTACCCAGCAAAGGAGGACCGTTGGCCCCGCTGCCTCATCACCGCGGCCCCCCTCCTCCTCCTCCGGTCACCACCCCGCAAAGGTCCAACCCCACGGGAAACACCCTGCAAGGTCAAGTTCGGGTCACGTCTTACCTCAGGACCTCGGAGATCACCGAGTCTCAGCAGCAGCCCGACCCGGAACCCGACCCTAAAGAGCTCAACCGCAACCCCGGCGCGAACCGCTCCAGCAACGACCCGGACCCGGACCCCGAGCCGGAGCCGGAGGAGGGCGGCATGTCCGACTACAGCTACGAGGAGGTGGAGGCCCGGCCGGGCTGGGCCGAGGAGAGCATCAACTGGCAGAGGACCTTCTCGGTCAACCCCATGGACTTTGAGCTGCTGCGCTCCGACTGGAACGACCTGCGCTGCAACGTGTCCGGCAACCTCCAGCTGGCCGAGAGCGAGGTGGTGGACGTGCTGGCCCAGTACATGGAGAAACTCAACGAACGCAATGGAGGGTAAGAGAGAGAGAGAGAGAGATGAACGCTGATGTACGATGAACTTTGGTTGGCTCACGCTAATCATTGAATATGAAGCCACAAGCAGTTTCACTGAGAACAAACCGGTCACGGTGCATCAGTGTGCTCTGACTTCATGTTAGCAGACGTTAGCTGATGTGTTTAAAGTAGCTTGGCCATCATCTTTTCTCTTTCTTTTTGCTCTATATCACCGTGCTGACTTCACTGTGCACCCTAGATAATGAATGGCACCAGTTAGGAGGCTTACAAATTCGTCCTGTGTATCAGTCTGGTGTAACAAACAGAGAGTCTTGTATTCACAGCCTTCCTCACCCTTTTCATCTTCCATCATTTCCGAGTAAACCTCTCTCCGTTTCATTAACTTTCTCTTTCTCGCGCCGTGCATCGCAGGATCTACACCCTGCTCCGGATCATTAACGTGGAGAAGCGCCGCGATTCCGCCAGGGGGAACCGCTACCTGGTGGAGCTGGAGCTGATGGAGAGAGGCCGCAGCGTGGTGCGTCTGTCGGAGTACATCTACCTGCTGCTCCACCGCGGCCGGCTGGGGGAGGAGAGCCCGGAGAACACGGACTCGGCGCCGGCCTCCGCCCCGGCCTCGGCCCCGTCCACCGCCCACACCTCCAGCCTCGCCACCCCCGCCGCCCCCGTCCTCCACCAGGTCCCCCGCCGCCCCCCGGCCCGGGGCCACCCCCTGGGGCACGGCCTACGCCAAGCCCCTGCTCTGCCAGCCTGTCATGCTGCAGTGGCGGAGGGATGTCATGGTGCATTTTGTGGTGCCAGGTCAGTAACCCGTACCTCAAACTATACTATATATGTATGTACTACATGTATTTCTTTTGTAATATTTCTGTCTGTTTTGTCTTCTTCAGTGAAGAACCAGGCTCGCTGGGTACAGCAGTTCATCTCTGACATGGAGAACCTTCACCGCCAGACCAAGGACGACAATTTCAGCATCATCATCGTCGACTTTGAGAGCGAAGACATGGATGTGGAGCAAGTGCTTCGAGACAGCACCGTGCCCAGGTGTGTGTGTGTGTGTGTGTGTGTGTACAGAGAGAGAAAACCATCTAAATGACATATGTGACTGTTCAAATTAGCACTCTTTGAAAATATTTCAAATGCATATCATGTAGTAATATAGAATTTCCGTCCTGTGCGTTTGTGTTTGGGCAGATATGAGTACCTTAGGCGAGAGGGGAACTTTGAGCGCTCAGCGGGCCTGCAGATCGGAGTGGATACTATTGAGGTAGGAGAAACCCGCGGGCACGTACCAACAATCAGACATGAGCATTCACACTCACGCCCACTGTGACGCGAGAGGGACTGACAACACTGTGTGGGCTGCCAGGGAAAAGCCACTCAGCGGAGGTCAGCCGGTCACACTGACCAAACGACCTTTTGCCGGCTGACAGACAGACAGAAAGAGCACTGGTGCATTATTCATTATGGCAAGGCCTTTTTTCGTGTGCTGTGGAGCTCACCCTTATCTCCCCGCCTCCCTCCCTGGCTCCCCCCCTGACTCCCCTCACTCTCTCCCACGGGGCAAAACTGCGGATGACAGGGAACCGGTCAGACAGTTAGCTGCCTTTCCACTGTCATGTGCATGTCATAGCTGTCACATGCACTCCCTATCACAGGTTATTTGTGTGTCTGTGCCCCCACCCTCTCTCTCTCTCTCTCTCTCTCTCTCTCTCTCTCTCTATCTATCACACAAACACACACGCAAACGCACACCCACCCACAGGGGGTGGAGTGTCCTGGAATTTGGACAGACATTGATCCGTCAGTTGAGTGTCGGTGCTGTCACAGCGGGATGACAGGGCTGTCATTCACGTCTGAATGACCCGGGGGCTGTGGAAGTGAAGACAAGCCATTGATGCTGAGCCAAGACTTCTCCTCTTGCTCTAATCCCAAATCCCACCAGGCGCTTGCATGCACACAAATGCGCAACCGGAGTACCCGCGCGTTCACACACACACAACCTCACGCGGAAACACACACACACACACATAAAACCGTGCACAGACTTCACGCACGTGCACAATTCCTTGGGCCGTCACAAAATGTACGTATTTGATTGGTTTTCGTAGGATTCTCAGGCCTGATGAACGTGTAGATGCTTGCTTGTGTTTGCTCCTGCAGGACAGCCACAGCATCGTTTTCCTGTGCGACCTGCACATCCACTTCCCTCTCAACATCCTGGAGAGCATCAGGAAGCACTGTGTGGAGGGACGCCTTGCCTTCGCCCCCATCGTCATGAGACTGGGCTGCGGCAGCTCACCGCGGGAGCCTGACGGTAACACACACACACACACACACACACACACATATTAACATAAGGCTTTCAGTGTGACTCACGTCTCAAACTCAATCCCCTGGTGAGGGATTGCATGAATTACTGACAGCTACTTAATTTAGGGCTTTGAAATTTACAAGCATAATACGCATACTCCACACCAGAAGTAGTACTCACCTACACTACACTTAGCTTTTATCGGAGTCGCCTGTAATGGGCTCTTCGTTTTTTTTCTCTTTTATCTCTCCAGGTTACTGGGAGGTAAATGGTTTCGGCCTTTTCGGAATCTATAAGTCCGATTTCGATAAGATTGGAGGGATGAACACGGAGGAATTCAAGGACCGCTGGGGCGGAGAGGACTGGGAGCTGCTAGACAGGTAACCCAGCAACCGTTGCCACGGGAGACACAATGTTACACTATGTTGTACATCCCTATTGATATTCAGATCTGTCTCTTGGCTCATCGTTTTGTCACTGTGATAGCTCAGCTGTGTGTAGAAATAATCTTTTTCAGTAAGATGAAGAGAGTTATTATTATTAATGATTATTGTTTTATCATTTTTGGATGTAGAAGCGATGAAACAGGAAAGGAGAAAAAGAAAAAGAAGCATGATCAGATACATCCTGAAATCTCCTGCTCAGACCGTTTGCTTGTTATTAATAGTAACCTGGTATTTTCTCAGAGACGAGGAAGGCTACCTTTTTAACCCAGCGGTTTGGGGGGAAAAAAAATGAATGAACCCAGTGTGTGTCTCGTCCTCCCTCTCTAGGGTGCTGCAGAACGGCCTGGAGGTGGAGCGACTGCGCCTGAGGAACTTCTTTCACTACTACCACTCCAAGCGAGGCATGTGGAACGCCCAGAACAAGAAAACCCCGAAAGGATAGCGCCCCCCTGCTGGCGGGAGGATCCTCCCAACCCCCCCGGCCGCAGGTTCCACTGTGTGTGAGAGAGAGACCCGCGAAGGAGCTCGCCTCACTGCCTGACTCTGCCTTTTTTTGAAACCAGGCGCCTTTCAGGGACGGCTGCGTTTTGCCATCGGCCCCCGCTCTCGTACGCTTCGTCTGGTCTGAGGACATGGGAGTCCAAATCTGAATTTTGGAGTCTTTACTGTTGAGGCCTGAGTCATAACTTTGCCTCACTTGACTGAGCTACTGTACAGAGAGAGGAGAGAAAGAGTCATTCTCTCTCTCTCTCTCCCTCTCTCTCTTTCCTTTGTGGTGCGATGTTTTCAGACAGACTGGAAAGCAGCTGTTTGTGTGTGTGTGTGCTGTGTGTGTGTGCGTGTGCGTGTGTGTGTGTTTGTAATGGCAGAAAGGAAGCACCTTTTTTTTCTAACAAGGAGATGTGAAGACAACCTAAGATCAAAGTTTTTTTTCTAACACGCCCTTACACGGGGAGCCTACTAGAATGTGTGTGTCACGTGTTATTCCCGACTCAGACGTGGTGGAGTAGAGGAGTAGAGGAGCTCTGTCCTTGGTGAACAGTATTTCTAACTAGATCAATTACTACCTGTTGGATTTCTGTGTTAACTATTATGACTTGAGGTGCTGCAAGTTCTGGCAATGTCATCGCAACGCTTTTCGAAATCAGAGGAGCGCTTTTTTCTGCGAAGAGATTCTTTACCTTTCTCTCTCTCTCTCTCTCTCTCTCTCTTCTCTCATCCCCCTGTCTCAAAAGTCTCAGTCTCTTCTCAATGTCATGCAACTTTGTGTATTTGTATCTGTTGAAACATTCTAGATAGCCTCGCTGCTGTTTTGTAATAGGAGTTTTATGTGCTACGCCCGTGTGCAGGCTAGCTATTGTTTACGACTTGATGAAGTTTATTTCATTAACTGCAGGTTTTCTCTGCTGTCCAGAGTTACAGCTATTGAAATGGGGGTTTCTCGGGTTGCCATTACTGAATATGGATGCATAAATGCACTTATCGGGGGGGGTGGGGGGGGTTATTTCCTGTTCTCAAACACTGAATTGGCAGTTTACACCCTCTAATTCTACTGATGGTATGCTCCATTCCCTGCAGATCTCTAACCTCGTAGTCAACTAGAGCAGACTTCAAACTGTAACAGGACTAGGACAGCTTTCTCATATTTTATTTAACATCGCCACCGTTGTTTTAAGCATTTGCTTGAGCTGAGTATGGCTTTTCAAATATTGGATTCGGGGGGTGGGGGATTTAAATACCAAGCGAGACACAGAAGGCTGAGCTACTGAAAGCTCCGAGGCTCTATACGTCTGACCTTGCAGATAGCTCCGACAGAAACGGGCGGCGTTGACGTGCGGCGTACGACGTGGGAAGGCATGGCTGTTTCACAAATGTGTGCCTTTTTCAGGGTTTGGCTGCAGGCAGTTTTTAAGCTACACTGATGATGGGGAGAGGGGCGGGGGGGGGAACAGGACAGGAATATGACATTATTTATCAGCAGGTTGAAACGTCACTGTACATTCAGATACACTGTTTGTAAAAAAGGAAAATGATTCTCTTTAATGGATTACAGATGTGTCGGTCTGCTTCGTTGCATTTCTCTCAGAAGCAAGAGGAGCCCGCTAGGTGGGGTTGGAGTTGACCAGCACGTCCTCTGCCCACTCAGTAACTTTTAATGATTTTTAAGTGACCGTTGTACGCCGGGGGGAGGCCCCGTGGGTGAGACAAGAGAGAGCAGGGGGAGGGAAAGGAACAAATTTTGAGGCGAGTGAGAATAGAAGGGGTGTGGGGCGTCCTGGTGGCTCCGTCAAGTCCAGGGTTCGAATCCGACCCGGGGACCCTTTGTCGCATGTCATCCCTCCTCTCTCACCCAATCTTTCCTGCCTCTCTCTCCACTGTTGATTGTCTGAATAAAGTCAAAAAATAATCTTTAAAGATTAGAAGGTGTGATGGAGACCCGCTGGCAGCTGCTGCCGTCCAGCAGGACCCCACCTGTTCTCGTTAGATTGGCTGGAGGCCAGGCTCCTAATGCCTCTGTTTATGCAACATGGTACTTATAGTAACAGGGAGTGCCTGGAGGGCTCGAGGCTGGACATATATGGATGAGAGCTAATGATCTGCTATTGACTATATGATTGTTAAAATGCCCTCCACAACCCTTTCTTTGCCTCTACAGGAAAAGGTCTATCCTGTACTTCATTTAACGTTGACATGGGACTATTTAAAGACAAAAAAAGAAACGCAGTAAATATAAGAATATATATATATAAAAACATAAAAATGAAAAGCAGGAATATACATTCCAAGGTAATTTCTGTGAAATTGTTTTGTAGAGAAAGAGGTTTTAAGAATGTAATGTACTTTTATTTGTTTGTTTTTTTCCAAATAAAATTTTATGCTTACGTCCATAACATTCTTTGGATGTGTTCTTGTTATGTTCCCGAGTTGTTGTTTTTTGCGAGACACCTGTCAAAACCTGTCAGCCACAATATATGGAACATGAAGAAAACTTGAGGTTCCACGTTTGACCACATGGGGGTGCTCCACTCACACAGACATGCAGGGGGTTACACAGCCTAGAGACATGAAGATGAGGTGGCTCAATAGCTTCATCTACTTTGGAGAGGAGAGACATTACCAGTGAGCAGACAGAAAAAATTAAATACTCTCCCCCTAAACACACACACACACACACACACACACACACACATACTCCTACAGTGACTCAGATCACTGACTATGCAGGCGATGCAGCCGTCCTTAATCAGCCAGACTTTAACAGCTCAGAATGATTATAGTCACTTCGGCAACATGATGAGGCATGCTATCGGCTTATTCCAGCAGCACTCTATCAAGATCCTCTGCTCGCACAAATGGATTTCTCAAACAAATCCATGAAGATTACCATACAACCTAAAAGAATTGAATAGGACTATTTGAAGAAAAAAAAACTGTCAACTCGAACAATCCTACTGGACTGGTTTTTAAAAATAGTCTGAATGGATTCTTAAAAGATTTATCAAATTGAATTCCCAGAGGACTTTTCACTAAGGGTTTTTATTGCTAGTGACACATGTACAAAGCCAGAGTAAGTATTATGATATAATGTTTTTGCTCTGTGTTATTACAAACACCCTCTGCGGCTGAAATCATTTCCATCCAGTTGGACAATCTAATTTCAACCGACCTAATGTCACTTTTTTTTTTTTTTTCTTCTCATATGACCAATGCAGAGAGAAAGGGAAACAGGGAACGCCAATATTTGAGGTCCAACAGAGCTGACATGTTTTGTACCGCATGTAATCATTTGCAGAGTTTTTGTTTTAAGCTGAGTTGCTCAACCCCCCCCTGTCATTCTACTCTTGGTAGTGGGCCGTTTGAGTGTATTTGCCCTGAGGGCGCACACAGAGAGGCCGTGAGGTAAGTGCTGTCCCCACCACAGTTACATGAGGTCTGGATGAGGCAAGCGCTAACCTCCTGTGATCTCCTCTACGCCCCTCTGATCTCATCGGACTAGCTGGAGTTTTGACTAACAAACTAAACTGGGGAGGCAAACTTCACTGGAACATTGACTCCCTATCTGTACAGTTCCTCTAAACTGATTCATGAATGTGTGTGTGTGTGTGTGTGTGTGTGTTTGGTGGTGCTCGAGGGAGTCTCTTCTACCACTCCACAGCCCTGTATGTGGAGGAGTAGGTAGTAAGCTGTGCAGCCCCACTCCCCCAGTCTGTATATGTACAAGACAAAGTTCGTCTGTATGTTTGTCTTTGCCACAGTAACACTCGCTGTATGCTGCAGTCATAACAGTATAGGTGTGCAATGCTGCGAGTGTGCCGCACTAAAACCCATTATGTAATGGTGTTGGACTCTAGCCCAGTAAGGACACACCCTACCTGTCCGTGTGAGTGCAGAGTGATGAGAAGCAGCCCGGTACAGGCCTCTACAACATGTTTGCTTTATTTGACCTCAAATATGTTGGCACAACTTTCCTGATCCAACATGAGGTTTCATAAGAGGATTCTCTCAAACTGTTTTGAAAGTAAGATTTGTTTTAGCTTTACCAACACTGAGCTGGTACTGCGTGACCACAAGCTGGAGGAACAGACGTGTGAATATACAAACAAGCACACGTAATGTTGGTTGAACACAGAGAAAATGAAGTACTGTATGTAGTTATTAATTCTTTTATCCATCAAAACACTTGTTTTCCTGATAATCCTTAATAAGCTTTTAAATGCACTTTCAGTCTTGAGATAACTGAATTGTGCCTGGTATGCATGTACTACCTAGCTAGGAGAATTTCCCCAGACCCATTAATATAATGAGAAAGAAAGAAATACTTAGTCGAGAATTTATTCTGTAATGGATTCATGAGCCAAGTGAATTATTGTTGGTGATTTCATTTAAACATGATGGTGTCTAATCGAGTTTTCTATGCGGGTTTCGGTAGCATAATAAACACACAAAGATGAGTGTAAAGTAACTGTAAAGGAAAGCTAACGTAAACACCGCCATGGCTCTGCGGACATGTGAAAATGTGCGTAATTCGTGCAGATCTGTATGTAGGTCATACGTGTTAATGGGGGTTTGTTTGATGCTCATTTTGAGGCTAAGTAAAGTTTACATTAGTTTTCTTCAATTTCGGAAACATACGGAACGTGCTCTGATTGGTTGCTACAAGAGCCTGCCGTCTCCTGATTGGTGCTTGAGCTACTCCAGTCCCTCCTCTCGCACATCTGCAGCAATCTCTCCGGCAGGCTGCTCGCGACTAGGCAGACGGGCAGGAGAGCGATGACTTAAACTTAAGCTTTTCCACGGTTATCAGACAAAACGAAGCCGTTTCAGTCCGCTGAGTGGATATATGGGACTTTTTTTCTATCAATGAACTTGGGCTTGATTTTCTACGTGCAATTGGGAAGCATTTCGTCTTATTCGTAAGGAGAGTGGATCTGGAGGAAAGTTTAAATCCCTGCGCTACCCGGGAGGAAAGGTGAGAGACGGGTGCGCACTAGCTGACTTGAGTTTCATTTTCCCGTTTACCAAGTTTCTAAATGAGGAAACAGCCTGGATTAGATTAAGAAAGCGCACATCCCGTTCGTTTACCGTGTGCGCGGTTTGTGCCATTTCGCTGTCCCGTACTCAGCTGACCTCAACAGCATGTTTGACAAGTGTTGCGCTGCGTAACCAGTTGAACCAGCTCGGCAGGGAGTTTCGACCGTTGCTCGACTGACTTCCAGGTAAACCATTGACCAGGTTTGTTTATAAAAGCACCCCTTGTAAAAGTAGTTTTGCATCATGGCTGGTATGGGCAATGTACACATGAAAACCCTGGAGGACCTGACGCTGGACTCGGGCTACGGGGCGGGAGACTCCTGCAAATCCCTCAGCCTGTCCTCCTCCAAGTCCAACTCGCAGGCCTTCATGACGGCCGCTCACCGGGGCAACTGGTGGTACTACTCGGGCTCCATGAACAGCAGGAACAACAGCTGGGACACAGTCAACACGGTCCTCCCCGAAGACCCCGAAGACATCTTCTCCAAGTGCCCGCGCTTGCCAGAACTGGAAGAGTTCCCCTGGACCGAGGAGGAAGTGGCCAAGATCCTGCGTAAAGTGGCCGGGAGTGTGAACCCCAAAGCGGGACCTACGCCTACCTTCTCCCCGGAGGCCGTGAGGCGCCTGTCCGCTCTCCTCCGCAGGGCCCTGATCCGCATCTCCAGAGAAGCCCAGCGGCTGAGCGTCATGCACTGCCGCTGTACGCGCTTCGAGGTGCAGAGCGCCATGAGGCTGGTGCTCAGCTGGGCCCTGGCCGACCACTGTGTCTCCGCCACGGTCAAGGCCATCTCCATGTACAGTATGAGCGCCGGGGAGCTCCTGAGGAAGGGCAAGTCCGCCCGCTGCGGCCTCTCCTTCTCCGTGGGACGTTTCTTCCGCTGGATGGTGGACACTCGCATCTCCGTGCGCATCCACGAGTACGCGGCCATCTGCCTGACCGCGTGCATGGAGGCTCTGGTGGAGGAGATAGGAGCCCGTGTGCTGATGGCCGAGAGGGGCCACCCGGGGCCGGATTCGGGGTCAGCCTGCGCCCCCGTGACTGCGGAAGCCCTGGAGGGGGTGGTGAACAATGACGCGGAGCTGTGGGGAGTCCTGCAGCACTATGAGCACCTGATCTGCGGGAAGAACGCCAACGGTAAATATGATGCCCCCAGTCTCTCTTCAGTGTGTGTGTGTGTGTGTGTGTGTGTGTGGATGCCTTGATATTGATGCACATGCTGGTTTATGCATGTTTCTCATGTGTGTTGAGGGAAGTCAAAATTCACCCCAAAGGTTTCTGCTTCTCTCTGTCATGTGATCTCCTTTTCTCCATTTGTGAATACCAAGGCAGGTCACCACTTTCCACTCCCTCACGGTCCACGTGTGTGGAAAAGGTGAATTGTGCCCTAGCAGATCTGCTGCTGGGTACAATGGCGGCTCTTTGTGTGTGAGCGTTTGATGGATCCACTGCTAATTTGACTTGTCAGAGTGGGAAAATTACAGTGCAGAGGCATCTGACCTGAACAAAGAAAGCATTTTCCTCTCTGACCAAGGTCTTACGAGGAGAGATGACCAATGGAATTAGTGTTGAACAGTAACAGTTAATTCTGACTGCTCCACCCTCACTTAGTCAGTTTCTTGATTGAATGAGTGAGTGTTAAACCAGGGTTGTGATTTGAGGCCCGGTCAGAGCCCAGGCAGGAGACTTGTCGGGGAACACAGCTCTCTGTTTACATTGACTTCACCTCCTCTCATCCTCCTGCTGTGCTGGCTGCTCTCCTCTGACTAAACCCTTCCCTGTTCAATCTCCTCATCCCTCTTCCACTTCTCTCCTGTGTGCACAAATCCCCTTCACCCTCCCACCACCATCTTCATGCATCTCACATCTCTCGTATCTCCTTTCTCTTACTTTCTCCCCCAATCCTGCTCTCCTCTATCCATTTGTTCCTTCTTCCACCATCCTTTCTTTGTCTCTGTCATACCCCAGTGGACTCATTGCTCTCTGTCCAGGGCTGTACTGGCAGACTGGTGTTGAGTTGATGCACGAGCTTGCGTTGGGACAATGTAACCAGCATTTGTTTGTGGCCTGCGACCAGTTCCCTGGAGCAGAGCTTTTTTTTTTTTTTACTGCGGCACAATAGTCTTTTGTTGCGCGAGCGTGCAGCTTAGAGTCCAACGCAGAGGGAAAGAAAACAAATGCTGGGAAGTGTACGCCACACACACACATACAGGACTGGGCACACGAGCGCACACAGGAGAGAGAGAGAGAGAGAGAGACATAGCCAATAACACAGGGCTCCAATTAGACGGCTCACTATTGATCCAAGTTATGGCATTATCATTACCATGGTATTACATGGATAGCGTGCATGTGAACTGATCTGATTTTTGTTGAGATCAGTCTGCATTTAACACACACACACACACACACACACACACACACATATGTCATCAGCCTTTGTCCTGACCTGGTGTATTTAACCAGCAGATGTCTGTCCGTGGGGTTTCGCCTGGCCTATTTTGGTGAGTGCAGTCATTGGTTTGAGAAAGACCAGTGTGTGTAATAACAACAGGCCATTATTCTGACCACCCTCGCTTTTTATAGGCCCACAGCGGCTGGGCCTGTTCAAGCCACATACCCCTCTACCACCTTACCACCTGACACCCCACACCCTAACCCCCCCCGGCTCTCAGCGCCCCGCTCTGCTTCAGTTCCTCCCCCCCCCCCCACAGCCAACGCAACCACCGGTCCTCACAAAAGCAAAGATCCACTTTCCCGTCCTAAACTCAAACAGATTCCCAGAACAGGAGTGCAGAATGCTGATCAGTCGAAAGGACACATTATGATAAATTCCCCTCCCACTCTTTTGCTTTCTCTCTCTCTCTCTCTCTCTCTCTCTCTCTCTCTCTCTCTCCCCCTCTCTCTCTCTCTCCCACAGAAAGAGCAGGGGCAGGCCCACATCTGGAACTCTTTAAGGCAGAAATGACTTCTACGGCTCCAATAACAATTCTGAAAAACTCCCTCCCTCCTGCCCTCCCTCTCTAACTCTCTCTCTCTCTCTCTCTCGCTCTCTCTCTCTCTCTCGTCTCTCTCTCTCTCTCTTTTCTTTGCCATTTCGTTCAAGTCCACTTCATCTTTATCTGTTTATTTCTTCTGGTCTACAGGGAGTGCATTAGAGGAACCCGGTTGTGATGTGCCAGGATCTTATTCATTACACACACACACACACACACACACACACACACACACACACACACACACACACACACACACACACACACACACACACACAGACACACACACACACACACACACACACTGAAACCTATTTAGTCCTGTGAGTCTGCTGTGTGTTGCCTGGCTGGTTTCACTAGTGTGGCTATACAATGCAATCCATTTGTCATTCATTTCTCATCACAAAGAAATAGCATGAGTTGAAATTTGTATTGAGGGCATAGAGTGCAGAGAGTAGTAGCTTTACTAATGGATAGTGGAAATGGATGTATAATCAATGATCTTTATGGCTGGCGTGCAGATGTCTGTTCAACTCAACTCTGGTCCAACTGACAGAAGAGCGCAGGGCTTTTGTGAGAGCTTTGTGACTTTTGCAACGATCTGTCAATCTTCAGATTTGTTAGCTGGCTCAGTATTTGTTTCCCAAGTAAGCTGTGGTGGCAAGTAGCCGAACGGTTGGAGAAGCAAGCTTGCGGCTGGAGGGTCACCGGTCCTCGAGCGAGGCAGTTTAACCCTCAACAGCTTGGGCCGAGCCTCGCAGGGGCCAGACTTGCTGTACTGGCACCTGAAAAACTCGGCAAATCTCACCCGGATGAATACGCTTTACCGGTCAGGTACACCGTGTCCAGAACCGTAGTCAGTTTCTCTGTTTGTGTTTATGAAGGTAGTAAAAGCGTAGCGACTAATGGGGTTCAAGGGTACATTTGAATGAACACGGCGAATGATTTGCTGCTTAGTATTTCCCTAAATATGTATCCAGCCCGGAGAGAGGCGTGGGAACAGCGGGCAGAAAGAGGCAGGGAGAGCGGCCCAGCACTGTGGTCACACAGATGGGAAAACCAGCACTCTGAAAATACACTCCCTGCTCCACAAACCTGGAGCAGGATCAAATACAGTTTTGGAAAACATATCAGGACATAAATATGATGGTGGAAGAGACTTGAGTTCGCCCTTGTTTGATGCATGCTTGGTACGCACGCTGCAGGATTTTTTTTTCATGATGGATTTAGGTTAACCTTGTGAGTAGTATCAGCAGGTCAGTGTGTACAAGAGTTAAGACCGTAAGTCATATAGCCTCAGTGGATGATATGGGTTAATCCTTCACAAAACGGCGCAATGTGAGTGTGTGTGTGAGTGTGTGTGAGTGTGTGTGAGTGTGTGTGTGAGAGAGTGTGTATGTGCGGGTGCCTGCACAACCTCAGACATTTGTGTTTTTGTAGCCTGGCATACATTTTGATACATTTGGGGTACAAGACTAGATGAGAGCACACACACACACACACACACACACACACACACACACACACACACACACACACACACACACACACACACACACACACACACACACTGATGGTGCATGTCACTGTTTATACTGGCTTCTTGTCTGTTCCCAGCTGTGAAAACACTGACCCATCTGAGTGCTGGTGTGCACATGTATTTGAATGTGCTCATCTGCGGGTGCTTAAGCGAGTGTGTGTGCTCGGGGGTGTGTGGACTATTCTTGGAAGACCATGAGCAATCCTTCTGGAGATATGACACCGCCAGTGTTTGGCGTGATCATTATAAAGCCAAATACACAAGTTCAGGAACTTCCCCTCCTCCATTCAAGATTGATTTCACCCCCCTGCTTCAGGTCAGGTCACTTAGCTGGCAAAATAAATAGAGGCTGGTTGGTAGCCCCGACCTCTGTCTGTCAACTCCCCTGACCCTCATGTCTTGCTCCTCTCTCTTCTTTGATACGACGTAGTCATTAGTTTAATCTCAGGCTTCGCTCCTCCCATTACATTACAGCAGCATGAGTCATTCTTACTGTTTACAGTAAAGGACTGACACGGAGGAAGTAGAGAAAGATGGAGAGGACGGAGATGCTCAAGGGAGAGAGGGTAATGGAGACACACGAGAGACAGAATGAGACAGAAATAGTGACAGGGAACTTGAAAGCATTTGTGCCTTTGCATCTGCGTTTCATCTGTGTAATCAGAGCACAGAGTCCTTATTCTGTCAAGAGAGCTCCGATTGGTATTGAGCACCTTTGGCTCCGCCGGGGTGAATGGAAAAATGGACAGCCATTGTGTTGCATTGCATTACCAGAGTGTCCTGGCGCTCAACGAGGGGATCTGTGCTGCAGAGGGCAGGTTGGGGCTGGAGCTGCAGGCCAGCTAGCTAATGGGGGAAGCAGGAAGACTGTCTGGAAGATGGCTGGAATCTTGGACCTGGCAGCTTGGTGCATTTTCCTGGATGGTAGCAATGGTTTTGCTGAAAGGAACTATGGTTCTGTGCATCCCATCAGCCTCAGTGTGGAGTCTGGCTAAGAGACAGCACTGCCACATGCACCTGTGTTGGAGTCTGGCGGAGTAATAATATGGATGTCTTGAGGGCTGAGTGTCAAAGGTGCAAAGGTCAGGAGTTATGGGTGAAGGGGTGGTCGTCCTGGTGTAGGGCAGGGTCTTTCTCAGTAGAAACGTATGCAGAGCTGAGGATCAATCACTTAAAAAAAAGTTGAAATTGTCATTTCTTTATAATCTCATCATTTTACAATAAATCGTTTCCCTCTGGGTTACTTCCGCCTATTCTGATACATTTCACGATATAAGGAAACCACCGTGCAACTCTGATTGCAATGTGTTGGATGATGGACTTGAAGTACAGGCCAATCAGAGTGTGTGCTTATATGGCTTATCTTAGTTACCACCGGGTACCAGAGCCCTCTTTGTCCTCTCTATGCCCACTTAACCAGTAGCCATAGCAACACAGGCCAGACAGTAAATCAGGGGCAGGATGGGGCGAGGGCCAACGATGACACAACCCTTGCTCTAAAGTGTGACAGAGTCTTAGGGCAGGGTGCAGGAGAAAAGGCTACCTGTCATCGCTGCCAAGATGGGATTTAAGCGGGAGGATGGAGATATATCAAGTCCTCTCGTAGCGTTCACTTACGCCTGCAGCTCATGTTTCTTTTCTCCCGTGGACTGACGTGCTGCCAGGGAAGAGAAGAAAAGCACAGAGGTCTGCCTGACCTTTCCTTAAATCAAGGGGTGGAAAGACTACCAAAATAGCCTGCTCAAGTTGAAATACTGTTTGCTGACATTTTACTCAAGTAGAATAGAATAGAATCAGGTAATGTGTGTTAACTTGCTCAATAGATCAACATTGTAATTCACCATGAAGTGCAGCATAGCTCAATATAACCGAGGCAAATGTTCTTGTCTGAAAGATTTCCCATCGAGTGAGGCGGTGAACTCTATTTATTTTATCTGCCAGTGACAGATGTGATCTGGGATCTGGGATCTGGCGCTCGGCGGGATTTGAGTTTTTAATGTTAGGTGAACATAACACAGCATTACGTTCACATGCTTGAGCAGGTTTTACGATGATGCAGTTTGCGATTGTCCAGTTTCTGATGCAAAGACTTTTGGAGAGCCTACAAAATGTGTACTTTGTGCTCTGCATTTTAAAGTGTAGTGAAGTATAATCAACAACAAAAAAAAGTACACAAAATAACACTCATTTACAATAAGAAGAGCAATTGTCAGTGGTTACTTCCACCCTTGACATAAATCAGGTGGAGTCACTCACTGTATGAAAACTGTCATCATTGCTAGAACGCCCATCTAACAGCTCCACCTCCCCCACTGACTCTAACCCTCCTTTCACACTCTCACCCATTTATTTAACTCACAGAGATGGTTGGTTAACTCTTACAAGAATAAAATCCAGTCAGTCTTGTAATCTGGTCATGCGGCAGCACAGATCAGTTCCCCCTTGGACGTTCAGCGTTTGTACAGTTCGCAGAAATCACATAAAGTAAGCTTTAAATCGCTCTCTGAATCAACGTCAAACCATAAAACCCCAAAAATCATCGGCCTTCCTCCTCCTTACCCGGTGAAAGATCCACGCCAACCATCACAGTTCTGATTTCTGATCGACATTAGCTGGCATGCTTTCACTTCTCTGCATGTGTGCTCCAACAATACTGAAGCCAGTTGCTGTAGTCGATATTACAACCATTTTGTGGGCGGCATGGTTGTAATATTTAATTACACACACAGATCAGATGGGGGGGTAAGGAGAGAGGGGAGAGAGGGGATCAGGCAGTATGCAATTTAAGTGGAAACAGATTTGTCTGACCAGGGATTGGATATAATAACCCCTTGCTGGGCTCTCTGGTGAAATCTGTTGGAGTCATACCGACTTGGCTGGATGGAGCGATAGAGAGATAGAGGGTTAGAGGGTTAGAGGGAGAAATGGAGCTGCAATCCCACATATCCTCTCACTGACTGGGATCTCTGTAGTCAGGTTGGCCAGAGCCAAATCACTGCAGCTGAGGAAAGAGTTGTGTGTGTGTGTGTGTGTGTGTGTGTGTGTGTGCTTTTATGCGTGTGTGCGCTTGTATGTTTGTTGAAGTGTATGTGTATGTGTGCCAGCTCAAAGGAAGGGTTGTGATCTCTCCCATCAGCCAGTACATCGCTTCTTTTGGATGTTCTTCGGGCCAAGCCCAGGAAAGTGATGTTTTTCTGTCTCCTCCTTTCAAGTCTTAAGCTGTTGGTTTTTGAAAACGGGCAGAAAGAGGGAGCTTTCTGTGATGCTGTCAGTGACCTCTTTGTCCAGCGGAGTCAGAGCAGCAGTGTGTGGAGGCTGAATGGAAAAGCTCAGATACACTACGCTGGAAAAGCAAACACGTTCCCCTCTTCCTGGTTCCACCTTTCTCTTTCTCAAGCATACGCACATGTGCAAGCGTGTTCGAATAATTAACGTTCACATCTGTCATAATAATCTGGGACATACAAAATGAAGATGCAGGCATTTTGCATTACCTGCTGGTTTTGTATTTGCCATTTTAGCCAACAGTATAGTTCTCATACACGTCAAACAGCCAGAAGCCCCGGCAGGAGAAACAGCACCTACTCTACTCCACTGCACAGAGACAGGAAGATGGGCTTCACCTGTATGACCTCCATGCTTGTGTTAGTGGACAGTGGGTGGGGCAAACAAACATCATGTCCGTGAACAAGGACCCTCTGTAAAGGCCTTCCATTGGTATTTCATGACTATTGACCACCTTAAAATAAAAGTAGAACAGGAGGTTTAACTTTATACTCATTTAAACCACCGGTCCCCTCCAGTGGAATCAGCACCAGCCTGTGAGTTTTCTCACAGTAAATCTCCTCCAGGGTGAGCAATAGTTTATAGCTTGCATGGCGTTTGGAAGCAGTTCGTACATCAAACCTAAGAGCCAGCCAATTTTCCGAAAGAAGGAGATGGATAGAGGGAGGGTAAGACGCAGGGAGTGAAAGAGAGGAAGAAGAAAGATGGAAAAGTAACAGCAGCTTTTATGACAAGATTGGTGGTAAGTTTGCCAGGTTGAATAGGCAGTGTGCCCAGGAGGGCAGGTTACTTGAAGAGTGTGTGTGTGCGTGCGTGCGTGCGTGCGTGCGTGCGTGCGTGCGTGCGTGCGTGCGTGCGTGCGTGCGTGCGTGCGTGCGTGCGTGCGTGCGTGCGTGCGTGCGTGCGTGCGTGCGTGCGTGCGTGCGTGGCACATCTGTCATAAGTAGGCCACCACAGCCTTTGACACTGCTTCTGCATTCTTCTGCTTTGATGTAGTGGTATCTCTCCCATCTACTCTCTCTCTCCTCTGACACTGACGATATCTGAGGCTTTGAAAGGGATTGTGATGTGATCTGTGTGTGTGTGTGTGTGTGTGTGTGTGTGTGTGTGTGTGTGTGTGTGTGTGTGTGTGTGTGTGTGTGTGTGTTCGGCATTCCTGTCAATGTGGCTCATTTAGGGCTGAGTGACACTTAACATAGGGATCCAGTCTGAGGGTGATGTGGGGGTGGGGGTAGTCCTATCTCTCTGAATCCCAGAGATGCAGCCCCCTCTGGGATGAAAGGCGAGGCAGGAGAGGGTGTGTAGATCCAAGAATTCCTTGTCAGTTTCCTGCCAGTAATGTGTGCTACGCAGTCCAAGCATCTCAAATACGCACAGCAAACAGGCCAGTCTTGTTTACTCATTTATAAGGTGGACGGAGCCTGCTTGCTCTTTTCCAGCCACATCCTGCTTGACGTGAACACAGCTCCATACATTCACACTCGGGAGCTGCCCGGTGCAACAGCAGTTGTCGAGGGAGGGGAAACCCTTACTCATTCACTTCCCCCCAACCCACATTTTCCCAGCAGGATTCAAACCAGCTACTTTCCAGTCACAAGAATAGATGCAACGGTTTCATTGCTTCTATCAGTAGGGGATTTAGTACTTGTTATCTCTCTCTCTCTCTCTCTATGTTTCCACCTCTCTCTCTCTCTGACCACTCCCTTTTCTCATCTCTCCTCATCACCCAGAGGAATGTGTTTGTTTGTGCGTGGAGCCTGCAGCTCTGTCAGTAACGACGCGCTAACACCGAGGCTCGGTCGAGCGTCTGCGCCCGGCGTCACTCGGCACCCCTCACCCCCTCCCCTGAACTCTGCTGATAGCCAAGCCGCTGCGGGTTGAACTGTTGAGTCGAGTGCACGTCGTCTCCCGCCGTGCCCTTATCGAACCTGGTCATCTGTTTCCCATAACGCACAACGCCAGTCTCTTCCAACTTCCTTTTAAACCCTCTTCATCTTATCTGTGTACCTTCTGTGGCTGGAGTTCATTTCTATCCAATGGCCTCTGACCCAAATGTTACCGCTTTGTCCGTTCATCAATCCGTTTTTTCTCTCCCTGTTTAACTGTCCCTCATCCTCTCTCCTGTTACTGCTTCCTGCTGTTCCCTGCTTACATTTTTTTATTTTTTTTCCATCCTTGTAACCAAAAAAACATCACCTGCTGGGTCAAGGTCAGATAGATCGACACATGGTGATTAAAGGAACCGCAGTATTTAGAATAACCCATGTACAGTAAGGCTTCCTGGAATCCCCTCGTGGTTTAGTGGAGGGAAGAAGCACATTTAGAGCAGGGCCATATGGAGAGCACATGTGGGCACGGGCAAACAGGCTCTGTCAGGACCGGACACCCTTGGCCATATAGCTTGTAGCCTCTCTTTGACGATGAGACACGTCCTGCTGCTTCCTGGAACCAAAACAAACATCTCCGGTACCCCGAAAAAGGAGATGATGAGCTGTTGTTATGAAAGGTCGGTGAGGAAAAAGTGTCCCTATACCTCGCGCTGTGATTGAGTGTTGAGGTGTATGTCAACATTATGGAGGTTTTAGGTAGTACTTAGAGCTGACACAACCACCACCGGGGCTCGCCGTGTATTTCCGCCGCAGACTTTAGAGCCTCCTTATTACACATAATCACTGTGTGTGTGTGTGTGTGTGTGTGTGTGTGTTTCCTCTGAAAATGCTGAGGGAGTGTGTTTGTGTTTGTGTCTACGGCTGTTTTGTAGGCTGGGTATGACGCGAGCTGCTTGCCTGACTGCCCACGCACACGTCGGTGATAAGGACAAGCCGCTCTTGACCTGACACTTTCTGCGAGTGTGTGAGTGTGTGTGTGTGTGTGTGTGTGTGTGTGTGTGTGGGTGTCATGTGGGGGTCCATCTGTATATATAACTGCACGTGAATGTTTTCGCGTCTTTTCTGTCTCTCTTATCGGCCGGCCTGTCCTTCTCTCTCGCTCTCTCTCTCTCTCTCTCTCTCTCTCTCTCTCTCTCTCTCTCTCTCTCTCTCTCTGTCGTGCCGGCCATCTGTGTGTCTTCGCAGGGTCAAAGACAGCGCTGTGGTCTGGCCACGATAGACTCAATGCCAGCGGCGGTGGCCAAGTTTCCTCGCCAACAACTGAGATAATCTGGCTATTGAGCAGGAGAGGGATGGAGGGTGCAGAGAGAGAGAGAGAGAGAGAGGAGAGGAGAGGAGAGAATAGTATGTGGTGGAATCTCAGTCCGATGAAAGGATGCCATTGTATGAGCGCGTTCACAGAAATGGAATTTTTCTCGGGGTTTGACTCGGTGTCAAAGGGCTGAATGTGGATCCTTGTGAAGATGATAGCGCTATTCAGAGGATGGGCACAGATCAGTTTGTTCCCTGACTGATTCACTCTGCAGTGTACCCGGTGTGAGTTGGTGCACACAAACCGCGAGTATGAAATGGACGGAAGTGTAACTTGAGTGAGTCGGTGCTGTTAGCAAGTGGCGTGTACGTGCCTTGCTCATGTGTGTGTGTGTGTGTGTCAGTGTTCAGAGACTGCAGAGGAAGTCGGTCAGACAGCAGTTAAACAGAGCTTTCCCCCTCTTCTCCACCCGAGCCGGAGAACACGGCCTCTAAAAACAGCCGCCGTGCCAACATGTTCATCAGCTCATCAGACTCTCGTTTCGTTTCCGACCCCGTTCGAAGTCCGGTGGGATTATTAAACATGTCTGGGGGGGGGGGGGGGGTTGGACGTGTTATTCCTGCTCGCGTGGCCTGTGGACACAAGTGTAACTCATTTCGTTTCTCCTTATTTTCCACGTGTTTCATGTTAGCCAACACTCCACGCAGACTACATGTGTGTACGTGTCGACGCCCCGGCCTGATGGTGTTTCTGCTGAAAGGTGTTGTAAAGGCGGCCCTGACAGTAGTTAAATATATAATGTAATTCCCAGCCAAACGTTCTAGGAGGAAGAGATGGAGCCGCAGAGGTCACCATACCTTTCTGCCATTAAGCCAACAGACCAACAAGTCCTGGCTTTGTCCAGGCGCTATTAATGGTGCACTTTGGGCAGGAAAGCCCTCTACCAGTGAAGTGCCCTACAGAAGGGGTCTTTTCAGCAGTCTGAGCAGGGGGTGAGATGGTGTGTGTGTGTGTGTGTGTGTGTGTGTGTGTGTGTGTGTGATGAGGTGGGGCAAATATGCTTCATGAGTTTTGAGGCAGGGGGGGGAGGGGTGAGCAGTTAGCCTCCAGGTCAGAATACTAGCAAGTCATAAATACTGCAACACCTAACCAGCCTACACACACACACACACGTTTCACAAAGCTGTTTTAATTTCTCGTGCCTGTGGGCTGAAAGGCTTTGTTTGGGCGCTGCAGGCAGGATCCACCACACGGGACAAATAAATAAAGTTCTTGAATCTTGAATCTTGATCTGCTCTCAGGAGGACAAAGGAGTCTACATGAGGAGGTCCACGGTGCTGAACACCCACATGTCAAAACACTCGGTTTGTCTCTGCATCTCTGATAACAACCCTGGCTCTCTACCACTGTCTGAGTAGACAGAGATAACGCAGGCACACACACACACACACACACACACACACACATACACACACACACACAAAGGACACCAGAAATCACTTGAGATACAGACTGATAGGTAACAAACAGAGACAGTCAAAGATGGAAAGGAATTCAGACTCTCAGCATGGGGCGGCCTTTTCCTTGGAGGCAGGTGTGATGACTAGGGCTTGTTAACCTCATTAGGGTGTGGGTGTGATATCTGCTGTGTGTGTGTGTGTGTGTGTGTGTGAGAGAGACAGCGCGAGAGAGAGAGAGAGAGAGAGAGAGAGAGAGAGAGAGAATGAGAGAGAGAGCGAGCCCTCACATCCATCATGTCCGGCTGGATAGCTATCATACCCCAGCCTCATGCTGGTGGAGACAAACTTTGCGGAGGCCCTCGTCGTGTCCCGACCCCGTGGAAACCTCCCAAGAGCTCCATCTCTCTCTCTCTCTCTCTCTCTCTCTCTCTCTGTCTCCCCTGCCGCTCCCCCCTTTTCTCCTTCGTTCCGCTATCCCTCCTTCACTCCCTCTGTTCTGCACGCAAGTCTTGAAATGCCATCATCATCTCCTGCAGCGGGGCGCATGAGGGAGCCAATAACAAAATACACTGATGTGTGTGCGTGCGTGTGTGTGTGTGTGTGTGTGTGTGTGTGTGTGTGTTTCCCTATGCATGCGTAACACCAGATGGAGAGTAGCCAAAGGGCCAGGGTGGAATCCAGATACAGATCAAGGCCGTACTCCCGTCTCAAACCCGAGCGTGCCTCTTCTCGGTTTCATTAGAATCAATCAGGGCTTTTACAAGGTGTGGACCGCTGGGCTGGCGGGTTAACGGCTTTCCCAGTAGAGGGAGTGGAGAGAATCGTTATTACCGGTCGAAACACGCGGAGATCAAGCCTCTCGTCGCTGTGGAGGATAGCTGTAATGCATCTGCCCGGCTCACCGTTGAGAGATACAGAGAGGGGAGGAAATCAGAGAGGAGGGAGGGAACGAGCAGAGGGAAATAACACTGGCGGGGACGAGAGGGTAGAGGGACAATGAGGAGTACAGAGGGAGAAAGAGAGAGAGAGAGAGAGATGAACCTGCCCGGTGGCTTTCGGTTCCCCCCCTTCTGCCCCGCAGGCCATAATTACGCCGTGATTGGCTGCAGAGCGGTGAGGTCAGCAGCGAGCTGGCTAGCACCGTGAGGTCAAGCACTACTCATGCCCCGGCTCGTGTATTCCTGTCCCCTTCAAACTCTCTGTTTTCCTCTATTTCCGTCACGTACGAGTGTCTGCCCGCTGGTTTGTGTGTCACCGCAGTCTGAAAATCAAATCAGAGTATCCCTCGCTTTCTCTTCTCTCTCCCCCCCTCCCTCCCTCCCTGTTGGCCCTCTGAGTGGTTGACTCTCTCTCTCTCTCTCTCTCTCTCTCTGCGTTGTGCCAGGTCTCCTCTGGCCCCCGGGTCAACCGGAGACTCACCACACAGGGCTGCAGTCGGGAGCCAGACTCCTGGGAACCTGCAGACAGTTCAGAGACAACAACTGGGGAAGGCATCATTATATCTGCACACACACACACACACACACACACACACACACACACACACACACACACACACACACACACACACACACACACACACACACACACACACACACAACACACACACAGAGGGACTAAAGCAGCAATCAGTAATCTCTGGGTATCAAATGTTAGGGAGGATGGCTGCTCTCGGCCTTTTCAGCAAAAGACTAAAGAGAATAAAGTTACTCTGCCCACTGCTTCTTCTTCTTCTTCTTCTTCTTCTTCTCCCTCTGGAATCACCATCACTGTTCTTCGTCCAGAAGTGTTTCTTTACACAAGTTCTCCCCAGCTGCATCATTTCTTGGCTATTTCCTCCCTCAGCTTCTCTCAAGCGGCCGAAGGTAAAAGGTAACTAATTATCACTCTGCAGTTTTTGCAAGCCCTTGTGAGACTTGGTGGACTGAAATAGGAGTAAGGGAGTTGTCCCTGGGTAGTTTAAACAGCCTTTGTGTGCGTGTGCGTGTGTGTGTGTGTGTGCGCGTGTGTGTGTGTTCCTCGCTGAAGGCTCTGGATAGTCCAAACCCCAACCCTGAACACTTGGCAAGCAGTTGAATGAAATATCCCACGAGCCTCTCCTTCTGTCTGTCTAGCCGGTCGTGGTCGTGGGGTTTCCCTAGAGGGCGAAGCAGGGGCTGGTGTTTATCTTGGAATGGGGCAGGAAGTGTAGAAACTATAGGATGGAGCAAACGGTTAGACACGGTATGGATGAGGGAGGGGCTGGTTGATGCTGATCGGGCAGGGTGGGTGCACACACACACACACACACACACACACACACACACACGCTCAGCCATCATGACTAACACCCAGACAGGCACCCGCAGTGGGAATAGGAGAATGAAAACAGATTTGTCTCTCACAGTCGGCTGTTTGCACAGGAGCTGTGTGTGTGTGTGTGTGTGTGTGTGTGTGTGTGTGTGTAAGAATAGCCCGAGCTTCTCTCCCCGCAATCTGTCACACACACACACACACATTCTCCCAAACACTCACACACCCACACAACCCCTCCTTTAAAGGTCTCCTCTTGGTAGTCTGGTCTCTCCGGGAAAGGGTTCATAGGGGTAGAGGGGTGTGTGTGTGTGTGTGTGTGTGTGTGCGTGTGCGTGCGTGTGTGTGTGTGGTCAGGATGTGGCTAGCACCTCTACACTCGTCATGATTTACTAACAATACCCCGTGGTGGTTAGAGCGCCACACTCAGCACATACTACACGTGTTAGTGGGTCTCACTGTTGGAAACCCTCGCGTGTTCTCCCGTTCCACTACTTTGTTAGCGTTGTAACTTTACTGTACGACAGGCCGGTCATCCATCACTGTCCTGCACTGACAGGGCGACTCCGGCCGAACCTCCACCGAGGCTCGTTCCAGGAGTCAAGGAACTTTTGAGGGACCCGAGGAGCGTCACTCTTAATGATTTATTGGGTTTGTCCTGCCAAGCTAGGTTTGATTCATCTCTACACAGGGCGTAGTTGGTTATATACAATGTGGCCGGTCTTCAATCTGTGTGCCAAGGTGCGAATTTGTGTATAATGTGTGTGTGTGTGTGTGTGTGTGTGTGTGTGTGTGTGTGTGTGTGTGTGTGTGTGTGTGTGTGTGTGTGTGGGTTAGGGTTAGAAAGGTTTAAAAGTCTGTCAGCTATTATTTTGCCATTGTGGCTTTGGGAAGCATTGTGGGAACGTCAGTTGAAGTGGACTGACCTGGTCTTCACCCATACTCAGGAAGAAATGCATTAACACACACACACACACACACACACACACACATACACACACACACACGATCATACACACTCATGAGAATTGCTCGGCTTCCGAAGCAGTTAAAGCCAAATGGCCTTTGGCTTTGCCGTGGCTTGTGCTTCTTAAAGTGCTCTGGTTTTATAGTTAGGGGAAATATGAAGGGATGGAAGGAAGGGAAGACTGGAAGAAGCAACTGTCTCTCTCTCTCTCTCTCTCTCTCTCTCTCTCTCTCTTTCTCGAGGTGATGTCGCTCCTCCCCTCTGATCCTTGTCTTTCTTTTTCCATCTGCTGCTAATAGGAGAGGGTTTCAGTGGGTGGCCCACAGAGACCCCCAGACAGTAGCCTCTTATGACCTGCAACACACACACACACACACACACACACACACACACACACACACACACACACACACACACACACACCTACAGTACACGCAGGCACATTAACAGAGATGAAATCTGGAGTTGACCCTATGAAGTATTTTTTAATATGACACTCAGAATGAGTCAAGCTGCCCTGTAGCACCTGCAGAGGCAACAGCTGGGAACACACACAGAAACAAACAACACCCTCTGTGCACGCACACACACACACACACACACACACACACACACACACACACACACACACCACACACATCTCCTCCTACCCCTCTGTGTTTGTGTTGCTGCCATGCTTGGGCTGTGGAATGTGTGACCAGGTTTCCCCCCCCTGCAGAGAAGCAGCAGCACACACTCATCATGGCGGGTCTGTGAGTTGTAGTACGTGTTTGTGTTGGGGCAACAGCAGTGCTTGGCTTTGTCAGGCTGTAGACTGTACCCTCTGTCGGGTCCAATGGTCCCTAGCTGTCTTGTCACAGCGAGAAGGGCAGAGCTTTGAAACCGATGATGGATTTGCAGACAGACAGCCCACAGTTGGTCAATACGCAGTGAGGCAGCGGGTGGGGGATCAGCACACACTCAGCAATCAATGTCTCTGTCGGACGGGGAACAATTAGACACCGGCGATGCTTCTCTCCTCGTTCATATCCTGAGTCAATACGCCCGCTGTTGACTCAGGATGGATGAACTGGAGTACAGAGAAAACGCTCTTCTCTCTCGTTCTTTCACTTGCTAACTCTTTCTTCTATTTATTACTACTTTGTGTCATACTATTGTTCATGCATCCTTCCTTCCTCTCTCCTCTCTCCTCTCTCACACACCCCATGCAAACACACACACATACACACACACACACACACACACACACACACACACACACACACAATCATCTTATCCACATGAAGAGGAAAGAGGGATGGGTGATCATTTTATCAGAGTGACTCCAGAAAGACAACACAGATGGCTCTCTGAACCTCAGCCGGACATCCCACGGAGTGTGTGTGTGTGTGTGTGTGTGTGTGTGTGTGTGTGTGTGTTTATGGAAGAGACACAATGAGACTTTGTCTAGTGTGTCCTGTGGTGCTGATCACCGCATGGGCACATGCTAGCAGTGGGACCTGAAGGATAGCAGTATGAGTATGGGTGTGTGAGTCATGTGTTGTTTTGTGGGGGTGAAGGGTCAAGGGGTGACATAACTGCATAAGAGGACCTTTATAGTGGGCTTACAGCGGAATGGACACTCCCTCTGTGCTAGGTGTGTGTGTGAGGGGGTGTGTGTGTGTGAGGGTCAAGGGGTGAGTTGTAAACCCTTTGGGTGTCAGATGGGTCATACAGCCAGCTGAATGGAGGGGACCGGGTCTGGTTAGAGGTGGTTTACTGCTTTCAGTGAAAGAGTCTGGACACCCTGACACGCCCTCCAGCTCCCTAACACACCACGGGTCCCACGCACACACACACACACACACACACACACACAGAGACTATTTAGATGCTGTTCGCTGCTGCGTCGTCGTCTTCAAAAACACACATGGCCGCATGATTTGGCACCACGACGCTCATTATTATTATTTCATTCAGCGCTAATATGTGCGTGGTCAGACGCCGCTCCGTGCTCCGCCAGAGCGCTAGCGTGCGCGTCTTTGAGGACGGGTGGTCCGCTGATTTATCGCTAGTCTGTTTCTCTTACACGTGTTTTCACGAGCGGCATTGATTTCCTGACTGGCGGCTAATTGTACGAGGCGGTGTGACCGCTCTTAACCGCTCGGGTGTTACGACCGACGCCACGCTCTCACCTCTCCTCTGTCTTTTCAGGGTGATGATGCGGGTCGCCGTCAACAATGGGCGCCAGTTGAGTCAGACAGCTGGAAACTAGACTAGCTAGACTTTTTTCACAAAGCTTCCGTCGCCTCTTTCTCTTACCTTTTCTGTTCGCACGGTGGGTTGTAAGGGGAATGGATTGAGGATGCGGGTGCTTACGCTTTCTTATCGCAGCTTGCGGTTGTCAGGATGAGAAGGTAAACATAAATTCTTGGCTAATGAACAAAATAGGAGCCTTGTTTACCAGACTGACTGTGCTGCAAGTGCTGATAAGCAGCTTCAGATGAAGGTAGCTCTCGTAATCGTAGGCCACACCTTCTATCACACCACACACACACACACACACACACACACACACTGCTGACACACATGCACTAAGCCATGTGAGTGAATGACCAGTTGTTGCCCAGAAAGTGGTTTCAGCCCCCTTGCCTGTTTTTTCATCCTCTTTTCCACTCCACTATGAAACTGAGTCCAGAGAGAGAAATTGTGCAAGGAAGAGAGTGATTGAAGGAGTGAGTGAACCACCAGTTGTCCTAATCATAATTCCCCCCCCCCCCCCCTGTTTTTTCCCCCTATTGACTCACTCTGCTCTGCGTCACAATTTTGCTTCCTACCCAGCACAACTCAGAATGTTAATCAGCCCAAAGCTGCTTTAGATTTACTAGGGGGAATTTGGATGCGGTGCTTTGAAACGGCAAACCCTGAGTCCCTCTATCAAAACCGCTTGTTGGACTGTGAGAACTGAGCTGCTGCAGAGAGAGAGAGAGAGAGAGAGAGAGAGAGAGAGAGAGAGAGAGAGAGAGAGAGAGAGAGAGAGAGAGAGAGAGAGAGAGAGAGAGAGAGAGAGAGAGAGAGAGAGAGAGAGAGTCAACCACTCAGAGGGTGTGAGTTTGTACTTGGCTTGGGGGCAGTTTGTGTCCTGGAGGTTTTTGAAAATGAAGCACCTGTGACTGTCTGTGGCTGTCTGTCTCTCTGGTGGGAAACGCCACAGCAGGACAAAGCTAAAGTGTGTTAATTAATGTTCAGTCTCCTAAGATGTGTGTGCTAGCTTGGGCGAGAAAGAGTGAGAGAGAGAGAGAGAGAGAGAGAGTGTGACAGAGAGAGATTTGGTCTAATAAACTGTCGCTGAGTCACACTGTTTTTTCTAACGGAAGTTATTCTGGTAGGCATTAAGGCGATAATAACAGTGCCACTTACACACACACACACACACACACACACACACACACACACACACACACGTGTCTGTTCTCAGGGCTATTTTCGTTTTTCTCCTCATGTTCATATGAAGAGCTGAAAGGTGTTAGAAGTGTTATATAATATATATATATATATATATATATATATATATATAAGTGTTAGTTTATATAATAAATTGAGGGAGACTCACATAAACCTTTTTAGTTCCCCTATGGGAAGACACCAAAGGCCTGTTTCCCTCCTATTCATTTCAGCGTGAACTCAGCTACAGTATTAAATGGTGTCTCGCGTCCCTCGGACTACAAAGACTACAAAGAAAGGGAGAATATGTCAGGAGTGTTCTTGTTCTGAATCTGGCTCACGGAGCGAAGCGAGAGAGGCTCGGAGTAAGAGATCCAAACAGCTAATTGGCCAGTGAACGTCACAGGTCGGCTTATCTTCTGTTGAACAGAATATGATCCTCCGACTGCAAAATCCTCCAAAAGTAACAGAGGAAATGAGAATGAATGGGTGCAAAGAAAGAGGCTGGGCGAGGAAGCGCTCACAGATTACATGCTTGATTTATGTAGGTGTAGGAATTGGAGAGGACGGTGGATGGGGAAGTGGAAAGGGGAATCTGTGTGTGTGTGTGTGTGTGTGTGTGTGTGTGTGTGTGTGTGTGTGTGTGTGTGTGTGTGTGTGTGTGTGTGTGTGTGTGTGTGTGTGTGTGTTACTGAGAACAGGGGATAGTTGAGGGTTCAGGCACAGGCCTTTGCTCAAAGAGCATGTTGTCTGCCAGCCCTGACTGACTTGGCTCTCTGTTCGGCCTCTGCACGCTCCATCTGAGAGAAAATGAGCTGATCACACAGATTGAATGGCAGCAATTAGTGCATGCACACACACACACACACACACACACACACACACACACACACGCTTTGTGCTTCTTTGCCCAACCCACTGCCCATAGTTTTGTTTGCTGAAGAGCTGAATAGAGGGCAGCTTGTTCTTTAGAGGGAGGTTAACTGTTTCTTTTCAAAATAAAACAAATAAAACAGCCGGCCCCTGATCTGCTCCAGCCAATCAGCTCCGTTCTGCTATTATGGTCCTAGCGAGCCGGGGGGGGGGGGGGGGGGGGGGTCTTTGGCTCTCAAGAATGACACTAATGAGAATGGTTCTCTAAAGTGAAGCAAGACGTAAGTACAGTGACCAATCTTTTTCTTTTTTTTTTGCCCCCAGAGTTGTTCCAATATTTTTATTTGTCAAACACTTCACCTCCTGGCAGTGTTTTGGAACGGTGACATCATCCCAATAATAAAAGCTGATTCGATTATGAGAGGGTGGAACGGGCGGGTTTGAGGTTGGATGTTTATGTGCATGTGTTTTCGCGGTGTGTATGTGTGGTGTGTGTGTAATATCCATAGGCATGTGCCATTAGGGAAAACAAACCCAGCCTATAAACAGTGTATTTCCAGGCACATTACTGCACAATGAGCCAGTGAAGCGTATATAAAACTATGTCGTCCAATGGTGCCGTTCCTCTACTGTCCCTTTGCTACATGCTATGTAATGTGAAGTGGCGTCACATATGGAAGCGAGGAATGTTGAGTGAGACTGGAAAGCCGCAGGCACCGCATTTGGCCAGGAATGTAAAATATAAAACAGAAGAGAGAGATGGAAGAGTGAAAGAGAGGGAGAACGATAAAGAGAAAGAGGGAGGGTAAAGGAAGAGAGAGAGGAGAAGGGTTGGAGGAAGCTGAAGTCATGTTTAGGATTAGTTTATGGTGATATATTTCAGGGATGTAGGAAGCCAAAGCCTCCTCAGTCCTACCCAGTCCTATCCTCTGTGTGTGTGTGTGTGTGTGTGTGTGTGTGTGTGTGTGTATTCTTCGAGACTAGTAGCTCATGGTAGTAATGTTTCAGCAAGGCAGGCAGGAACAACCCTAAAAGCCAAAATTCAAATGCAACAGTTTGAAATATTGCAGCCAAGGTTTTAACCCTGCATGTGATTCAGTGACATTCACCAAATTTAGGGTTTTTCTTCTCTTTCCATCCTTCTCCTGTCTTGCAGTGATTAATGCTGTGTGTGTGTGTGGGTGTTCTCACTCACTGACTCAGGGAAGCCCCCCCCCCTTTACACAACTGATAAGGTTACTTCCTCTTTTAGCCCCAGCTGAGGGTCACTTCTGACCCATGACCCCTCGCAGACAGGGGTCACCAGAGGTGTCAGGGGACAGTGACCAGACCCCCACTGCACTCGCCGATTGCAGCCTGTGATTTATCAGGCTCTAACAGGCATGCGTGTGTGTGTGTGTGTGTGTGTGTGTGTGTGTGTGTGTGTGTGATGGTTGACGGTTGATGCCTTTTCTTAGGCTCAAATAAATCAAATGCATCCCCATTCAGTCTAACTTGTAAATACTCCAATGAATGGTCAGTTCAATCCTGGCTGCGATTTTAAGTGCTTCAGTTGATGAATGCCTCTCTGTCTGCCCACCACTCCACAGAGGTAAGTCATATTTTCAAAGACAAACTTACATACTAACATGTCAAACGGATGATTATTTTTAGCCAGAATGCTAATAGACCACTTTAACTTTCTAAATGCCCCTCTGTCCCTCTCCACGGCTGTTTAGATAAGGATCGTGAGGAGGGTCCGCCAAACACGTGGATATTTTTAACCATGAATGCTGAAGCCCCCCAGTTAGCTAACCCAGCCCCAACACACACACACACACACACACATTTGTTCATCACTTTTACTGGTGTTATCTTCTCTTAAAACGGCCCCGGTGCCTTTGATAAAAGACTTGTGTGTGTGTGTGGTACACAATAACAGAGAGAAGTATGTGGTGTGTGTGTGGTTGTGTGTGTGTGTGTGAGAGAGGTTACATGTGTGAAAAACAGGTGTCTTAGGGCTTTGCAGAGTGGATAACAGGGTTGTGAGTGAAGGATCACATCTGGCCTGAGGATTCCATTGTCATGAAATGAGGCACTGTGTGTGTGTGTGTGTGTGTGTGTGTGTGTGTGTGTGTCCTCCCTCGCGTGAAAGCCGTACTCTGTGAAAGACAGAGGAAGAGATCAAGAGGTGGGGGTGGTACACACCCAATAATGGCCCTGTCAAACACTGCAGTATTGTGTGACCCTCCACCCTCCAGCCTCCTCACAGGGATGAGCCCAGCCTCCTGGCCCAGAATCAGAGCTCCGTTCTGGGGAAGGGAAGTGGCTTTGAAGCCTCCCTTTCCCTGGCTCTCTGATCCATCCACCCTGTCATGAATGAAGAGGTTGTTAAAGGGGGCGAGGCAGGTGTCAACTTGTGAGCGAGTTTGTGTGTGTGTGTGTGTGTGTGTGTGTGTGTGTGTTTGCAGACTTGCATGAGCCTACAGAGGCAGCAACAAACCTGGTCATGTCTTTCTGTCTTTCACACACTCTCTCCACTAGTAGACAAAACAAATCAGCACACAGATGACCAGGAATGTGCTTTTATCAGGGCCGAGGTGGTGGGAACAGAGATGAAACCTAAAGTGCTACAAAAGAATACGCCAAGGCACAAGGCGCTCAAGGTCTGAATCCTTTCTCAACACGCACAAAAGAATATTTCTGATTCCCTTAACTTAGCAAAATATACACCAAGTACGTCACTGAGAGTGATCGCTCGGTCTGGCTACGTCTCAAAAATACCAAGCAGAACAAAAAGCGGTTTATTGTCTCGCTGTTTTTTTTCCCTGACCTCGTTAATGCAGTATGTCATGTACAAAGTCCAACATCGATTGAGAGTGATGGCTTGGCTGAGCTGGGACGAGCTGTAATCGTTTTTGAGAGATAGTTCGGATGGGCTCGGGGACCGCCGCGGGCTCTGCGGTGAGCTTCAGCTGGGATTTGTAGCTGGGATTCCCACATGACATTCGCCGGGTCAACCTCAGAAATGGAACCACGATGGCCGCAACAGAATGAATCCCTTGTGCCACTTGTCTTCCCTCCCCCCCTGCCTCCCCAGTCTCTCCGATATTTCCTTCTTCGCAGCTTTTCCTCCGTTCTCCATTCCTTAGCCCCGCTGTACGTGACTCATTCTTCTTCCACCAGACCTCAGTCCCTTCCTCCTCCTCCTCCTCCTCCTCCTCATCCCCCCTCCCCCCCCCCTAGCCTCTCTCAGCGCCAGAGAAAAATGATGCATGCCGTGTTGGAGCTGCTGGTGCTGGTGATATTAGTGGTGGTGGTGGGGACAGGCCCTGGTTTGCTCGCGGACCTACCTCAGGCCCAAATGACGCAGGCTGGGGTTCAGCGGTGAAGCCAGCGCGGGGTGGGACTGTGGGAACCGCTGGGAGTGCGGTGGCGTGTGAATGTTTGACTGAGCTTTGAAAGAAGGAGGCAGGGTGAATTGAAAGGAGTGTTGTTGTTTTTTTTTTTTTTAAAGGTAGACTATATTAACATTTACAAAGATTTCAACTCTTTCTAAAGTGGAGGCGTTTCTATTTTAAGCTAAATATATAAATATTCTGGGAAAGTTAAGCAAACATCAACACGGTTCCTGTTTGACCTGTTTGGTTTGGTTAAGAA
Organism: Hoplostethus mediterraneus; assembly: GCA_034670385.1. NCBI lineage: Eukaryota > Metazoa > Chordata > Actinopteri > Trachichthyiformes > Trachichthyidae > Hoplostethus > Hoplostethus mediterraneus. The sequence continues at coordinate 13,920,512 of JAXDDW010000003.1, read as the reverse complement.
TAGGATGTCGTCAAAGTCTGATGTTTGCTGCTTGCTGGATGTGAACCGGTTGTTTCTTAACTGGCTTGCATTGCTAAATATAACAAAGAGGGCGGAGTAGAGTTGCTCTCCAAGGTTTTCTATGCAATTCATTCATGCATTCAGCTTCAAACTGCTCCACTGTTTCAATTCATCTTCACGGGAATTATTAGATTTCTATTTCAAAACGTTGAAATATATTTCATGCCCGTCGCTACCAGACCGCTTGGTGATTCACACACTACAGGAGTAAGAATAACTATGTTAATTTGCACACACACACACACACACACACACACACACACACACACACACACACACACACCACCTTCTGCTGACACCTTCCCTTCATCACACACCTTCTCCCACACTAATGAGACAGAAGCGTTGCAGAGTGGTTCTCACACCTCCGGGAGGCTCGCTGAGCTGAGTTGGCATAAAGACATTTCCAACATTGCATCTCGTCTGACCCCTTTACATAACAACCACAACTCTGTTATAGTTACTGCTGTCAACCACGGCCGTCTATAAATACGACGGCAGTCCAGGAAAGTACATGCACAGAAAGTCTTATTTCTCTTGTGAAAGGACCAGGCCCCGAGGCGTTCAGGGGACAATCGAGAGAACGGGAAAGTCAGACGAGGTCCAGAAAAGTGTTACAGTCTTCACCCACGCTCGTACGCTCACAAACCCTGATTCACAACCTAGCCCTCATTACCAGGCCTCAATTAAACCGCCTGGATCGACGTGTCAAAATAGTCGAAAGCATACATGCGCAGGCGTGAGTGTGTGCTCGTGTGTGTGTGTGTGTGTGTTTGGGCTTGTGTACAGTTTGTTTGTCCGATGTGCATGTTCTTTGTGTGGCGTAGCACTCTGCTAGAGGCAGCTGTTTCCATTGTGTTGGAATGGAGAGTCAGCACATATTATACAAGTCGGATGCTGCAGAGAACCAGCGAGAGAGAGAGAGAGAGAGAGAGGGGGGGGGGGAGAGAGAGAGAGAGGGGAAGAGAAGGACAGAGGGAGAGAGAGAAGGAGAGAGAGCGAGAGAGAGAGAGATGGAGTTACACACTCTGTATGAGGCTGGATTCCCTCAGGCAGCCCAGCTCTGCCAGAGTGAACATGTCTTTAATTCTGTCAATATGCTTTTCATTTGTGAACGCTCCTCTAGAGTGAGGTGACTTTCTCCCGCTCTGCTTGGCTTTGTTTTTAGGAAGTCGAGATGTCATACACCGTACCTCTCAGCAGTGATTTCTCCCTCTCACTGTCTTTATGGAGCAGCTGATATACAGCCTGTCATATAAAGTGAAAGATCTTGACACCATGTGATGTAATACTGTAACTTTCTTATAGCTTACCCTTACTTTGTTATGAAATACTGTTGGCAGACTTGGGCCAGCAGAACGTGTGTGTCTCTCTGTGTGTGTGTGTGTGTGTGTGTGTGCATGCTTGTATACACAAACACTGTGTATTATGCTGTGGTGGCTGCTGTTGCATGACAAAGCTGCTGTATTAGACAGAGTCTTTACTCCAGGTCATAAACCCTGCATTATAAATGTTAATCACACCGACTTTGGGAAACCGCAGAGGGACTTGTTTACTGTAAGCAAACGTTTAGCGGTATCTCCTGCAATTTATGATGCAGGAATGTGTTTGTGGGCACGGCCGTATTTTCTCTGAAAAGGTTTACTGTTCAGCTACGTTCTGTTTTCCTCCCGTGCCCTCCAAGAGTCAGGTTTTTACGGCTGCTCGTTTTTTTTCCTCCCCCGAGTTCTCCCCCTGTCGTTGAGGGCCACTGAAAAGGAAGGGACCTCAGACTAAGATGGATTATGGGATTTTTCTTTCTTTTTTTTTTTTTTTACATCTATCAGCAGTTTTTTTTCTTTTCAACATCCTTCACGGGTTTCAGTGGGAGGACGCTGCTTGCTAGAAGCACATGGGAATGTCATTTTGGGGATGGGAGCCCATGCATCTTTTCCCCTTTTGGGAAGAGAGAGAGAAAGAGTGGAGATTGGAAAAGGAGAGGAGGAGACAGACTCTTCTTTTCCTCGGGGCTTGTTACATAAATCGCAAACCTGCACTGATCATCTTTCCTTTTTCCATTTCTCTTTTCCATCCTCGGCCATCTCTTGCTCATTTCCTCCAGAGCTCATCTCTGATCCGGGAGCCAAAGTAAAGGTTAACCTTTGGGACCCGGACCAACGAGCATCACAGTGGCTCGCCGGCTAGTGCTGTCCAATCAGCAGGCTTCGCTAACGGGAGATTCAAGCCCTTACACAACCATGGAAAAGCTCCTGGATGCAGACAAAGATAATGAATGTGTGAGAGCTTTCAGCCAGCAGAGAACAGATGCAAGGCGGAGAAACAGCACTCTGTGTTCTCACCGTTGCTTGTCACAGCCTTCATCTATTTTAGTTGTAGCACACCAAAAACACGGAGAGCACAGCGGTAAAAAAAACAGGATGATATCTCCTGCTTATGTAAGAATGATGCTATCTCCTTGTTGCCAATTAGTTTGTGACAACAGTGACAAGTGAAAAGAACAAACCCAATGTTGTACTAACACAACGCATCATAATTTGTCTGTTGTTGTTATGGAGGAAGAGAAATGATACTCTGCTGAGATATATTGTGTGGGTCTCACAGTTGACATCTGCTCTAAACAAGTGCTTATTTTTATTTGAATAGCAGTAGTACACTGCAAAACAATATCCATCTTAACAAGTCATTTAGTCATATATCCAATCATGATATCTTATTTTGCTTAAAACAAGTTTAAAAAACACCAATGGGGTGGAACATTTTCACTTGATCTCAGTTTGTTGCAGTGAAAAACATGACAGTACCGTGAAGAAACGGGCGATGACTCTCGAAATGAAGCTGATTTAGATTAGAAATTTCACCTCATTGGCACTTTGGGCTTGCTTTCTGAAAAATACTATTTTTAGACTCAATATTAGATTGAATGACTTGGTAAGACAGACTTTTTGCAGGGAAGTGTGTTTGGATAAGGTACTCCCAGTCTTTGTTACTGTACATTCCAATCCAAGAGGGATGATAAGCAGATTATACATTAATGCATTTTCTATAAAATCTGTAACTGACAAAGAGAATGCCTTTAATAAGAGCTAACATCTCTCTTCAACCTCCCTGTACACCCTCCTGTGTGTTTGTTTGTGAAAGACTCTTCCGCATGACTCCCAAGAAGGTATAACAAGCTGGCAAATCCTCGGTCTTGTGCACCAGGATGTGTTTGTTTGTATGTGGCTGCCTACGTGTAAATAAAGGTCATATTAGAGGCTGACGGGTCAGAGTCCTGGGCTGGTGGTGGTCTCTGACCTCTTCACCGCTCTGCTGAGGGTCTCTGCAGCAGAACTGAGTGGTGACATCCTCATGTATCATACCCACACCAAACCCAGACCCTTACTGGCTGTTCCTCCTGCTTCAGTTACATCAGCTCAGACTGGAGCTTTGTCACACGTCAACAGTAAGCAACCGTTTTCAGTTCAGAATCCCCAGAATAGCATTTTAGTCCGCCTCGGTACTGGTGCTGCTTTCTGTGATGGATCCGTTGGCTATTATTTCAACAACCAGTTTTTTTTTCTGAAAAAGGAAGTGAGCATCCGATGGTATATACATGTGCGTTGTTTGTATTAGCCTGATCTCACTGTGTGCTCTGTTTGTTTTCCTGGACGTGTCGAAAGCAGGCCTCGTGTTTCTCTGTGTTTATTTGCCCTCGGTGGTATGGGTGACAAGTTACGAGTACCACAAACACACGGAGGGCAAATACAGACAGGAATAGTTTCTATAGGAGCGGTGCATTAAAACAGTTATAGAGGATTATTACTTGGTTGAGTTTGAATTGATGATAAATCTCGTCTCTCTGTCTTTGTCTCCCCAGGGGTTTTATCTCTCCCAGCCCATTTCAGTCCCTATACAGAAGGCCAGCAGACGGCTGTGGAGAGCAGGGAGGATGCCTATGCCCAGCTGGAGCTGAGGACCCTGGAGCAGTCCCTGCTGGCTACCTGTGTGGGCAGCATCTCTGAACTCAGTGAGTAGGCCTGGTGTGTGTGGTCCTGGTCCTTCACCAAAACCAACACATTTTCTTATCAGATTTTTCAACAATTCAAGGTGAAAGTACAACATTTATAGAGACACATTCATTTTGATAACACATTCCTAACATTTGTTTAGCCCTCCTTGTCCCACTCTGTTCACTGGAAGACAGTAAGCAGATTTTGTCTCTCCTTTGCCAAAGAGACTGTTATTGCAGACAGCCAAGTGGTGTGGGAAGTGGTAAACAGTGGTAATAGACTTTTTATCAGTCTCATGATAAAAACCATGTTGTGTCTCATTGTGAAAGAGGTGTGATTCACACTGTTCTGATAAAAGCTATGAATGAGATCGTTCCAATGTATTTTTCTCAGTCTTGCTTGCTTCCCACTTTTATATGAGTCTGTATGTCGTCTGTCTGCCTGTCTGCCTCCCTATCAATGTGCACCAGGCCAACATTAACTATCTGCCGTGTATCTTTCTTACCAATCCGTCAGTATGGGAAAAAACTTCTGTCAGCCTATCTCAGACTTCTTTCTGTCTACTGTCAGTCAGGACGTCGCTGTATCTTAACTCTTTGTACCCTGGATTCACTCTGCAGTTGTTTTCCTGCTTCTCCTTATGCCTATCGGAGGGCAAGGAAGACTGGGCCTCATCCCGGCCTCCACTGGTCACCTCAAGGTTAAAGAGCGGAAAACAGCCAGTGTGCAATCAGTAGGCTGCCGATGGCTCCACTTCCTTGATAACTGAAGCGTCTGGTTTTGTAGTTGTACCACTAAAACAGAAAGGATCTGTCTCTGAGGAGCTTTGATGCTTTTAATGTGTTAAATCACGGCGCTTATAATGTTAACTGGAAGTATAGTTAAGCAATAAACCATGAGAGGTCACGCTCACTAACTGTAGTGATTTTCGGTGGTTAAATGAACTACTTAGTGTATTTATTTACAATGGATTTAATGTGTCTCAGCCAATCAGAACTAAGGACTGGAACTATGGGCCAGTCCCTTGTAAGATTGCCAGATTGTGATGGTCATTAGATTTCAATCTCTCTTACAGTACCCAGAGTCAGTAAAGCCGTTGGAGTTTGAGCGATTGAAAGGATTTCTTGTCATATGGAATGAAAAGATTGTCCGTTTCTGGCGTCCATGTTTATGGCATCTGTGTTTTACCCACATGGACTCTGGTTGGCAGACGGGGAGGCAGGCCTGCTCGCACACACACACACACTCATACTCATACTGTACTCTGCTGTACCTGTGGTTTGTTTAAACTGGAGGCCTCTGGGCTGGCGGTGATGGAGAGTTTGAATCAGGGTCGTTAAGCAGGGAGAAAGAGACAGAGCCGCAGAAGAGCTGGGGGTGGAGGGACGATGATGGAAAGGTGAGGGATTAAGTTTAAGGATGGAGTGGGTGGCGGGCTAAGCAGGGTTAAGAGGGGAGGGGAGAGGGGGGGGGGGGGGAGTGATAGAAAGGTAGAGAGGTGAGGAGTGAGGTTGGGGGGAGGTGCAGAGGAGTGTTGCTGGTTTCCTTCTCCAAATGAGCTAACACTCTGCCGTTTGTTCCTCCAGTACAAGGCCACGTTCATACGCCGCCACCGTTGGAGGGGCATTAAGAAAATGTACACACACACTCTCAAACACAGACACACTCTCTCTCTCTCTCTCGCTCACTGGACTCTTTATGCCATGTCTCTCCGGCGGTGTGTAACCGGGCCGTTCTGGGCAGGGCTGGCATCCTTCAGGCCCATTCATGCCTACATACACACACACACACACACACACACACACACACACACAAATAAACATACAGAGGGGTTGGCACTCAGATCTGTGCCCAAGAGACGAGACAGACAGAGCAGCATCTGTATGCAGCAGCTCAGTCCTGCTGGATCTCTAGACTGGACCAACGCTCACACAGCACATAAATATGAGGGTTAGCGGATGACAGGATACTGGACATTTCAGCTAAATACCTGGAATCCACTGGACCTGAATGATGTCTCCAGACTGAATGTGAATGTGCTGTGCGGTGGTCTTTCACCGGCTATGGGAAACTCTCAAAAAGACCTTCTCAGTGACGAAGAGAAACATGAAGGATCAGGAGCAGGCTTACCCAGAAACCCAAAACAAAATGAAATTCGCAGTAAAGCCCGCAAAGATTATTAACACCATTAGAGTCTTATTTGGGTTTAGTTTACTCTGAAAGCACAAGCTCTATCAAGCTCTGTCAAGATGTTTTGGACAAAGCATGAGCGGCACAGGTTATTTGATCTGAGGACTCCAATATGAAGTTGAAATCTGAGAAAGTGGTACTTCATATCCTCCCGACCCCCGGAGCTCGTAGCTGAGCCTCGGGGCGTAGATATGCGTTGGGAAGCCGGGGAGAGGCACTCCGTCTTGGGCATGAATTCCTGGGAGACCTCCTGGAGGGAGTGCTGGTGGTGGTGGTGGGGGAAACACACAAAGCAGCCCCTTCAGCTTTAAGTGGGGTCTGTTTTGCGGAGGGCGACCCCCATCGAGTTCCCCTCCAGTACCCCAAACCCCCTTCGCTCACTCACTGCTGCCCCCCCCCCCCATCCTTGGCCCCTGGACTGCCTCCTATACTCACAGTAATCCGGTTAGAAATTAACCCAGGGGTAATTACGCTAAATGAGCGTTACGCGATCCCAAAACACGACCTGGCCCGCCTCTCTCTCTCTCCCCCCATCTCCTCCCCCTCTCCTCCCCCCCATCTCCTCCCCATGACGACTGATATGTTGCCTCTCCTCTCTGCTGCTGCTCTGCCTCCCCTCAGTCACGCACTTAGGATGTTATCTACATCCCCCTTCTCCTGGCAGCCCTACCCGCTCTCTCTTATCTACTGCGTGCGTGTGTGTGTGTGTGTGTGTGTGTGTGTGCGCGTGTGCGTGTGCGTGTGCGTGTGCGTGTGCGTGTGTGTGTTTGAACCTATGTGAGCGAGTGTGGATGCAGTACTAGTCTGACTCTTTCATATTTCGTGTGGGTGGATTAATTCAACTGCGTGTTTATTATGTTTGTATCTCGGTGCAGCAGGGTTTCCAACACAGCTGTCAGTCTAGACCGTTTTTATACATTTTCTTTTTTACGAGACTTAACCTCGATCCTGGCAGTGATTGAACGGCGTCAATAGAGAAACAGCTGAATGGTTCATTAGAGCCTGTGATCTACTGCAGTCTGAGCCGTCTGCCAGCCCATTAACTCTTTCAGTGATTAAAGATGAATGGCTCTGTAGACCGGCCGTCTGGCTGTGCTTACTGATAATGACGGTGCTAATAGGAGAAACGGAGGGATAGAGGGAGGAGAGTAATGAGTAAGGAAGGGCAGAATGTAAATGGTTGGAGGAAGAGGGAAATTCGCTTGGATTGAGAGCCCTCAGGATCTATACGGGCCACTTAGACCTCTCCTTATGCTGTTAGTGTCTCAATGCTACTCCTAATGATCTCTTGAGCTTTGATACAATAATATTGGATTGAGCAAAATGAACTGAACAAACATCATCTTTCTTCCCCTCGTTCTCTGTTCCAGGTGACTTGGTGTCCCGTGCCATGCACCACATGCAGCGGCTGAGCTCGGTGCGCCCGGGGCTGAGCCCGGCCCGCCACGCCCGTCCCCAGCAGCCCGTGTCCTGGTCGCCGGACGCCCTCCACACCCTCTACTACTTCCTGCGCTGCCCGCAAATGGAGTCCATGGAAAACCCCAACTTGGACCCTCCACGCATGGCGCTCAGCAAGGAGAGGTGGGAGTTGTGCATGGCCGGTCGAGAGGGGTTTAGGTCTTTAGATCTAATCTTAGACAGTTTTTTTTTTCATTATTTCAGTTTTTTGATGTATGATTGATTCTTGGTGGATTTTTTTGATGGATTCCTGTTTTCCCTCTCATTATTTTCTGCTTTGTTGTGTTTTCCTGATTACATTCCCAATTAGAAGAAAAGGGTTTCGTCTGGTTAATGAGGTTGACTTTGGTCCAAACGTGATTATTGCCAGCCAGCGCTTGAGCCATTGCAAACAATACACAAGTCAAATACACAAGCGACCGACTCCAGAAGTTAACAAATACTCTCTAATCACGTGAACAGCTCTTCTTGCAGACCATCTTCTTATCGTCAGCCATTCAACTTGGTCCTGATCATTACAACGTATTGTCCTGTGGTGATTGAAGTGTTAATTGTCTCCAGGTAAATGACAGGTAGAGAGGACTCTCCAGGTGAGCTGCACCTTTAAGGTGTGAGTTTGGTCAAGACTGGTGGTTAAGTGATTTTAGGAGGTGCTAATGGCCTTTAATCCTGTTAGGGCTCCTCAGATCTTCCTCGGGGCGCCTTTGTAGCCTAATTGTGGTCATTCTGGTCTTTTCCCAGTGCTGAGGTGTCTGGTTGAAAATATTTGACCAGTCTGAGCTTGTTCTGTTTTCTGATTCCTTCGTTAGAGGAACTGACAGATTGAGGGACGTCACTGCTTATGTTTGTGGGGTTGCCACAGAAAACAGGTAGTAACTCGAGTCCCAACTGACTACTTCTTTTCTTCCAGTAATGACTAATAAAACCTTGTAAAAACACTGGGTTGCATAACCTATGTGTCACTGGAGGTGACAGTAAGTCCGGCCACGGTGACATTCAGCAGTTCGCGGAAACGTTACAGATACGAGCTATCTGACAGAACGTGTTTGTTAAGGCAATATTTCTTTAGCTATAAGTTGAGTCTGTGAGTGTGTGAGAGAAAACATGTCTGTGTTCCTGTTTCATAGAAAGACAAAAAACAACAGTGTGTGTGTGTGTGTGTGTGTGTGTCAGAGTAGCTATATGTTAAAGATGTCAGTGGAAAGTGCTCCCGTATGTGTAAAGGTTAATTGCATGTTTTAGACTGATGTATGGAGGCCTGTCTAAAGGTCGCGCTCAACCATACAAATGGGATGCAGCTCTCACTAAAATGTGTATTCAGTTGTTATAAGCTGATGATGTGTGTGTGTGTGTGTGTGTGTGTGTGTGTGTGTGTGTTTTCCACACTTGCTGTTTTCTCCTCTTAAAGTGCATGTGTTTGTAATTGCCTGCACGGTGTTTGTGTGAGATGATCACAAAGTTGCGATGATAGCGGCCAAATCCATGTCTTCTCTAACCCCCACCCCACACACACACACACACACACACACACGTACACACACACACACTGTCTTGCTCACACACATACACACATACTGCACCAGCTGGCTCCCATACGTCTCATAACGAACAGAAACAGTTTGAGTGAGCAAAGGTGGGCTCCCCATTACGATGAAAGAGAACACACGAGCACACGCCCCTCCTTTTCCTGCCCTTCCCTCCCCATCCTCTTCTGCGTCTTTTCTCCCAAGTCCTCAGATGTTTTCAAACGTTGGATGTATATCAGCCTGCCGATGAGATAGCGGGCCTGAGTTATGAGTCCATGATGAAATGATTTAGCATCCTGTTGCCCCGTAGCTGCACATTTTTTTTGGCACGTCTGCAACTCTGGGTCTGTTTTTTCTTTTTTTTTCATACATCTATCGGTTTGTCTTCCTGTCTTTTTCTCTATATGCCTATCTGTCTGTGTGTATTGTGTCTGTGTGCACTAGCATGGAGAGCAGACCCAGGTGGAGCAGCAGAGCGGAGCAGACCTGGTAGTGATTACAGCGTGAGGCCCGAGTAATGATACAGACTTCTTTCCTTCAATGGGCCTCTCCGTCTCTCTCTCTCTCTCTGGCTCCCCCCTCTATTGAAAACTTTATAACATCTTTGGTGGAAACCCAAACCACCAAATCTGTGTGGCCCGCAACATCAAGCATTGGAAATCCAGGAGAGAGCCTTGTTGCAGAAATCAGGAGACGGGGAGAGAGAGACGCCCTTGTTGTTATGATCTTTTTAAACCTGGCTCTCGGTCGAGCCAGAGTGATGATGTTATGAGAGTTTGGTCGGAGCGCAGTGTGGGAGGGCGACCACCAGTGCTTTGTGTGTCTTATTTATTTGTGTGTGTGTGAGTCATATTCACACTCCGCTCTTTAACTTTAATCAGTGTAGAGAAACAACAGCTTTCATTAGCGCTCATGTTTGGTGGAATCCCCTCCCCGCCCAAAAAAAATGAGCGCTTCCAAAACACGAGTAACTGGATCCCGTTGAACAGACCACCCCGACCTCGCTCCCTCGCTCAGCGGATGGAAGGCGGCACTAATGGGTAGATGTGTTACAGTGATAAGGAATAGCTGATTTGAGGTTCCTCCTTACCGCAGATACAAGATAGGGTGACATTCCTCCTTATGGACCCTTTATGAGACTGCAAATGGAGTAATCTGACTCGGGATCAGTGGTTAACCTTGACCCTTCGCAGCCTGGATTGAAGTTTGTTCCAAACTGAACCAGATTGGCTTCAGGACGTAGTCGCAATATGTAATATATAAGGTCTGGCGTTGCCTCCAGGGGAGAAAAAGGTTGTACTTTTCGGGTTGGACAGGTTAGAGGTCAGAGGTCAAACACACCTGATCATGATTTGTGCTGACTGTCATTTTATGGCCAGCCAGGTGGATGACGAGAAGGGGGGCCGTGAATCAATGCTAACATTTATAGGTGCACGTGTGTCTGTGTTTGAACGTGTGTGGGAGTGTGTGCAGTGTGTGTGTGTGTGTGTGTGTGTGTGTGTGTGTGGCGTTCTCAGTGTGCACCATTAGCGAGTCGGGTCAGCAGGCGAGCCAGCGGCGCTATCTAGTTTCATTGTCTAACAGCCGTCTGCCTTTGATGTTGCACCGACTCCCAGGCGAAGGTTGGCGGAGGGGCGGGGGGGGGGGTGTTTGAGGCTGAGGGGTGTAACCCAGACTCAGAGGTCAGACAGGGGGGAGTCTCACCACGGTTTCCGAGAGAGAGAGAGGGAGGGAGGGAGGGAGAAGCAGCGGAGCAGAGGAAGAGAGGTGGCTAGAGGGATAGGGGGCAGAGCCGAGCGATGGTGCAGACTGGCTCTGTTGTGGAGCTGCTGTCGTGGGTCACTGGCAAAGGTGTGTACACACACGTTAAACACACACACACACAAAATGACATGACACTTATGCTTAGATGATGTATGAGTGCTGTCGGGCATGCATGTGTTCATCGCCCTACACACACACACACACAAACGCACACACAGTTAAATGTCCATTGCCGTAAAACTGCAGCTTAAAGTATTTAGTTGAAGCTGTTATTTCAAGCCTTAAAAGGAAAATATTACATAGCTTTGGGATTTTTATAGGTTTTTTTTTTTACTCACTGGCTCTGAAACACAGGGCACATAATTGTTGGTTGATATGGTGGACAGAGGAAAGCTTTCTGATGGATCAATGAGCGTTAAGTGTTAAAGGGCTTGGAGCTTGGTCACGGTTGATTGGACCTGCTGTAACTCCGGGGTAAGTGCCAGTTTGCATGCCTGGAAGCAAGCATGCAGTAAAGTAGCGGGGTGTATGCCTGGGAGTGATCTGGGATACGGACACACACACACACACACACACACACACACACACACACACACACACACACACACACACACACACACACACTAATTTCCCCAAGTGGAGTGTAGCACATGAGGAGGGGTTGATTGATTCCTCCTCTCTTCCACCACCATAGTCTTCTTATGACTTCACTCCCATGTCGTTATCCCCAAACTGACACAAGCTGCCACACAACCCCCCCCGCCCTCGTTCCTACAACCCCCCCGCCCTCGTTCCTACAACCCCCCCACCTGCTACAACACCATTTCCCTAAGGATCACTCAAACAGGCCTCATTCCACATTCCCATCCTCCCCAAACCACCCTCCTCCTCCTCCTCCTCCTCCTCCTCCCACTCCCCCAAACCACCCTCCTCCTCCAGCCCATCAGCCCCTTGTCTGCTTGTTAACTGCCATGCCTGGGTGACAGCAGAACCCCCCCCTCCACTAATTGATCATGGATTAATAAACTGCTGGAGCTCCATCTGACACAGAAATGGAGGAGGACAGAGTTTCTGCTAGTCCTTCAAAAATCTAAAGTTTTAAACTATATTTAGATAATAAATGATCGGCATGTCCACTCCTAGCTTAATAGTAAAATAGGCTAAAGGTGTTTTCTTCTTCTTTATTTGCTGCTACTAAACACATTTGGGCTTACTCACTTCCTGGCGGCCTTTTTCTTCTACTGCCCATTTAGTTCCACAACAACTCTCACCAGCATACGTTCAATCAGAAATACGGGAGCTGGTAAAAGGTTGTGAATCTGGGGGCTTCTTGAAACCCTGCAGCTACCACGGGGGCGAGGCAACAGCCTATACATCGCTAATGAACGAGACTAACCGGAGAGAGAGAATGAAAGAGAGAGCTGTTGTGCTATAGGGACCTGCTGGGTTGCTTCTCAGACTTTTAAGTAAACACGGCGAGGAGAATGAACGGCGCCGCGCGGGGGGGGGGGGGGGGTCCCGGCGCTCATTAACAGTAACTCCAACACCTCCACCGCACACGGCACAGCGGCGCACGCCGAATGTACTGTATGTTTGTGGCGTGTGTTTTGTGCGTCTGCATCTGTGTATCTTCCCAGAGCAAAGGCTAAGAATAAACATCACAGCGGGGGGGGGAACGGCAGCGGAGTCACTAGAGATAACACGGAGACGGTGTTCAAACACTCATTAACACACTCCGACTGATGCTTCGCCGGATCAAAGGCACAACAACAATACAAAGCCAGAATAGTGTGCCATTGTTTTCACGGCCCCCCCCCCCCTTTCTATCCACATATGGCGTTGGCGTCGCAGATAGCCGTATCACTCGGTGGTTTCTAAAGGGGTCGAGAGGGAAGAGGGGTGCCAGAAGGTGTGTGTGAGTGACAGAGGGAGAAAAGTCAGAGAGGTAAAGACAGCAACCGAGTAATCCCGGTGACTTTCAGCATCCCACGTTCGCAAATACCATGACGCACATCCCTCTTCTGCAAGATGTTTACTCTCTCCTCCCCCCCCCCCCCGTCATCAGTGGCATTTTCCCCTGTTTTCTCAGGTTCAGGTCATTCGTCGTTTCATCCTTCCCTCATCTTTTTCATATTGCGTTGTTTGTCTTTTTATTATCCCCCCGTCCGTCCGTCCGTCCGTCAAACATGATATTTCAGACACCACTGGTCTAGTTTTGATGAAACTTGGAGAGATGATTCATCTTCCCAATATGTTCCAATGTTAAAAATATCGAACTCACATGTGATATGTAAGGTCCAATTTTGATGAAACTTTGAGGGATGACGCTTTTTGGCTCTGTGTTCTGGCTTTTGAAACAATTACACTAATTGGCTTGATGGCGCACTATAAGTAAAGGCCACAATGTCTTATTTTGAAAGGCCCTAACTCCTGCACTTTGACACAAATTGACACAAAACTTGCTACATACATCCAGCTGCCCTTACAAATTGGTGATATCTCAGACACCACTGGTCCGATTTTGACAAAATAGGGGGGATGGAGGGATGTCACTTTTTGCCACTGTGTTCTAGCATTTAAACACTGATATGCCTGATGGAGACACTGTACTCAAAAGTAAAATTTCAGACTTTGAAAGGCCAGAACTGCTGGACCACGGTCCAATTTGGATGAAACTCGAAGGGCTGATGCATCTTGTTACTGATTTACCAAAGGGACATCTGCATCATTCGTGGGGGGTGACATGGTTACTTGTTGTTCTTTATCTTATCTTTTACCTCGTCATTTCAGAGAGCCGCACCATTGTTGAGGAGTGTCAGGTACTTTACTATGCTACTTCTGCTCTAAAAATAGTTAATTATTGTCAGACAACTGAAGGCAATTTCTTTTCAGTCCACAGTGAAAATGAGGCCACAGTCTTGACTTCTCTTCAGATCTCATATCATCGCTTACGGTCAAAGAATGCTGATGTTTAACTTCCCATCCTGGCAACCGAGATATAAACACTGATCAGTCATGAACGTCTTGTGTACGTGTGCATGTGTGTCGACCTGACAGGAGAGCGCCGGTAGCTAGATGTGGTGTGTGAGAGCTGTTAGAAGTGGGATGCATCGTGTGTGTGTGTGTGTGTGTGTGTGTGTGTGACTCAGTGTGGCCCGGTCAGGGTCAGCGGAAGTACAGCCCTAGACATACATAGCTAGACATGCGTAAGCCATCCTGCTGAGCACACAGTTTACGAGCTCCTCTTCAACATGACTGAGTCACGGGTGTTGAGAGGGAACTCTTCCACTCAACACTGTAAAAATGGACAGCTTTATGCCGGCTGATGGTTTATTGGTTCAATTAAGCAGAGAGCTTTTGTGAACCCACTGGGTTTACCAAGGAAGTCGTCATCCACTTTAGTACTACCATTCATTACAGTCAGGTTAAACACTGGTACATAGTAGTAGTAGTAGTAGTAGTAGTACTAGTATTACAAATTGTAATGAGCATACAGATGATAATGGTGGAAATCCAGTGTCTTTTCTCTTGATAGGCCCTTCCTGTTGCTCCCGCCTCTGATGGAGTGGATGAGGGTGGCCATAGTTCACGCTGAGCATCGCAGGAGCCTATTGGTGGACAGCGATGATGTCAGACAGACTGCCAGGCAACTCCTTCCAGGGCTGGACTGTGAACCAAGACAGCTGAAGTAAGTGAGAATACACACACACACACACACACACACACAGCGGATGTCAGGATATGGGACATTACAGCTAAACACCTATAATTGTTGGAAATTTGATGTCACCAAGTTTGAACCCGAACGACGTCTTCAGACAAGACCGGATTTTAATTTGCTTCACTGCAATAAATTGTAGCTCTGCATGACCTCCCGTCAGCCACGGGAAACTATGAGCACATGAGGCCATTTCAATTATTTAAAAAAAAGAAAAAAACCTGTTGAGAGGTCTCTGTGAAACCCAGTCTAAATGGGAATTGGCTTTAACCCATGAACTATAGCTTTGTAATTTAATTCACTGACAAATAGTTCTTAACTACATGTTATGAACTGTTCAGTGGCCATTATCTGGCTCACTAACCTCTCTATAAAGTGAACACTAGAAAGAAAGGCAGCAGAACATGCTCACACACCAGGAGGTTGAAGCAAACTGCTGTAACTCTCACTGCCTGGTTTCTATCTTTCTGTCTTAGATAGTAGAGGACTGAAGGGAGTCTCTATACTGGGTGGAATACATACTTTCTTCAGCTAGAGAGCTTTCATAGTGAACTGGTCATTTATCCTCTCTCTCTCTCTCTCTCTCTCTCTCTCCATCAGGCCTGAGTGTTGTTTTAGCTCGTTCAAGCGTCTGGACTCCAAGGCGGCCACAGACAAGTTCCATCTGGACTTGGGCTTTCGCATGCTCAACTGTGGACGCACCGATCTGATCGGCCAAGCCATCGATCTGCTGGGGCCAGACGGGGTCAACAGCATGGATGACCAGGTACTGAGTGTGTGTGTGTGTGTCTGACACATGAGACATACTGCCGCAATATGAACAGGAAATAACATTCATAGATCATTCTCCAGAGCACTGCCTCATGTATTTCTTCTCGTCTTCTCTCTCCCTTCCATCCATCATCTCTTCCTCATCAGGGTATGACCCCTCTGATGTACGCCTGCTCAGCTGGAGATGAGGCCCTGGTCCAGATGCTGATCGATGCCGGGGCCAACCTTGACGTGGCGGTAAATACTGCTACTGCCACAGACGTATAGCGTTGTTTAAATGTTGGACAGCACAAAACCGCTTCAGTTCACAGAGGCAGCTGACGGTGCTGACAGTGATTGTCTTGGTGTGTAACTCGATGTGTCCCGTGTTGCCAGGTTCCACCCTGCTCCCCAAAGCACCCCTCTGTGCACCCCGATAGTCGACACTGGGCAGCCCTCACCTTTGCTGTGCTGCATGGACACATCTCTGTGGTGCAGGTTGGTAAAACACACACACACACACACACACACACACACACACACACACGCCAGATGTAGCCAGTGAAGAAATCCCACTTTGTGCATGCTGCAGTGCTGGTGTAACATTCCTCCACCCCCAAGTTGTGCTACGCAGAAACAGGAGGTATACTGTATGACACAGCCTTTCAAAAGTGCATTGACAAGTGTGGGGGGGGGGGGGGTCAGAGGTCAGGGGCGTGACTTGGAATACAGTATGTCAAATGTGGCGCGGTACAGCAGATGTCGCGTGACACCCGGATATGTGTTGTGTCCCTCCAGCTCCTATTGGATGCAGGGGCCAACGTGGAGGGGGCGGCAGTCCGCAACGGACAGGAGAGCACAGCAGACACCCCGCTACAACTGGCCTCAGCAGCAGGTGGGCTGGCACAGGCGCACACACACACACACACACACACACACACACACACACACACACACACGTGCACAGTAGAGCATAGGGCACAGCCGTGTGTTACAGTATTATCGCATTCACAATAAGCCCAGTGTTTATGGTAGATAGATAATACTGTGAATGTTGTTAATCACAATAAGAGTAGTGTGCTAAAAATACCTCTTATTCGCAAGGAAACATCGGAGGCATGAGGAGTCAGGGAAGGAGTCAGGGAAGGAAAGGGTTAGGGTAGAATTGAGATGAAGGGAGGCTGAGGGGAGTGCTGCCTGTGGTTGTTTAGAAGCCTCTGGGCGGCATTCCTCTGCGGGATACTCTGAAAGCCACACATAGCTGTAGTAAAAGGGACACACTCCACACACACACACACACACACACACACACACTAGTGACAGTGTGTGACTTGTCCCCAACAAGAGTGTTTATGCATGTTTGTGTTTGTGGATGTGCTGCATATACAAAAGACAAGGAAAGTCCTGTTAGACCCTCTTTCAGCGCGTTTGGTTACCCGAGTGTAAATAAATATCTGCGTCTCTGCCTCCCAGGCAACTACGAGATGGTGAGTTTGCTCCTGGCGCGAGGGGCCGACCCCTTATCCAAGACCCGCGATGGAAACGCCCTCACGTCGTCCCTCTACGAGGACATGAACTGCTTCAGTCACGCCGCCGCGCACGGACACAGGTATGTTTCCTCCCCGCCCGCCGGTCGGACCCCGAGCAAGAACTGAAAACGGCACCAACAGAGAGGGAGGAAAGTCATGCCGGTGCTATATCACACCTGAAGCCCCTCCCCCTCTCTGGATAGGCGTCCAATGGAGGAGCAGGACAGTGTGAGAGTATAAACGACTAGGTCAGGGTCAGAGTCCATCTGTCTCACAACACCAACTGGCAGCGTAAAAAACACTCCACCTGTCCACTGTGTGTGTGTGTGTGTGTGAACAGGATGTAGACTCAACACGTCACATTCCACTGTGAGAGTGACAGATGATGTAATCAGAGAAGCCGGGGTACAGGGTCGCTGAAATGGGTGGATATGTGCTTTTTTTTTTGTTTAAGCGTGCATGAATGTGTACCGCCTCTTATCTTTCTTTCTTCTTTCTTTCTTTCTTTCCCTCCCCCCCCTCTTCCTTTCTCCCTCTCGTCCATCCTGTCCAGGAACGTGCTGAGGAAGCTTCTCACCCAGCCCCAGCAAGTCAAAGAGGACGTCCTGTCGCTGGAGGAGATCTTGGCGGAGGGGGTGGAGGGTGAGGAGCTCTGCCCTTTCCTCCCGCTCTCCCCGCTCCCCACCCCGTCCTCCGGCCCCGGGGCCCTGCCCGAGGGGGGGATACCCAGGCTCTGCAAGGCCAGGATGAAGGCTCTGCAGGAGGCCAGCTACTACAGCGCTGAGCACGGGTACCTAGACGTCACCATGGAGCTACGAGCCTTGGGTACGTCTCAGACAGGACGAGAAACATTTCCTGGATATTGTGACAAACAATCTTGGAGTAATGACAAGAAAACTCTCTTTATCTTTACTTCCTCCATCCCTTCTTCTGAACCAGGTGTGCCGTGGAAGCTGCACGTGTGGCTGGAGTCTCTGCGCAGCGCCCAGCAGCAGTCCAGGGCAGGGGTCACCCTCTCCCTCCTCAGGGAGTTCACCATGATCAGAGAGGAGGACTACTGCCAGGAGTTGGTCTCCATAGGCCTTCCCCTCATGTTCAACATCCTACGCACCACCAAGGTATCAAACTCTCCACTCCCTCCTCATCTTCATCGTGAAATGCAGCATTGCTATGAAAAAGAAAGTGGGTTTTTGTTGTGGGATGTAATTCTTTCTCCCCCCCCCCCCCCCCCTCTTTAATTTCTTCTCAGAACGATGCTATTACCCAGCAGCTGGCAGCCATTTTCAGTCACTGTTTCGGCCCGGCACCGCTGCCAGTCATCCCTGAGATGAAGGCTACTCTCTCGGCACAGCTGGGTAAGAAAACGTTACACTGTAGGATAGTTCGGTTGCTTTTCAATAGCTGAGTAGCTGGAGCAGAGGACTGTAGTGGCTTCATGCTGACTTGGTCCATGGTTGCTGTCTCAATCAATGCTCCAAGAAGTTACTTTTGAAAAACATTGATGCCTCAATTAGAGCAAACTACATTTGAAAGAGAGGGTTCAATTTGGAGTCCCCTGGATAGAGGAATATACCAAGAACATGTGAGTGTTTCCTTATAACTTAGAGTGATTTTCCTTCCTATTCAACAGCCAGTGTTGTTTTCCTTGAGCAAGACACAACCTGTACCTGCTTACTCATTGCACGTCTCTCTGGATGAGAGCATCGGTTAAATGCTTCAAAGGAAATGGCTTGTGAGTGAGGTTGTATTGAGCGGTTGTGTTTTCCTACAGACCCTCACTTCCTGAATAACCAGGAGATGTCGGACGTGACATTTGTGGTGGAAAGGAAGCCGTTCTACGGCCACAGAGTCCTGCTGATCACGGCCTCCGACAGGTGAGAGAGACAGAGGGAGTGAAGACAGGGAGTTTGGACTGGAGAAGAAAGTGGAAGGTTTCTGACCACGATGTTTTTCTTGATCAGATTCAAGATTCTGCTGGCGTCGTCTGGACCAGATGGAAGCCCCAGCAAGGAGATCGAGATCAGCGACATAAAGTACAACATTTTCCAGGTAACTCATTTATTTATTATTATTATTATTTATTGACCTTATTGGACATGGTTTTCTCCGCAAACATTAATTTGCTCGATCCATCCCATGAGCTAATGAATGTGACCTTTGACCTCTCTCCAGATGATGATGTCATACCTGTACTGTGGAGGAACAGAGTCACTGAAAACCAATGTACATGACCTGCTGGAGGTGAGAACAGCGACTATCTAGATACACAGGAGCCATCAGGATCTGTTCAGAGACCTTTTATGTGCCATCTTTCAGCGTTAACGTTGAGCCGTTGTCTCCTGTAGTTGTTGTCAGCGGCCAGTCTGTTCCAGCTGGGGGCGCTACAGAGGCACTGTGAACTCATCTGCTCTCAGCACATCAACCTGGACAACGCAGTCAGCATCTACAAGACAGCGAAGGTAACACATACACACATGCACATGATCTCCTGCTCTATATGTGATGTTTGGTTACATTGAAATATGAATGTATGAGATGTATGAGATGTATGCACACACACACTCCAAAATATGTCATTTATTCAATGCTGTGTTTGAAAGGCTTCCAATTACATGCATCAACAAGGAAGTTCCTAGAATTGCACACATGAATATACACTTTTTTGCATTGTTGAATGCAGTATTTTGTTCATTATCCGATTCACTTAAGTTAAAAATAACTACAATTGTATTCAAATGTATTGTTATGTATTACATGTTCCTTTCTTGTCCCAGGCCCATGGCTCGGTGGAGCTGAGCTCACTCTGCGAAGGCTACTTCCTGCAGCAGATGCCCGCCCTGCTGGAGAGAGAGGGCTTCAGGAGCCTGCTGCTGGGTCCCCCCGGGGCCCACGCGAGGGCCCACGTCCGGGGAGACTCACCTCTGGAGGAGCTGGAGGCCACCCTGGCTCAACGACTACGCTCGCTCTACGTCACCTCCCGAGTTTGAAGTCGACGAGGGAGAAATGAGAAGAAGACAGAAATGAGTGGGAGAATGTGACGGGAGCAGTTGGAGCAGAAGTTCCAGCTCATCACTGATACAGGATCAGATATTTTTGTAGTTACCTAGATGGTTCAAGGATTGGTTATTGCTTAGAAACATCTGATCCTAGATCTGTGACAAGGAGCAAGTTCTACTGTACCTTGACACTGTAATGGACACAAACAGTGGGTTCGGACTATTGCTCCATGTGCAAATTTGGTGCCTGAGCACTCCATCTCACCACTTATTGCGGTGTACGGTATGTCTATGACGTAGAAGAGTGGGTGGATGTGATGCTCTCTCTCCAAGGCTCTGGAAGCTTGAATGGAGAGAAAAGTGACAGATGGATGCAGCAGGTGAGAACTCTGTGAATCGTTGGTCTCTGCTGCCCTCTAGTGGACAAAAGCCTGGCAACACAAGAGACTCCTGCCTGAAAGGATTGGGCTTAACAGTACCACCTTGGTTCTGAATGAAGCTCCAGGAAGTGATGGAAGATGATGAAGAATCAGGTGAAAGTGCTGATGTCCCACTCAACGTAATAATGGGGACTGGCAGGACGGAGGGCCTCCAGCATTGATGCAAGCTTTGGATTGTTATGATTCAGAAGTGGGATGACAAATGTACCTTTTTTTAATGTAATTGTTTTGTTTTTATTATCTATTTAAAAAAAAAAAAAAGTATGACAGGAAAAACAAAAAACTTAAAGACTGGGATTGACATTTTCTATTTAAAGAGAAAACAGATGTGAGAGTATTTAACAGGGTGTTCCCTTTTTATTGTGTTTTTAATCCACGCAAATTATTATTGTTTAAAAAGTTGCTTTTGTGTAGCTGCTGTTTTCCAGGTCCTGCACACTCTAACAGTTGATTAAGCTGATGTATGCTGAGGTTAATGCTTCGACAAAGGTACAATAGCAGAATCCAACATGGGATTTAGACTGCATAAAGTCTGTTTTAATGCTCAATATTGTAATAAAGGTCTCAGCCTGGAAAACAAACAGTGTTTACAACGTGTCCCTTGTCATTTGTACAGGAACAAAATGTTTCAGGGTTATTCCAAGACATCTAGTGCCATCTGTTGGTTGGGACTGGTATACACTTACCTGAAATCCTGCATAACAAGCCACAGTTGCGTGTCCTAATCAAATAGTATGTGCAAAACCTGCAGATTACCTGGGAGGTGGAGTCTCCTGAATCAGGACAGTCATGATAGTGTCTGGTAACTTCTCAATCACACAAAGCTACACAAAACTAGCCATCATATATTGTAAAGCACTTTGGATAAAAGCACTACAGTACCAGTCAAAGGTTTGGACACACTTTCTCATAGAAAGGGTTTTTCTTTATTTTTACAATTTTCCACTATTTTAGAATAATAGTAAAGTCATCAAAACTGAAATAACACAAAAGGAATTATGCAGTGACCAAAAAAAAACCAAAAAAAAAAAAACTATCTTATATTTTAGATTCTTCAAAGTAGAAACCCTTTTGCATTAACAAGCAAAGAAATTCCACAAATTAACCTTTAAAGGCCACAATCACTATGTGAGTCTTTAAAATGATTTAATCATTGTGGTTCAACATTCTCCACCTCTAAAGTCTAAATGAAAACTACTTGTTGGGGTTGCATTTCAATTTAATTAAAATGTAAGTTTTGAAAACAAATTCATACACAGGCATCAACTTCTCTAATTTGTCTAAGAAAATTTCAAGCATTTAAGCATCAAGCCTTTATATCAAAATGTCTGTAAGGGTTAAGATCATGAGAAACAGAAACAGGTGTGTCCAAACTTTTGACTGGTACTGTATATAAATGCAGCCATGTACCATTTTACCAATTACCATCAAATACTATCTAAACTTTGTAGCGTTGGATTGTCCTACAGGATGATAAAACATTCAGAGGTATTGCATATGTTTTGCCCCAGGTCTGGCATGCAAGCACTCACCCACACATAGACAGGCACAAAGTGGAAATAAACACACACCATAACTGAATGAGTTTATTTGTTTCAGCACTGAAGATGCTCACAGTTATGTTACATGGGGATTACATCAGTCGGTTTTGTTCCTGCTCTGTAAAAAGGCCGCTCTGGGCCTCAAAATCATCGGATGTCCTTAGTGTTGCTAGCTTCCCGTTGTAGAAAATAGATAGGAGGGTGAACAATAGGGTATTGCTTTGTGTTTGTAGTACTGATATCCCCTCCCTGTGCCCCTTCTACCTAAAGGTAGAGATAATCCAGACCTCTGAGCCTTCCAGAGAGAGGTGCAGAGTAGAGGAAGCATCGTTCAAAACTTTGTGCACAAGATAGAGGAGGAGGAGGGGAGAAGGGGCAGCGGGAGCAAAGGAACAAGGAAAAAGAGGGGGCGGAAATAAAAGCAGAGAGGGCAGAAAAGTAAGGGAGAGAGAGAGAGAGAGGGGGGAATCTGAACGTAAAAAGTTAGTCTTGTGGAGAGAGAGAGAAGTGACGAAGGCTGAGAGAAGGAGTGAGTTTGTCATGGAACATTAACACTAAAGCCATGCAAAGAAAAGCTCATGTTTTGACATGCACACAGCAATACAAGCTAAAAGCAGAGAGCAGGAATCCCCAGCATGGTTGAGAAGATGATCAACCCCCACGGTGTGTCTGTCTATTTACAAAACGAGAAGGAGTGGCTCGGGATCGGTGGCGTCCTTCTCCTCAGGCCTGGCCTACACGCACGATGATATGAAACTGACAAATATCAATAGAAGAGCATATTCCCTCTCCAAAAAGAGGCTAAGTCTACATTCTTAAATTACTGGTAAATCATTATTTTTTTCAACAGATACCACAAGTTCTCTTTCCCTCTCAGAAAGGTCGGGGAAGAGAGAATTTGCAACGTGTCCATGTTACATAATTCTGTTCAAGTCAGACAAAAAAAACCAAAAAGAACAAACAAAGAAAATAAAACTTTTTTCTTTAAACGTTGCCCCATTTACGAACACACAAAGAGGGTAATAAATAACATTCAACTGACCTAACAGCTTCTTTCATATAAATAGCCAAGTTATAATAAATTAGGATATCAAACAGTGAGATGAACCAACATGAATAAATAAGGAGGGAAAAAATACAAAAATATCCACAATTGCATTTAACACGTTTTTTTTGTTGTTGTTCCTCCGACTCCTACTGCTGGTAAGTGAGACAAAGAGAGAGAAAAGAAAAAAAAAACGAAGACAAAGTGCTGCAGATAAGAGGAGGAAGAACAGGAATGTGTTTGGATCATCAGGTCAATCAAATAAATGATCATGTAACAAAAATACCAGGGAAGAATTTAAAACAACAGCTTGTGGCGGGCAGGTTCTCCAACCCGGCCCTATGGTATCTAAACATAGTGTCACAACTAGACATTTCATTTTTTTTTTTTTTACATAAGAAATGATATCAGTCTGTACAACAGAATAGATCATTCATTTTAAATACCCACATACCCACCCGCGTCCCTCCCCCCCAACCCTATACTAAGCGTATAATCTCCCCTATACTGCCCCCTACGCCCTGCTCGTCGTCTCACGCCCCGTCCTCTCTGAAATCACAATTCCAGTCCGTTTGCAGCAGTAGTACCGAGTCTAGTACAGTCAGTTAGTATTTTAAACCGAGTTCTCCACAAAGAAAGTACATTAAAAAGCAAAACAATACAATCCGGCAAAGCGTCCGCGTCGGCTGTTTGGGCTATCCGCAAAAAACTCCTCCCCCTTCTCTCCTCCTCTGTCGTGTCTTTTCTTTGATCCTGTTAATACATCCCAGAGTTTGTCTGTACATCCTGTACCTGTGCGTGTGTGTGTGCGTGCGTGTATACGTCCTTTGTGTGTGTGTGTGTGTGTGTGTGTGTGTGTTGTTTGTGTATAGCTTATATGAGAACTGTGTTGTAAAATGCTTCCAGTGACTGAACGATCACATAAGTGGGAAGAGAGGAAAGGGTAGCTCGGTTGCAGGACTGTGCGTTATTTCTGTGTGTGTGTGTGTGTGTGTGTGTGCGCGCGCGTTGAGTTGTGTTTCAAATGGGGAACCGCTGACGGTATTTTCTTCTACTTGTAGCGATGGGCTGGCAGATGTTGCAGATGTGAAGGGGGCACAGAGGGAGGTGAAGGTAGACGTCTGCATGAAGGGTCTGTTTCCATGGTAACCCCCCCCTGCGCACCTCTAAAAGCAGTCCTCCGTCAACAAATGTCCGTCTCTCGGCGCGCTCGGGGAGGGTGGGGTGGTCGGAGGTGTGTGGGGGGGTGGTGGTCGAGGGAGGGAGGGACTTAATAGGTTTTCTGGATAATTCCTGGTATCAGAAACAAGTCAGGTCATCACACAGGTTAGCAGCAAGGGAGCAACAACAGAGAGCCACAGGCGCTTTGATGGGTGGGTGATGATGGTGGACGTTGAGGGGTGATGACAGGGAGAGTGGAGGGAGAGGGCGTTGTGTTGGTGGTGCAGTATGTTGTTTGTAAAATATCAGTTTGGTTCTCTTAATATATCTCTATCTATATAAAGTCATTTTTATACAAAAAAAAAAGTGTCCATAGATGGTTATGTACATCTAGCTATGTACACATATACTCTCTCTGTGCAGAGTGCCACTGGCAGATACTGGGTTGAGTTTTAGCGCTGTGCTCGATCTAAAGTGTCTCAGGTCTAAGACTCCTCCTGCGACCCCGCGGACGCCGCCGACAGCTTGGCTCTGTCTCTAGCGGCGGCGGGGCATTTGGTGTCATTAGTTTCTGTCTCGTGCCGCTGGACGTGCATGGGCGAGAGGCAGCGCTTGGAGGGCGTGCCGGGGGGGTAGGGCACCTGTCCGTTCTTCTCGTCTGAAAAAAGTTGTTTAATTACGTCAAAGAAGTTACTCAATGGGCTGCCTAGGTAGACACACACAGACGGGAAGAAAAGAAGACACACAAACAAAAAAAGGGGGGGAAAGAGAAGAAAGAGAGAGAGAGAGAGAGAGAGAGAGAACAAACAAACGGATGAACAATGGGGTTCAACGGGGAGGAGTTACATATAGAGAGAGAGAGCGAGGCGGAGGGCGAGAAGGCAAGGAGGAGGAGGAGGAGGAGAAACGGGAGACGTCGGGACTATGAGATGTGCGAGCTCCCGTCGGTCATGCACACGTCTCAGCAGAAACCAATGGATATATTGCACTCAAGTAGCCATTCAATCTACCAGCAGCAACTACAGCAGTTAGCGGGGCTGAGGGGAGGTATCCGTCATCCTCCGGGGCTTCGCTGGAAGTTGTCATTTGTGATCATAAGGAGCTCAGTTGTGTGAAGATTTAAAAAAAAAAGAAAAAAAGATGTCTATAAATCTTGAAGTAAAACATGTGATGTGTGTGTGTGTGTGTTTGGTTTGGTGCCCGAGCAGGTCTGGCCAGCCACAAGCAGCACAGATGGCAGAGGGAGGACAATGACGAGTGGTGGAGACTGATATCTGCCCCCCCCTTTTTTTTTTTGCTAAACCTAACCATCACCGGAAGCTTTTGCAGTATCGAACTTTAAAGCCCCAGGAAACTTGGCTTGAAATAGTAAAAATGAATATATGATATCAAAGTTTAGTGTCTAATTAAGCATCCACAAAAATCTGAGTGAAAATATTAGAAAACCTCGTTCAAAAGCATCATTTAGCTGTTCAGACCATTTCTCAGGACTGTGTGGGCGTGTCAGATCAGGATTTGATTGACATCCTGACACGATGGATAGCTCCGCCCATATCAAACTGTCAAGCTGTTGCACCTGTTGGGGGAGGGACAACTGACGTGCATTTTTTAATGATTGGATGAATGAATTCTCTGCGTCATAAATCTCAGAAAATACCACGCCCACTTCAACCCCACTGTTCTGAACCCCCCACTCATTTGAACAAGGTTTTCTAATACTTCTGAACGTTTATTTTCACTCAGATTTTTGTGGATGCTTAATGAGACACTAAACTTTGATATCACATATTCATTTTTACTATTTCAAGCCAAGTTTCCTGGGGCTTTAACAAAGCGAAAAAATGGCGGAGGCTCGTCTTCTGCCCTGTAGCTATCGGACCCGGTGCAAGCGCCTGTAACTCGCCTTCTCAGTTTGTGGTGCGTTAACTAGAAAACCCGGCCAGAGACATCAAACACAGCAGGAGAGCGCGTTGTCACCCTTTGAAGTGAGAAAAAAGCCCCAACTCCTCCCTCTCTTCCAGGGTTTCACCACAGTGAAGTCAAAACTGTGACGGGTTGCAACAGCGTCATGAATACAGTCTGCCACCTGATGCAGCAGACTGAAAGAAACTTGTGGATACGCTAAATAAAACAAGTATTTTTCCATAACCTGCATACAGTATTGCATGTAGATGATCTTCAGCTAAACACGAGCATCTTTTTTTTTTTCCCCGCTTAATGGTCCCGCTGCTGGTGAAGACACAGAACATGAGAAATGGAGCAAATAAAAAGTCGATGTTCTTTTTGTTAATGGTTGCACACGCAGCACATCTGTGGGAGCCATCCGTCACCAAAAGTGCTGCTTCTAAATACTTGGCACAACAGCCATTTGTGGGGATAGAGTCCTGTGGGCCAGCTAATGAACGGTGACAACACACACACACACACACACACACACACACACACACACACGCACACACACACACCGACTGGACTGGAGAACATCGGTACTTGTTAAAAGGATTCTCTTTTATGGCTGTTTTACTTTCAAAAAGCCTCGTCTCCAACACTCCCGCCTGATAATAAACACACACTGCCAGCTTGAAAACTGCCTGAAGTAGCAGTGTGTGTGTGTGTGTGTGTGTGTGTGTGCGCAAATGTGCCACAGTTGGTTTTGACTCCTCCATTATCCAACTGGATAACAGTCCCAGCCGACCTTTCCCTAACGCCCCCTCTTTCTTCCTCGTGTCAAACGGTATTCTGCTTTTTCAGTCACTAAGGGGAAAAAAACGACTCGATGATCTTTGCGCACTCTCTCTTCCTCGGTCCCGTCACCTCCTCTCTCCTCCACCTCCTTTCCCCCCCCCACCACCCCTTCCCCTTCATTTCCTAACCCCTTCCATTGTCTCCCTAAGCTCTCCCAGGTACGCTGCTGTTATTGGTGACTGAGGGACATAATGACCACACTTGACGAAGTCCTTTGTGTGCCAGCCATTGTTATGCAAAGCCATGTCTATTCTTAATTACCGCCAATGGGCTTTTTTCCCCCTCCTTTTCTTCAGAAGGACCTCCGGGCAGGTAGTGTGTTAAGAGGCCGTAGGAAAGGAGGGTGTGGGGATAGAAATCAAGGATTTATTTTAACAAAGCTTTTAATTATAGCTGAGCACACACACACACACACACACACACACACACACGCGTGCCGGCCTGTTTCAAGGTTAGCGTTGGCGTCTTTACTGGAAAGACATTTCAGATAATGGTACTTTTATCCACAGTTGGCTATTCTCGGTGCCGTGGCCGACTTCCAACGCGGGAAACATTTAGTTATCCGCCGTAACGTTCTCAACATGTTGTTATTGTCTCGTTGTATCATCTTCCATATTGTGCGTTGTCTCATATCTGCTGCTGCGACAACCCACGGGGATCATCATCATATCTAATTTCCTCTAATTTGACTGTGGAAGTCATCAGCCCTTCCCACCCCTCAGACAGTCAATCAGCTTTACATCACACCAGCAGGAGTGAACGTACCGAGGCGCGGCGGCTCTGATAATACGCCGCGACGTGTTATAACAGCTGCCGATACCGAACTCGTGCACAAGCTAACGCAAAAAACTTGATGCGCGTTCTTTTGCAAAGCGGACGGGCGGTGAGAGCGATATCGCACGTAACCCAAAGAAACAAAGAGATGGCGCACACGCACTTTAAAGACAGACTGAGGCAGCCGTGGGATGGAGATGGGGTTAAAAAGAGAGACGCATACAACCGAGGGAGAGGAATGAAAAGGCTGTGAGAGGCTGATCTCACGCCCCTCCTGAGGACAGCCTCTACGATCATCACATTACAGTCGCAGGAGTAGTTGTAGTAAAAACAGCAACCTCCTCCTCGTGAATTTCTTTGAAGCGTATACAGTCTAAATAGTGCCGGTGGTCTTTCTCTGGTCGACCAGCAGGTGGGGCTGTCGTCAAGAGGATGGCGAGTGAGACGGACACGGACCGAAGACTCACAAGGAAAGGACATGCTGAGAGGAGAAGGGGAGGAGAAGGATGTCTGTTCCCTCTTTTCCTCTTCTTTCCTGCTCGACATCGGTGTTGAGGGGAAAAAGAGGACGCAGCCATACGGTGGGACCGCATCGGTTTGTGCATGTTGCAGGGACTCGCATCAACCCCCCCCCCCCCCCCCGCGGCTCATGAAGAAGAAGCAAGAAGGAATCGGACTAGGAGGTCCTCGGAGTCACGCCGCGGAGTTCAAAGGTGAAAGGTTGGATAGCGATTAGGACCGGTGACAGGTTCAGTATCGAGAAGACGAGGGGCGCCGGAAAAACAGGCCACAAAAAGAAGAAGCAGGGGGGGAGGGGGTTTGATACATACAGAGAGAGAGAGAGAGAGAGAGAGGGAGGGAGGGAGCGAGAGAGAGGGCTTGTCAGGTGTGGTGTAGCTGTGCAGTGCATTGTGGGAATGTGTTGTGGCGCACCGGTGTTGCCATGGCGACAAGCTGTGCGGCGGATCGGTCTTGGAAGTAAAAAAAAAAAAAAAAAAAAAGTTGCCTCAGAGCACAGATCAAGAATCAGCTCGCCCTACCTGCTACGCTACTCTTCGTCGCCGGGGCAACGCAACGACATCTGACCCCCCCGGGGGGGTTTGTGCGCTTGTCTGAGAGTCTGACTCCTGACCCGTCTTGGCGGGGAGGTGCAGGGGCAAGACGCATGCAGAGGGAAGCGGAGAGGGGATTCAAGCACGGGCAGGAAGAGGGAGGATTTAGCTCAGCTTCAGCAGTGAGGGAGGTGTGTGTGTGAGGGGGGGGAGAGGGTGGGTGAATGAGTGAAGAGGGTGAGGGTGAGGGGGGTTTTGGAAATGTATGGATGGGGGTGGGGGTGGGGGGTGGTGTTAAGGTCTTACTCACCAGACAGCTGCTGGACCCCAGGCTGGTCGTGTGTGCTTAACAACTGGCTCTGAATCGTCTCCACCACTCGCTTGAAGCGCCGGCTGGGTCCTGCACCAACGCAGACGTGCGCAAAAACACACAAACACACACACAAACAAAAAAACAAAAAAAAAAAAAAAAAATGAAGAAACCCCCCGGGGGCCCCAAGAAAGGACGGGGAAAAAAAATAAGACGGGAGAAAAAAAACAAAAAAAAAAAAAAGAGGAAAGGAAAAAGGTTTGGGGGAAAGGGGGAAAAGGAATTCAAAACATTTTGGGAAAAGGGGGGGCCCCCCCGGGAAAACCCCCCGGGGGGCCCCCCCGGGGTACCCCCCCCTTTTTCCCCCCGGCGAAAATAAAAAACCCCAACCCCCTCTTTTCCCCTTCCCCCGCCAAATGACCCCGGGTTTTTTTTGGGGGTTTGGGGGGAAAAAAAAGGGGGGAGCATCCCCGGTTGGTATAGACCCGGGGTGAAGGTGCGATGGGGCCCTTTTTTGGGGGGGGGGGGGGGGGGGGAGTTGGTTTTGCCGGGCCCCGGGAAGCGGGGGGGGGGCCCGGGGTTTTTCCCCCCCGGGGAAAAAACCCTTCCCCCCCCCAAAAAAAAGGGGGGGCCCAAAAAAAAAAAAAAAAAATTTTTTTTTTAAAAAAAATTATTGGGAAAATTAAAGGGGAAAAAAAGGGGGGCCCCGGGGTTCCCCTTTCCCCCCCGGCCCTCGTTTTAAAACCCCCCAACCCCCCTTTTTTTTTTTTTTAAAAAAAAAACCCCCTTAAAGGGCCCCCGTACCGGGGAAACCCCCGGGGAAACCGTAAAAGGGGGGAAACAAGAAAAGAAAAAAAAAAAAAACCCCCCCCCCCCCCCTTGGGGTTAAAAAAAAAAAAATGGGGGGGGAAAGGGGGGGGTTTTTTTTAAATTTTTAAAGGGGAAATTTCCCTTTTTTGGGGCCCTCTCCCCCCGGGTTTCCGGGGGTAAAACCGGGGGAAAAAAACTCCCCCGGGGAAAAAAAAAAAGGGGGGGGAAAAAACGGTTAAAGCGGGGCGATTTCTTTTTTTTAAAATTTTTAATTGGGGGGGGGGGTTTTTGGGGGGGGGTTCGCCCTTTTTAGGGGTAATAAAAACCCCGGGGTTTATGGGGGGTTAAAAAAAAAACCCCCCGTTCCCCCCCCAACCCCGGGGCAAATTGGCCTTTCCTCCGGGGGGGCCCCCGACAAAAACCACAAAAAAACCACCCCTTTTTTTTGGGTTTTTTTTAAAACCCCCATGACCCCACCCCAACATACACAAAAAAACACCCCCCAAAACACCACACACCCAAACAGGGTTCAGGGAAAAGGTTTTTTAAAAAAAAGAGAGAGAGAGATGAAGGAGGAGAAAGGGACGAGATAGGGATAAAAATAAACAGCCAAAAAAAGGGAGGCGGGTAAACGGATTACACACCGAGAGCGTCGATGTTTAATGTCCTCACACACATCGCGGATGACAAGGTGAATAAACCCCCTCGTTAAAACGCCCTCTCCGTACCGGGGAGATTAGCACCTCGGGGAGCAGCCGTGCATGCCGGGGAGACTTAAGCTAATGTAATCTTAAATCGTCCAACAACATTCCACTCCTCCCGCCTCCCGCCGCCCCGCTAAAAAAAAAATATGCATGCCCGGTGAACAGGTGGGATGGGGGGTTTGACATTCCATTAATGTGAGTTTGCTGAGAGGTGTAATTCCACTGATTCGGGTGCCAATCTCCCGTCTGGAATACCGGCTAGTACAACCGGGAGGACAAAATAGCTACCTCCGGGAATAAGGGGGAAAGGGGAGGGAGAAACAGGTTTGACATTGACCCGCAGTGGCAGAGTTGGCATTTACTTAGACTTTGTTAAATCTAACTGGGGCGGGTGGGGGGGGGTGGGGTGGGGTGGTTCTGTCCAATTATTGTACGAGTGAATATCAGCCACCGCTGCTGAATGTGGGTCGTTACAGAAAACCCCCCCGATGTCGCCTGCCACCCCTGCACACATTGGTACATCCTCACTATGATAAAAACACACACACACACACACACACACACACACACACACACACACTGATATGATCTATTTCTCTCACTGGTTCTTGCACTAAACATCTAAGCATACACATACACACACACACACACACACACACACACACACGTGCTCAATACGAGGCATTCAGGGCAAAGCATCTATATGCTAATGATCGGTGCTCTGTGTTGATTTTCTATTGACCTCAAGTTGAGAGCTGCAGTCAGACAGAAAATAGAAGAGCTGAGCACAAGCAGTTTACTGAACGCTTACATACATCAGAGGCATGTTAGCAAACGCTCAGAGAGAGAGAGAGAGAGAGAGAGAGAGAGAGAGACAATCACCGCCTCTGTTAGAATAGGCAGAGTACCTGCGTCAGGTACCGGGACACACATGAGGAGATAGAGGCAGGAACACTAGGGAGGGATGGGTGGGGGGGTGAAGCGGAGGTGTACGTACGGAGAGAAAGGCGTGGACGATGTCCGCCTTGATGGAGCTGAGAGGCTTGTCTCTGATGACGATGAAGATCTGCTCCTCTTTTTCCAGGTTGATGAAGTTACCAAACCAGGATTTTTTGGCAAGTCTGTCGGGAGAGATGAGAAAAACCAAAACCACAAGTTTACATTGTTTACTGCTGACAGAGAAGCTTTCGCTTGTCTCCCTGTTTTTTTTTTGCTTCCCTTTCACATCCATCCATTCACACATGCATCCATTCATTCGTCTGTGGAGATGTAGTGTGTGTGTGTGTGTGTGTGTGTGTGTGTGTGTGCGCTTTGGGAGATGGAAAGAAAACAAACAGAGGATGCCCCGAGGGGGAAATGAGTCAAAAACTGTGGAGAGGAGAAAAGTTTTCTGACATTACACCTTCTGTGCCACCGGGATGGTGAAGTGTGTGTGCGTGTGTGTGTGTGTGTGTGTGTGTGTGTGTGTGTGTAAGAGAGAGAGAGTGATAATTGAGCAGATCTGTAGGTCCAGAAGGGGTAAAGAAAGATGAATTCACTGCTGGCCTGCAGCCCCGGGGTACCTGCACTAACAAGCCATATGGACTCGCGGCTTATTAATATTTCATTTAATATTTCTTAAAATAGACATTTCTACAGCATTTTACAAAACTCACAACATTCAGGAAATAAAGAGCTCCAGGGTAAACTGTTTCCCTGGTTGACCCCTTTCAAAACTCCAGACTTACAAAGTTCTCCTGACCTGAAACCGGTCGATGTCTACTAAGGTTCACGCTCAGCCGTCTCCTAGCGTAGCGAGAAGCCGTCTGCGTGTGACTGTATCTGCTCCGGTCCCATCTGCAGCTAGCAGAAGGCCTTTCCCATCCAACCCTCCAACCCTCCCCAGGACAGATGTCCTTCCAGGGCCAGGTGGGAAAATGGCCAAAGCCAAGCCAGTCAGCCAACCACACTAGGCATATCTAGGCCAGTCGTGAGCTATCGGGCCCCCCCGGGGAGCATCTGGAGCATCATCGTCCGTACTACCTTCCCTCACTCGTAACCGGCCGGTGTTTCTGCACGCCGCGCCGGACCCGAGGTTACCTGAACCCAGCGGGCTGGAACTAATATGATCAAACATTCATGGGCGCGATGCTTCTCCAGAACACGGCGCCAGTTTGACCGGCTGACAGACGGACTAGTGAGGGCGGCGAGAACTCGTGCACTCGGGGTGAGTATACACCGCTGTGGTACATTTGGTATAAGAGAGTATCTTTAACAAAAGTGCAGTATCCACTCACTCTGGGGAAGACTCTGGTGTGAGGCTGGACATCTCCTCTTGTGTGGGAACTGTAAAGAAAGCAGGGTCGAAAGGTCAGACAAAGGTCAAAGAGCTCAGAGAAAGAAAAAGAGTAGAACATACTTTTTTTGGGGGGGGAGGTGAAAAAAAAAGTTGAGAGCATCCTTTAGTACCTTGGAGTTTCCTGCGGTGGAAGCGTGGCGAGCCCAGGAAGCTGTTCTTGATGGAGTTGAGGCGCGTCCTCCAGGGCATGCCTCCGATGGAGGGGCTGGGGGGCGGCGTGGGCGTCGGGGTCCCCGCCGGACTCTCCTTGGGCGTGTGCACCGGCGTGCCCTTGGGGGTGGGGAGGGGGCTGCCTCGGGGGGAAGGGTGAGGGGTGACCTGTATGAGGGGGATAGATTTGTTGGGATTCGGGCGGTCGGCGGCCGAAGAAGAAGAAGAAGAAGAAGAAGAAGGCGCCACGGGGTGGAAGTGGTGCAGCCGGATGGGCGACAGCGGCACCACCGGGCTGAAGGGCACGGAGAGCTGAGGCTTGGCGGCCAGCGGGGGGGCGCCGCGCCCGGGGGCTGGCGGTCGGGACGGGGGACGGGGAGGACGGGGAGGCGGGGGTGGGGGGCAAAGGAGGGGGGGACGGAGGGCGGCCGCGAGGGGAGTTGGCTCGGAGAGGAGGGCTCCGATTTGGCAACGGGCGAGGGATGGAGGTTGCTGTCGGGGAGCGGGTTGGACCGCGTGGCGTGGAGGGGCTTGGGGGGAACCCGGGGCTTGGCGGGGAGCGTCTGGGTCTTGTTGAGAGCCGCCGGGAAAGGCTCGTCGTCGTTGTTGTTGTTGTTGGGAGTGAGGGAGTTGGGGGTGGAGATGCGGGGGCCCGCGTGGCGGTGGTGGCGGTGGTTGGGAAAGGGCTCCGGGGACGGGCAGGGGCTGGTGTTGGGGGACTGGGACAAGTCGGGGGACTGGGGGGGGACGCAGAACTTTCTGACAGGCTGGAGGACAGGCAGCGTGAGGACACACACACACACACACACACACACACACACACACACACACACAAGACAGCCAGCAGACAAAGCAGGTGGAGGAGGAAATGAAAACAAGAGACAAACACACGGGGGAGACACACACACACACACACACACACACACACACAGATAGATGCAGCAAGACAAGAGAACAAATAAGCAGAAAGCAGCGGTGGAGGCAGTCAGGGAACAGAGAGGCAGGTGAGACGTGTACACAGACAGGAGGGATGGAGGCGTTGCAAAAAGAAAGAAAGACAAAAAAAACAAACATGCAGTTAGACCATTCGGTGAATCGAGCCAAAAAGGCAACAAACAGACAACAAAACAAAGATGAGAACAACAACAAAAGAGCAGCAAGTATTGCACACAATTAGAAGAAAAAGTTAACAGAAGTAAAAAGATGGACTGCACTTGGAGAGAACATAGCAGACACAGACAGACAGGTGTGACAGACATGAGGCCAGCTGTGAAGAGGAGGGGGGGGGGGGGGGGGGGTACTGTTATGGTATCTCTGCTGTGAAATCTCCTGCTGATGTGTTAAAGCCAGACACATGTAACGTTCAAGGTCTGTTGCTCGTAATGGTAAAATTGACGACATATTTCCCGTCCCCGTGGAGCGCCATTTCAGAAGATCACCCAAACTACTCAGGACTACTCCTTCTCCTTGTTCCGCCCCGCTTCAAATGCGACCCCGATACGTGGAATCACTCGGCGAGAGCGCGATCCGGGGCTTTTGTAGGTTTCGGGAAAAAAAAAAAATCAATTTCCCTTTCAGATCAGGCTGAGAGAAACCTGTGTGGCGTGAGGAGCTCGTCTTAGGGATCTCCCCCCCCCCCCCCCCCCTGGCTAATCTCGAGCCTTCTCAAACTATTCAGCTGGAAAAAAGTTTACCAAAAAAAGCTGCCCCCCCCCCCCCCTTGCTCTAAGCGGGGAAAAGTGGGATTTTCTGAAGCATTCCCTGAGCTGGATTTCCACGGAGCTCAGGCTACAGAAAAACAGAGACGGGGATAATACGAGGAGGAGATGGAGAGAGAGAGAAGGGGGCTTTGAGGGAGGAGGAGGAAAGTTTGCTGCGGTGATGTTATGTCCTCCATGTGCGGTAGGACCTAAATACACAATACACACAACACCGCCTCATGCAAAGCCTACTCTTACACAGGCAACTTCAAGTGAACTCTGGCTTTAAAACCAGCGGGGCTGATAAAGATCCCACGTCTCAGACTAATACCGGCGTGGAACAGCACGACTATATTGCTATTTTTTGCAGAGAGAGACGCGGCGATATTGCCTCGCTGTGTGTTCGTGGTGTGTTTGCATGTGCCGTCGTTAAAGGTCGGCAGCACAACGCAATCCAGCCTCAGCGATTGCATTCATTTTCTCTTGATGACCTAAACAGCAATGCCAATAAGATGGGGGGGGGGGGGGTCAGCAGCAGCAAGCAGCAGGGGGTTGGATGGCTTGCCCTGTGTTTACGCCTGGAGGTGAAACAGTTAGGGTCCTGAGCAGTGGGTCAAGAGGGTGTGTGTGTGTGTGTGTGTGTGTGTGTGTGCTTACCCGCGGGCTGCTGAGGGGGCTGGTAGAGAGGCCGGAGGAGGCTCCGCTGATAGACCGCGACCTGTGGCACATGCATGCACACACACACACATACACACACACACACACACAGGAAGTAGTTTGTGAGATCAACATGTGACGTGTTGTTATAAACATGCAGACGACACGTTGAGCATGGTTAGAAAGCACTACAGCATACGG
Organism: Hoplostethus mediterraneus; assembly: GCA_034670385.1. NCBI lineage: Eukaryota > Metazoa > Chordata > Actinopteri > Trachichthyiformes > Trachichthyidae > Hoplostethus > Hoplostethus mediterraneus. Next base: position 13,884,904 of record JAXDDW010000003.1, on the reverse strand, counting down.
CATCATCACACTCAACACGAGGGCTGCTATCAAGCCCCCCCTTGCAAGCACGACACCTATTGACACAAAGAAAACCAGAACACAATAATACACAGCAGCAGACTTGGCAGTGGTGACTTGGCAGTAGTGACTTGGCAGTAGTGACTTGGCAGTAGACGTCGCCAACAGCGATTGCGACTACTCCAACTTGGGTCTCAAATACGATGATTTGACTGCAGATTCACCTGGAAATCTACAATTTTCCACAGATTAGCGTTCAGATTCACATCCCGCCGGTCTATAGTTAATAAATGATATGTGTGTGTTGACTTTTTAGGCGCTTTTTCCACTGCATGAGTAGAAAATGTCTTGAGGGGGGGAAATGAAGTGGGACATTTGGTTGAGTGCCATTTGTCATGTTTTTCTTTTCCCGCAGACGCCGTCAATAACCCCTACGAGCAGAGCCGCGCTCAGAGATGAACAATCACAGGACAATCTGTCTCCATCAGGCGCGCACAAACACACGCACGCGCTCACACACACGCACACACACACACACACACACACATGCACGCGCACGCACACACACACACGTACACACCCGCGTGCGCGCAAACACAAACACGGTGCCTGTCAACACTCGGAAACACCAGCTGTTCACTTACTGTCACAACACTGTTCCTCTTTGTCATTCAATCTAATATTACCCCCCTCCCACTCTCTCTCTCTCTCTCTCCCCCTCTCTTTCTCTCTCCATTTCACCATAGACGCGTTTGTTAACATATGGCCAAACCTGCAGAACGATTGTCTTTCTGTAAAAAGATAAAGAAAGATGAGGACTGCGACGCAGACAGAGGGCAAGGTGCAAAAAGCCTTGTTTCGTGTTTTCCTCGGCCGGCTCTGCTGCGGAGAAGCACCTCAACCCCAATCAGTGTGACCTCAGCGCAAGAGTGAAGGAGGGGAGGGAGGGGTGGAGGAATGGAGGAGGGGAGGGAGGGATGGAGGAATCAGGAATCAGTCCCACAGCACCACATCACTACAGACAAACATCCATACATGGACATGCCATTACTCAAACACACCCGTTAGAGCGAGCTAGCCGTCTAGCCACAGACATGATGGTGGAACTGTCATGACTACGTATCACGCTTCTGATGGTGGAAGCACTGATCTGGGGTCAGTCACAGAGAAGCAAGAACTGATCTCATATTTCTACCTTTTATTTCTCTGAGACACAAATGAGCTCTTTTCAACACCAAGATGAGACTAAAGGCATTTTCTCCTATTTCTCTAATTCAACTCTGAATACGTGTTCATGCACGAGCCCATGAGATCAGAGCTTCATCTTTTATGAGTCCTATGCTGCAGCCATATAGCAGGAGCTTATTACCATTATATACATGTCAAATGTATCTCATACAGTCTGAAGAATTAAGTCCCTCTGAGATCTCCTCCTCGCTCCTGAGGGGGTTTCAGGAGAAACATTTCAGACAGAGGTGATCACAAAAACGCTACAAAATTGAGACCTTCCCTATTTCTTAAGAGATGAAGGAAAAAAGATGAAACGACTTGAGCAAAAACATATTTCCTCTGGGCATCATCTGCCCCACCGACGACTGCTTCATTTTCCAACCCGGGCCTGCAGGAAGAGCAGCGCAAGGCGCAGACAGAGAAAACCAAAATAGGATTAAAGTGCAGCTATACCCTAACAGCCATCATGAGAGGAGGGAGGGGGGGGGGGGGAAATAGAAAACACCCACACACTCTCGCTATTTTTATATTCCTGTCACTGTCTCTGCGTGGCATGCATGAGTACGCATTGCATCGCGCTCATGTAGGTGCTGCTGAGACCTCGTTGGCTAGGACTCCTCATTTCACAGAGACCAGACCAGTCGCTATCGTTTACGTTCGAGTCCAGCGGTCCGCCGAGAGTTAGCCCCCCCCCCTGCAGCCTCCCACCGCGGCGCCTGCACATACATGGCCGATTGCCGCTTCATCTAAAAAGCGTGGCCCGGGAAAAAAAAAACACACACACACACACACAGTATGCCCCCGGGCCATCGGCGGCATACTGTTACAGGCGCTTCTGCATCTGTTAGCGTTGGACCAGGAGTTGTGTAACGCTAACGGCTACAGATGGTTGACGCCATACAGTAACGGGGCTGTCAGGAGGAACGATGAATTATTGTTGACGAGTGTTGTTGACGCACACACAGCTAACAGATCATTCGTCGTCTTTCTCGAGGAAACAAGAGAGAAGACGAAACTGCAGCCAGATAGACATTTTATTTATGTGTGTGTGTGTGTGTGTGTCTGTGTGTGTGTCTGTGTGTGGCTAGCCATTCTAGTCTTTCTATTATCCATTAGTCCTTGAGCTAACTTTTCCCATAAGCCTGTTTTGGAATGGGCTCCACGTCCTCAGTGTGTGACCAATGGCTGTGTCTGAGGCCCATCCAAGACGCCCGCGGGGGTCTAATACTGCGCTGAGGGGGGATGGAACAAGTACAAGAGGTTTTGGGATGAGGGCATGGACTCACATAAAACGAAACGGAAACCAAATAAAATGGATGGCGCCTGGAGTCAAAGGCGGGCGGGTGGCACAAATAATACTTCCAAAGCCCAAATACAATGCTGCTCTCTGACAGTGTGATATAAAAGGAAGTGGAGGAATTGAATATTTTTTTCCCCCTTCTCCGTCGACTCTGTCCTGCATGGCGATGGAGTTCCTCTGCGCGGAGTAGATTTTCATATAAATCAACACACTGTTTAAAATCATTTCCTTTCCTGAGCGCTGACATCTCCCCGGAGGACTCGAGTGCCTTAACATTCACAGCTCGGCCCCTCGGATTTTTCTAATCATCGGGATCCCTTCGGTTTCTTCTGCCGCGGAGATCCAACATCAGAGGTGCTCTTAAAGAAACGAGTCAATAATTAGCGGCGAAGCTCCGACCCCCCCCCCCGCCACAAAAAAAAAAAAAACGCGTGGAAAAAAAAGCGCGAAGCAACTAGAGCAGAACCGTAAAAAGAAAATCAATTGATATTCTTCTTCTTCTTCTTCTTTGCACTGCAGCACTTTTCCATATTTCATTTACATGTCATTAACCTCCCTTTTCGTTTCTCCTGGCACGTTGTTCAGGTTTAGAATTAAGAGCTTTGAGTTTAGCTTTAAATGTCTTCTCAGACCCTTTTTGGGTTTATAAAGAATGAAATGGGCATTTAAGTGAGAATGACTCTTTGTGTGTGTGTGTGTGTGTGTGTGTGTGTGTGTGTGTGTGTTTGCAGAACACGGCTGCCGCCACGTTTATCCCCCGAATCTAGGAAATGAACTTCCTGCAGGAGCAGTCAAATCACCGCCGTCAGCTGCACGGAAACGCAGGCTGGGCGGGTTGTTAGTATTGCGACCGCCTACACGAGACGAAAAAAAAAAAAATGCTGGGTGGGGATTGAGGTTCAGGCATGGGTGTTGTGTAATTTCAGATAAAGTCTTTCCCCCCTCTCTCTCTTCCACCGTTCGCGCTCGCGGAGATGTATCCTGTCAAAATAGATGTTTCAAAGTCAGTCCTCTTTCTGACACGCTCTGATCTAAAGTTCTGTGAATCGTCGGCGCTGTCGACAAAAGTTTGCTGTCGGGGAGAGATAAGGTTAGCTTCAGAGAAATTCAGTCAAATGTTTGGACATGATTCTGTTTCGTATGTGCATCTCGAACACTCTACACACACACACGTACACGCGAGCGCGCACGTAATCAAACAAAAGCTGCACACAAGGACACGATAAAAGGCAGAAAAGCTCAAAAACACAGGGAAAAAAAAAGTCCAGATTCACAGAGGCTTTGTTGCTAACATCTTTCTCCCCGCTGACCAACCAGAGAGCCGTGGAAAGGCAGTGGGGGGGAAAAAGATGTACGCCGTGACAGAGAGAGAGACCTGATTTGATTTGGAGATGGAGGGCTCCAACTCCGCCAGCAACTGATAGGAAGCCACACAGAGAAATAAAATAGCTGCATTTCTACATTTAGCATAGCAATTCCAAACTAATAGAAAAGGAGGTGTTTGGGACTGAAGGTCAGTCGCTCACAAGTGACACCAGGAGAGAGAGAGAGAGAGAGAAGTGGGAAAAAAGAGGGCAGGAGATGGCCCCCTGGAGACAGATTGGGGTGGAGGAGGAACAACAAAACACACTGATTTAAAGCACCGCGGAGGAAAGATGCAGGGGAGCTTTTCCATGACTGTGGCTGCAGAGACAGCTGAGTTAGATGGGCCCTCGTATTGAGATTTATATGAGTGGACTTAAAGGTCCCACGTTATATGAAGGTTCAAAGCATTCATTTCTATGCCCTTTACGCGGCGTGCCATTCGATTGTGTGTGATATATGCAGCGGTTGTTGACTCTGTTTATGAAGGTTTTATCAACGGGATTATAAATGGGCCTATTTTGGGATTCTCGGCCGGACTGAAACAGATGAGTCAGAGTGGAGGGCAAGAAGGAGGCAGCCTCTAAAGTAACGCAACCTTTCAATAAAGAGGAGATAAGACTCGGATGGCCCGAGGAGATAAGGGAGCGGGGGTAGAGGCGATGAAAAACAAGAAGATGAATTCAGAGGCACAAGAGGACCGAAGGAATTAGCCAGAAGGGTTAGGAGTTGGGAGCTCTTGAAATGGATTTTGAAAGGCGTCTGAAGTGGCTTCCCTGAGTGAAATGTCATTCAAGGTGGGAAATAAATTCTTGAAATTTGCGTCGTTGGCGTACTAGCAGGGTTAATCATGGTTGTGAATAAATTTGAATAGTCAGCTTTATAAAGTAGGAGGAAAATGGGGATGTGTATTTTCTTATTTTCATCGATATGTCATGACTGAAAGTTTGTGAACCCCTTTTGCAATATTCATCAATGCAATTGATGCAATTGATGCAATTCAATGCAATTCAATGCAATTCATCAAAATTAACGATTTCATAATTAAAATATAGGATCTATATTTCTGTTTTGTTAGAGGAAACTGTGTATGTAGTAAAATGAAAATAGTTTAAAGGGAATAAGTGCAGGTTAAGTGAACCTTCTCTTGCAACAGTTAAATCAAGTAGGGCAGTAGGTATGAAGGGAGCCAATTAAAGGTCACATCTTTGGAGAGGAGTTTGTGTGGCGCTCCCATCAATCTAGGTGAGAAACCTGGTCCGTTTGGTGTTACCATGCAGGTGAAAGCCTGCCTCAGAGGAGCTCAGGGAGGAGTAGTGAGTGAGCATCAGTCTGGAGAAGGTTAGAAAGTCTTATCAAAAAGGTTTGGGCTCCATCAGTCCACTGTGAGACAAATGATAATGGAGAACATTTAAAAAAAACAAAAAAACAAGAATAACATCCAGAGATCTACAAGCCTCCATTGCTGCATCTGATGTCATTGTGCATCCGTCAACAATAATAAGAAGAGAAGACTGAATAGAATAGAATAGACAACTCAACATCATTAAGGGAAATTTAGCATTTTGGATTGGCCAAGTCAAAGTCCTGACCTAAATCCAATGGAGAAGCTGTGGCAGGACCTGAAGTGGAAGACCCTAAAACCTCACGGAGTTGGTTGAGTTCTGTAAAGAGTGAGTGTTGCGATAAGGTAAGATAAGGATTTTATAATGTTATTCCTCTACCACATATGAAATGATGACTATACTCCCTATAGGGTTCACAAGCGCTCAAGCATGACTGCATGTACCCTCCATCTGTGCATATATGTCATATACCTACGCAAGCTTGTTCCAGCAGCCTGCCAATCATTAGGCAGATCAGGTTATCGGCCCCTCAGATTCAATCTTTCCCGCTGTCACAAATGTCACCGCTCCGAGCGGAAATGTGCGGTGCGATGATATATTGGTTTTTTGAAATAAGATGAGGAAATAGATTTCAAAATCAATCCACTGCGCCTCGTGGGGGTGTGGTTTCGGCTTGACTTGGGGAATTTCTTTTTTTTTTTTAAATAGAGAAATGTTCTGCGCCGGAGAGAAGTGGGGCACAGTATGGGAGAAACTGATTATCAATGCACTCAGATTACGAAGAAGAGAGAAAAAAAAAAGATAATTGAGCAAACTCTGGAATAGGGGGAGTTGCAGATATTGAGACTCTGAAATGGAAATGCGCAATCTTCCTCAGTTGGAAAATGAAGTTAATTAGGAGTTAAGAGTTAAAACTTTATGGATTCGCCGTTCCAACTGTTCTGGCAACACAGTGCAAGAATTAGTCACTAGGGATGAAACTGTTCTTCACTTTATTCCTCAGATGTTGATGATCCCCTACAACCACCTATCGTCTAAACAACCTGTTCTTTTCAAGAGAAGCAGCGCTGCATCTTTCTCCAGGGTGAGAGGAGGTGAGGTGAGGAGGTGAGGAGGGGGGGGAGCAGAGCAGTGAGCGGGAAGTGAATACCTTTCTCCTTTGCTGCATTTTGTATTGGCCTCGGGAATATCCAAGCTTTTACTGTACACTGATCTACTACAGTGAGACAGGAGACAAAGAGTCAGTCTGAGCCGGACTCACAGTAAAAAAAGACCTGCTGGAGAGCCACCGGGCTGAGAGGTCCCTCGACACTGCATCAGCTCACACACACACACACACTTTTGAACATTTTTTTGGTGATCTCCTATTTATTTCAGTCCAACGCAACGCTGTCAAATACGTACAGTGCGTACCTCTGTCCGTGCTGCGTCATGTCGATGGCCCTCCTGGCCGGTACAGGCGAGCCCCCGTCTGTGACGCTGAGGACCTCCATGGACTTCCTCTCCGGTCTCCTCTTGCCATGACGGTTCAACATGGGGGAGTCCACCCGCTTCCTGGGAGGGTCTGCAGGGGGGGGGGAATGGGAAGGTGGTTAAATGCATGTGTTTCTATAGGTTGTGTGCGTTTGAATGATCTGCAGCACTGATCACACCGACATCGAACCAGATATTGTAAAAAGTAATGGTTTCCTCGCGGACTTTGAACTAACGGCCCGCCGTATCGACTGCATCACATTCACCGAAGAGGGAATCTATTTATCTCGCGGCAAACACACATATGCACATAATACTCCCACCTCCTGCCGCAACGCTCTTGTTAGAAAATAACCCCGGGAGGAAGTCTAAATACAGCGCCTCTCACTACTACGCTCGGATATCTGTGGGTGGAAAGCCTAGGTTGTCGTAGGTTGCGGTGCATGAATGGGAGAAGATCTCTGTTGGCGAGTTAATATCCGTCTGAACTGAAACAGCCGGCACAGACGGTTTTTCAGAAAAATCTCTGGCCTATCGACACCCCCCCCCCCTAAGAGCCCACTACATTTCATAGAGAAGCATGTCTATTTTCTGCAAACAGAGAGCCTTCTCTACTGGAGAGCAAATCCACTGCCACTGAAGCTGATCCAATTTCTTCGAGAGGGGATACATCCCACAACACCACACACACACACACACACACACACACACACACACACACACACACACACACACACACACCCGGGGAGTACATTTACTCTAAGTTACTTCCTTACAGTACTTAGATAGATTGGCTTGTTTTCCCTGTACAGACTGTGTATTCAATGTATTAGATAGAAAGACACCAGTCGCAGTATTACTTGTGTGCCATATTGTGTTTGACTGCAATACTTTCTAGTTATTCTATCACTATTATTTTCTATTTGTCTGCGTCTTTTCCGTCTTCTGCCTCACCGATCTCGTTGCGTGGCGGCAGGTTCTGGTCCTCCTGGCTGGGGTACCTCTCCTTGCGGTCCAGTAGCAGGAAGTAGATCATCTTCTCTTGGTTGTCGCTGTAGAGAAACGGAGGGGGTGGGGGGGGGGATAGAACAGATCACTAAAACATCTGGAAGAGAAATCATTTACAAATACACACACACATACACGTGCATGGGCACTAGATTTCGGAGGTGTGTGCAAACAGAGGCACATACACACACACACACACACACACGAGCATATATCTGCAAGCGCTGAAAACATAGAGGCAAAAAAAAAACCAAAACTTGCTATGATTAATATCCTTTAATCTTTTTGGGTTGATTGTGAAAGAGCTACTAAATAGATTCCCTCATTAAAAAAAAGTTTGGTTTCTACAGATCATTAGGCCATCAGAAGACGTTCTGCACATAAAGATGTTTTAGGATTTGCCCCATCTCCATTATACCCAGCCTGCTAGCAAGTTCACGAAAGCATCCAAAAACATTACGAGTTCCTCATTTTTTTTTTTCTCCTCTCAGTAAAACAGGAAGCCTAATATCTTTAGCCCCTGGTCCGGTCTCCTCCATGCAAAACGCCCGGGGATCGGCCCTTCCATAATAAAGACAGATTGGAAAGCAGCGGGGGTGGGGGAGGAGGAGGACCTGCAACTTCAGCTAAAATGAAACCAGGGGAAGGGAGATAGAGACAGAAGGATTTCCTCCAGTCCAGCACTATTACTGTACGCTCCCAGGAGGACGAAGGCAAAGGGAAGGCATTAAGAGAGAGAGAGAGAGAGAGAGAGAGAGAGAGAGAGAGAGAGAGAGAGAGAGTAATGCTAGCTGGCTGGATGTGAAATAGAGGGAAAGCGAGAGAGGAGAATAAGTGGAAAAGAAGGAAAATGAAAGGAACATTTTAACATCCTGCACGCTCAAATTAAGAAAAAAAACAGGTTTATGAAACACGGACTGCGGGGCGACCGACCTTGCTTTTCCACCGCGAGCAAAACACACACAAACACACATACACACACAACGCTAGACGGCAACGTAAAGAAGCAGAACAGGAAGCGCGTGACCCGGGAGCGTGGTGGTGGTGGTGGTGGTGCGAGCCGGGCTCAGGCTGGGGGATGTATCCAGTGGCAAGCGAGTGTAAGCGCTGTGTGATAACAGTTAAGTGATCTATGGCTTCTGACATCTGAAGTGACAGCTTCAAAGGATTTCAGAAGATCCGGGGGAAAAAACCCAAGGCCGCTGGCGTACACAGACACCACCACCACCACCACCACCACCCCTCCTCCTCCTCCTCCTTCCATCACTCCGCTATCTCTCCTTTTATTCTAACCGACGCACTGCTCTGTCTCTCCTCTTCTTCTCCCTCTCTTTTTTCCAGAGTGTTCTTCATTAGCATTAGGCTCCCAGTTTCTGATGTCAGCCCTATTTCAGTTCAGTTTCTTCTCTCTCTCTCTCACATTTCTCCTCTCACTCATCCCTTCTTTTCAATCACCTTCCCATTTGCTTCTTCTTCTTCCTTCAGCATCCATGCAACCATCCTTCCTTCCCTCTCTAATCCCACCGTTTCTTTTTTTTTTTACCATCACCCCCCTTCATCCCTGAATCCACTCACTCCTCAGAGAGCAGGTCCTTCAGTAGTTTGTTCTTGTCTCTGAAGCAGCCCAGGGAGTGCATGCTGTCCAGGACGTCGGGGTCGATGTCGTCGGCGGAGGGCAGGCTGCGGATGGTCACCTTCCTGGGCACGGGCTGCTCCGGCTCCGGCTCGTTCTTCCCTCCTCTGGGAATGCAGAGAAATAACGGTGCAAATAAGGAAACTGTCACAAAAAAATCAGCAACTTTATTGAAACATTACAGACTATTGACAAAGGGTGTCATGCGATTGATCAGGATGTTTACCGACAAGAGATTTAGTCGACTATATGGAGAGAATGTACAATACAGGAGTGTCTGTTTTCCCTCTTGGTCCCTCAGGGTATGAAACTTTCCCATTGCCATTTAGTCAGTTCAGGTTGAGTCATTATCTATGTCTATGTCATAAGGTGAACGAGGCACAACACAAACCCCAAGGACCGAGACGCAGACAGACGTACGTCTGAGTCACCCTGCGTACTTTTCTAATCTCGCTGTCTCTTCCCTCCTTGTTTACCCACTTCTCTACTTTCTTCACCACTCTCCTCCTTCTTTCCAAATCTCCTGCTATTCCCCCCAATTTATGTCTCCTCTCATTCTCCCGCTCCGTCTTTCTCTTTCCGTCTCTAGGGAGCAGACAGGCAGGGCTATATTCTTTGAGGTTTAAAAATGAACATGACAGCAGTACCTCTCGGATAGACAATCTCCTTCCTGCTGACACACCCAGGCCCTTCAACTTGTCAGACAAGCACCCACTCACTCACTCATTCATTCATTCATTCATTCATTTATTCATTTATTCATTCATTCATTCATTCATTCATTCATTCATTCATTCATTCATTCCCTCACTCACTCACAGGGCTCCCACACTCACTTGGATATCAAATTCAAGGGCTTTTCAATGAATTTCAAGTTCTTGTTTGCTGAAATTCAATGACATCGGTCAAAATTAGACATCACAGAAGCCTCATATCCATCATTGGATTTTCCTCAGGATGTGAAGTTTTGATGTTAGGACAGAGAAAGGTCCTTGAGCTGAAGCACATGGATGAATTTTGGGCTTTATTTTAATTTAAAAAATCCAATACTTTAAAGGCCATCCATTATTCTGAAAAACCTTTAAACCCTTATTTTATTTTCTCAAATCCTCATCCCGCATTCGTTAATTCGTTCATTCATTCATTCATTCATTCAGCCAGTCAGTCAGTTGTGTCAGTAGGTGACACAACTCACACTGCATCCGTCCTCTCTCTCTCTCCACCCTCTTATCTCTTTTCTTTTTCGGTCTCCCTGTCTCTTTACGACAGAAAATCATCACCCTGCCCCTTCCAGGCTCCGCGGCCCCCTCAGATGACTCATCGTTCCTCTTGCAACAACCTTTGAAAAACCCTGTCCTCATATTGCCTCCACTTCTTAAAACACCATATCCTCACGTAACCTACATCACTTTGATACAACTTACTACGACGTGTATACCAGTGGTCCTCAATCCAGTCCTCAAGGACCCCCCTAGTCCTGGAGGCTCCAGCTCTACTCAGGCACACCTGAACCAATTAAGGTATCATGAAAACCTGAAGCCTCTAATTGGAGTAGAGCTGGAGCTAAAACCTCCAGGACAGGGGGTCCTTGAGGACTGGATTGAGAACCACGGAGGTATACAAGGAATTTACGGCCAAAAGATTTCTGTCGGCTTAAACAGGCGGTTAACGAATTAAAGAAGTGGGTTCATCCGCCGCTACATCCCTGCTCCATATTCAGCCGTCCACACGCTGCACATCCTCTTTCATGCACTACCAATTTACCCCCACATCCCCTAGAGTGGAGTCACGCCCCTACACACGTGTACTGTTGTGTGTAGGGGCCGAAACTCAAAGTCATTTATCACGCCGTGGCTCCCGTTAGGTCTCCAACCCCAGCAGAACGGGGCGAGAGAGTAGTAGAGGACCGGGGGGGCTGTAGGAGGAAGGAAAGACAGACGAGTACTTACATGTACCATGTGTGCTTCTGGATCTGTTCTAACTGTAAGAGACACAAGAAAAGAAAAAGGGCAGGTCAGCACACAAGTCGGTCATTTGTTTCGGTATTTCTGAGCTTTTTCTCTTCATATTAAGGGAAAAGAATCAGAGAGAAAGGAATCAGTGAAGTATCGCAAAAGATGAACGCAAAGATCAATATTGAATCTTTCTCTGGTGGACGGAAACGTCCGATGCAATAAGGCTTCAATAAGCCCACAGCTTACTGGCTCAGTTGAAACACAATAAGACAACGTGGGCCGATTGCAGGGTAAAAGTAAATAACGAGGCCTTCAAATATTATCACAGCCAATACAAAAAAAAATACTGAGACAGACGGGAAGGTAGAGCGAGGTAGAGAGAGGTGCAGAGAGAGAGAGAGAGAGTGTGAGGTGATATTGAGCTATAAACAGAGAATATTATCTCCCTCACACACACTGCTGACCCTGCCAAGCCCTCTGGTCCAAAGGGAATCTCCTCCTTTCTTTCTCATCCCATCTCTCTCAAACTCTCTCTTGCTCTCTCTCATTCTCTCACTTTTTTCTTTCTCTTTTTCTCTGGCAAACCTTGCCATTTTTTTTTTTTTTTTGCCATCTGCCCTGTGCCCTGTGGCCACTTTGTCACCATCACCGCTGGCATGGTCTTTGTCCAAGAACAGAGCATCAGAGAAAGAGAGAACGAGGGAGAGAGAAAGAAGGGCGACAAAGGAAGATGTCTGTTAGAATGACCCCATGGTCCTTGAACCTCCCTCAGTGGAGAGAAGGATGGAGAGAGGAGAGGCTTTTGTCAATCGTGCTGTTCTTGAACCACAGGAGACACCGCTAACACTCGCTCTCAATATCCTCAAAAAAGTACTTGTGTGTGTGTGTGTGTAGCATTGTTGTTTATGTTCATATAATTACACAAAATCTTATTTTAATTATTATTTTATGTCTTATTTCATTCATTGTATTCTTTTATTAATTTATTTTATATTTACTCATCAGGGAACGTTTATTGTAGCTCCTCCCCTTTTGTGATGCTTTTTCCTGTCCATGTTGTCCTGTCCTCTACCTCTCTCCTGTAATGTGTGTGTGGGTAGAGGTGTGTGTCCGCCTTCATTAGCCCCGTTATTCTGTTTACCCCTATAATCCATTCATTTATCCATCCCTCATGTGTCTTATATGTTAGGTTAATACGTCTTGTTGTTGTTGTTGTTGTTGTAACTTTGGGTCTATAATGTTGGTTGTAATTCTTAGAGAGAGGAGCTGATTTGTACGAGCGACGTGTCCTGATGGAGTTTCATTCATTTTTATCAATGGCGGAATATAAAAGAGAGAAGTTGTCCGCCTCTTCTTAAACAAGGAAACACAACGCAGACTGACACCGGTCACAGTGTGTGTGTGTGTGTGTGCTTGCTTGCGCGTGTGTGTTACATGCTTGCACGTCTGCGTGTTGTGCACACATGGGTAAGTGCGTGTATCAATCTCTCCACATCTGTCCCAACATCCATCTCTAACCCCAAGGGGTGCTGCGTCTGAGTTGCAACGTTGATGAATGCCTTGGTGTGATATCGGTGCGATCACGCGCCCCCCGACAGACTGCGGTTACTGACTGTAAGGTGACTCCTGTCCGCTTCCATAGGGGGGGGGGGGGGGGTCACGGTATTGACAGAGGCGCCCTGCTTATCGGATAGCAAGCCGGTGGATGACCTAGTCTCTCCCGGTCTTACTGAAGACCTGGAGGCAACGGACCAGTATCAAACACGCGAGGGGGCCTGAGAGCGATGCGGTTTGAAATGCAGCATCACATCAATCAGTCAGTAAAATCTGACAGTACCGATGCCAGCTGCTCTCACTCAACAGAGAGGAGTGCTGCTCTAATATTGGCTTGGCTAGGCGTGTGTGAGTGTGTGTAGGCATGCCAGTATGTGTGTTTGCGTGCACACGGATCCAAAATGAACACCAAGCACCAAATAAAAATGTCTTTGAGATGATAACATTTGATTATATAAAGACTTTATCTCCAACTTTGCCCACGCTGACCACCGTCCGTTCTCTATCAAGCTGGCTCTGCATCAAACAGGCTCCTGATTGGCTGCCTGCTACACTGGCTCTACCCAAAGCAGTAGCATCTACACTTACTATTCCCTGAGCTCCTCTGCTTTCTGGATGATTAACTAGCCTTGACACTTCATGCTATTCTCATGTGGCAACACGTAGCAGGTACGAGGCTGTGTCTTTATTGAGTGTTTCCCTTAGTGCCCGCTTCTATACACACAATAGCAGTGGCTAGCAGGGTAAAGTACAACATCTTCTCGGTAGAAAAAAAAAGGTGTTTAATAATGTTTTATTAGTTTGTCAGTCCTGGCAGTTTTTTCTTTATGTATGTGTGTCTGTGAACCATGCGGCTGTCCGTCAGAACAGGGAGAGCCCTAAGAGTGGGCAGAGAAGTGGGGACCTGCTGCGAGGACGACGATGGCTGGACGACAGCCACGAGAGGATCCCTCGAGTGGTCCCACTGTCCCGAGTCGTAAGAAAGAGCCACGGCCTGTGGGGAAACAAGCTGTGGAGTTGTTGGAGACAATATGTAGTGGGATGACATTCTTCTGAATAAGTAAATGGAGGTCGGCCGAATTGAGAGTTAGAAAGAGGCGGGTCCAGCGCCTTCTTCAAAACTATCCATGTAGTACGATTTTGGAAGGAGGTCAATTTTATGTGACACTTAAAAAAATATAAAAAAAATATAAGAAATCAGAGCTCTCACACACACACACACACACACACACACACACACACACACACACACACTTCCTGTATTGTCATTCCAGCCACCCTGATAATTTGTCTGCGCTGTCCCCCAGGGTATTATCTCTCTATGATGAACTGCTCTTTAATATAATGAGCCAGCCAATCCTCTTCATTAACCAGGGATCATGAGGAGGCAGATCTTCCCGGGGTCTCTCTCTGTTTTCATTTCAACAGTGAAGATGGGATGACTGCGTTGAGATGGCGGGGCCAATAGCCTCCGGGGCCCCCGACTACAGGCAGGAAATGAAAGGAGAGGGTTTTATCGGGCTAAGCCCCTTATGCCTGGGTACGTGCCCTCCCACCAACCTTACACTGAGACTCTGAGGGGGGGCTGGCTTTGTGTGTGTATGTGTGTGTGTGTGTGTGTGTGTGTGTGTGTGTGCATCTACTAGCAAAATCTAATTAAGAGAAGGTGACAACAGCTGTTAGCATGGACAGGCACACCCACACACAGCCAATAATTAGTCTAATTGTCCATCACCGGCCATGAAAATCTTCCAGCAAACATAACCTCTGGCGAAGGGGTAACGTGACCCCGCGGTGATGTCACCGTGACCCCTGGCTGCTCTCGTCTCGTCTCCCGACTGGACGGCTCCCGCTGAACTCCGGGAACACTCAACCTAACGGGGCTGTTTGACATTCTGCGAGGTTACAAAACATCCCCTCAGCTCTCTCACAGGAGCCCTCAGACTCCACGACTACCGCAGAGAGGGACGGGAAGAGACGAGAGAGAGAGGGAGAGAGAGAGAGAGAGAGAGAGAGAGAGAGAGAGAGAGAGAGAGAGAGAGAGAGAGAGAGAGAGAGAGAGAGAGAGAGAGAGAGAGAGAGAGAGCAGGTAGCATATTCTCTCCCAGCTGTCAGTGTGTAACCCTATGTCTAGGACAGCGCTGGAGGCTGGTGGACATGTCTAGGGGATTTCAGGGTGACCCGTCCCCGTCAGGCGGAGAGAACAGAGAAACCACACGGGGTCCCATACAGCATACTAAGGAAGCGACGCCTTTCCACTTCACGTTTCATCAATACTGCTTATCTGAATGATTTGTACCTCCTCCTCCTTTCTTTCTAGCTTTTCACATTTCTGTTACATTCTCGTCTCCCCCCCCCCCCCCCTCCTCCTCTTCCTCCTCTACCGTCGCTGTCGTGTTTCACTGTACTCGTCCATCCTGACACTGCGACGGACAGCTAAGGCATCGGGAAACGGCAAAGTGTGTCTGCATCCACTCAAAAGGCAGTGGCGCGGGATTTGCACACAACGAACAAATGCATGAAGACACAGATGCTTTTGCTGTATGTGTGCATGTGTGTGTGTTCATGGTGTGTGTGTGTGTGTGTGTGTGTGTGTGTGTGTAAATGACTTGCAAGCGTGTCTGTATATCCTGCGTGGTCTGAATGTGAAATACAGGACAAGAACAAAGGGCAGCACCTTCTTTCTGTGAAGTACATACTTTGAAATCACTGACCACTTTCATTATTTACATCTCTCTCTCTCTCACATCCTCCTGACTCTCTGCTGCCTTCCCTATCTCTCTCTCTCTCTCTCTCTCTCTCTCTCTCTCTCTCTCTCTCTCCTCCAGCCACCTTGCCAAGGTGATCAGTTGCGCTCGTGCAGGGGGGGGGGGGGGAGTGGCGTCGTGATGTGTACACTAAGCAGCGTGGAGGGAGAGTGCACAAACAAGAGGTCCTCTCCTGAATTCACACCCTGTACTCGAGGAGGAACTCAAACAGAATCGGCGATGAGGCAAACACATTCAAAACACCGGGGAGGAAAGTAGAAACAAACAAAGAGAAAGTGGTTGGCTCGGCAGCGCGGAGTTGATATTAGCCACTTTAGTTCGGTGCGTATCTCTGGCATCATGCACCCTCCTTGGGGCATTACAAGTTTTCCCAGCTTGTCGTCTCTCTCCAAAATAATGGATTTCCTCTCCTCCCCAGACCTGATGTAGCTGGGGTTTATTATTTTTTCTCCCATGAATGCAGTCTCAAACAAATAACATCTAAATCTATTTTGCTGCTACTAGGACAACATTAGTAAACACGACTAGTAGCGGACCATGAACATGAGTTTTCCGTGCAGATGTAATGCAGGTCATATTGAGTTACTGAGTATGAATTGTGCACAGTGAGGGGCAACGTGTACATCTTCATGCGCTGTGGTACAAGGACGTGTGAGTACTGCAGAGGCTGCTGATGAGTACATATACCTGTGCTTTAACATGGCTGCCGGGTCCTCAGTTCCGATTGGCTTAGGTGGACTTATGTGACTCTCAGCAGCCACGGTGTTTAGCTACTGTTCAAGAATAATGTTCGATAAAAGCAACAAGCCACTCTGCTTCAGAGCCACTGAAAACATCTCAAGTCGAGCGGGTTTATGACGCGAACTGACCGTTAGCCGTTTGACGGCATCCACTTCGATCATCCCGCGAAGGAGGTTCTGGCAGTCCGGGGGGATGAAGTGGGGCATGTGAAACACTCCCAGCTTCACCTTCTCCAGAAGGTTCCTCAGGTTGTCGTCGTCAAACGGCAGGGCGCCCTGAAGGGAGAGAGAGAGGAAGAGGGAGGCAGTTTGGGCGGGGGAGGGGTGAATGAGAGACGTAGACGGAGGAGAGGTTTGCATCAGTCGAGGATTGCAGCAGAAAATAAGAGATTTTACCCCATGAAGATGAAAACAGAGCATGGATGAATAACACGGTCCACTAGAACAAACAAGATCCCAAAGTTCTGCGTCTTAATCCTCCGCGACATGAAGAGCAGCCTCACTTTCTGGAGTGTTACAACACTCCAATTAGAGCGCGCTCCCCTCAGCCGCAGTGCTAAATAAATAATAAACAGCGGTAAACAGAGAAAGGGCTTTTCTAATAATTACCCGCCGTTCTCATCTACCTCCTTCACTTAGCATTCTCTCATCAGGGTCGTTTATCAGAGCGAGCTGACACCCCACAGATGTGGCTGTTTGATAGATGGCAGCCTCCACCAGAGGACAAGATGGAGGGAGAGAGAGAGAGAGAGAGAGAAAAAAAAAAAAGAGGGCAGGCTTGTGTAACAGATGATCTGAGTGCAGCCTAACTGCTGGGGAGTACGTGTGTCTCCCACAATCAGACAAATGGTTCTCGCTCAGCCAGACAGCGGGACAGAGGGGCTGGAAGCAGCGCTGCAATACGACAGGGGGGGGAAGAGGCAGTCAAACACACAGAGGAACTTTTATTTTGGAGTGAAGAAAGTACGGCCGCGGTGGTAAACAACGTCAAGTTTCTACAACGTGGAGTACAAGGGGGACTGTCCTTGGTGCAAAGTACAAACACACACACACACACACACACACATATACGCCACACAGACACACAAACTGATAGAGAGAGAGAGAGGAAGCGATAGAGAGAGAAAAGAGGCATACAACACAAAGACAAATACAGAGGCCCTGTGGCCAAAAGCTGCCCTGTCAGCGTTGGTATGTATTTTGGGCTCTCTTCTTTCAGTCTGGCTGCATGCATTATTCATGCGGCAGGAGTGTGTAGGAACTACAGTACAGCTGTTGATAAAACAAGGCTTCAGGGCTGCACGGCTGGGGAACCACACACATAATGTAGCTGAAGAACAGACCTGATTATGGATACAGCGGTGTGTGTGTGTGTGTGTGTGGATGCAGGATAATGAATAAAAAGACTACTTCTGCTCTCTGATCTGCTGTTGCACAAGCATATAAGCTTGAGGGCGTCTTTGTAACTTTTTTTTTGTGGTAACGCCTTCTAAGTGTTGGGATTTTGAATTTAACGCCCTCTCGATTTTCTGTTTGAAGCTCCGTATCAGCGCCGAGGTCCCCACCGTCTCCCGAGTCCCGGTAAGTCCTCGGGTCTACCTCAAGCCGTTGGCCGGTGTGAAAACTCGTGTCGTCACAGCGCTCTCTCTCTCTCTCTCTCTCTCGCTTTCTCATCTTTTGATCCAGCCCAAAATCTGCCCGCTAGAAGGACTAGACGCATCACCGGCCGGTGGGTGGTGACTGTTGCACTTTCAGTCCAATCACCATCATTCAGTCAACGGGCGAGCCGACACTCACCACCAATAGGGCGAAGAGAATGACCCCACAGCTCCACACGTCTGCTTTCCTCCCGTCGTACTTCTCTCCCTAGGGGGGCGAGAGAGAGATGAGTGTGAGGGCAGGTTGAAACAGGTTGAAGGGATATAGACAGAAAGTAGTGAGTAAAAGAGCAAGTTAGATGGTCGGTGGATAGCAAGCGGAGAGCGGAAATGATATTAATATTGGTGGAAAGTCTTGACACTCACCCGTATGACCTCTGGACAGGCGTAGTGTGGAGATCTGTTGGGGGAACAAGAGGGAAACAAGTGAGTGAGACAGAGAAAGAAAGGAAGAAAGAGAGAGAGAGAGAGAGAGAGAGAGAGAGCACAGGCGAGTTAAGGATTCTTCTATCGCCGTGCTGCTGTACTGGAAATAAGTGATGCTTATACAATCACAGCAGAGCAAACAGCAATACTTCCATCTCGCTATTTAACAGGCAGACTCTATTGTATGAAAATGAATCGTCAGCGGGACAAAAGAACAATTCCAGCAGACAGTAACTGTCTACAGCGAACATACATCAAGATGCGCTTAGGGTCTTTAGATATCCTGAGGGTGTTTGGGGCGTCCTCCTGCTTGCTCACTGAAGGGCATCCTCTCACTGCAGACGGTGAACAGACCCACTAATCTTTACAGCACCTGGATGGGCTGACAGTAAACCCAATAGCTAGATTGACACATCAATATCGTATGAAGATTTATGGAGACTTCCTCGCAAGCGTCTGCTTCCATAAGCCGATACCTATGGATGAGCGAGGCAGTTCTGCGATGGTTTGTTCTTCTTCTGTACAAACACAACGGCATCTTTCCAGTACTCTGCCGTTTTGCCAAATTCACTTGAAACAACAAGGATAGTGAAATGATACCACTGTTATTTTAGGATGCTTGTTTTTTTTCTATGATTTTGGTCAGGGCTCGACTTGTTTTGGGCAAGTAAATAACTGGATGCTGTCTGCACGTCTCCCCCGAACCTCTTAGCCTTCCTCCGTCTAATGGCAGGATATGTGGGTCTAATGAGAGACTGTTTGAGGTCTGTAAACACGGCGCCCATTAGCTGGCCTGTTGTCTTGTGTACTCGTGGATACCTGACGGCTCGGCTTCCTCAGGCTTGTCACCGCGCGGGGCCGATAACAAACCGGGGGGGGAGTTCAAACGAGAGCCTTTTGCAAATCTGGCCGTCCTGATTGCAGGTGTCATAGTGCATTACGCAAATGAGCAAAAGAAAAAAAGAGATTTGCTCTAGTTCTGACACATGAACCACGCCTGGAGCCGGGGGGAATATATATTACGTGCCAAGGCTTCAGGTAGGCAGAAAAATAAAGACTAAAATAAAAGACAATTTCAGCTTTCTGTGAGAGCTCTGATTGTCTGGCCCTCTGACATTTCTATGGCTAGTTTTTTCTTCTACATCATCTTAAACTTTGTCATCCTGGAGCCCCCTTGAAAACTTTAGTCTGTCACCTCGGGGATTCAGCAGCAACAGCTGGCGGACCGCCTCAATGACTCTTTTTGGATCCTCACCACCGTTTTGGCTCCTTTCTTTCCTGTTGAGTTTTACTTGCTTTTAATGAAAAATGCATTCTAGTCAGCAATATAAATGTGCACATCCTGCACAGATGATGTTTGCACTGGACTGTGAATTTGTAAATCTGCAGAGAGCAGATATGTGTAAATATGTGATCACGGTGAGAGTTGTTTTCAGCAAGTAAAATCTTCCATTAGCACCATAGAGATGCTCCATCTTTGATATTTTTTAATTGTAATTTTAATTTATAGCCTTTATTATATTTTTATTATCCTTTAGTACCTTTAGTACCTTTGTACTCTCCAACCTACACTTCTATTGTTTGCTACTGCAATAACCCAGTTTTATTGGCAGCTCAGCTCACCAGATTCAAATCCTGGCCTTGTGACTTGCTGGATACTCACACCAGGAGTACTGAGTCTAGTCACCGGGATACTAAAGATAAATGGGAAAACATTAAATGCCCTCTGATCAGAGAGAAAAATGCTGCGTTTTGAAGAACACCCACGTATGGTTTTTCATAACATTGGTCTTTCCTTGCTGTTTGCTAAAGCTCATTTACTACCTCAACCTAGCGCTACTCATCGCACAATGCAACATTCACATAAATGAAATTGATCGTGGGTACCTGCAAGAACCATTGCCATTTTATTACATCTTGGGGGCAACAAACAACACTACGCTGGGAAAATGCTGCTGTGAGTGGTTTGTGGGATAGCATAAGATAGAAAAGGTATTTAGCTAAGGTCCTAGGGTCGTAGTCGAGCTGCTAGGAGTGCTGGAGTGGGAGAACAGAAATGATTGAGATGCACAATAAGCCTTCTTTCTACATTGAAGAGCTTTTATATAATTGTATATAAGGCAGAGAGATCCGTGGACCACGAGCTTGAACGCACAAACAAGCAATCAGGAGATTCTGTGATATTGCTTTTGAATCGCTCACATATCCTCATGAATGGCACATAGCATGTTTTCAAAGTGAGCTAATAAGGATGTGAGTTCCTGTAGGAAACATCTAATCTAGTGTTGTGTATGCAGTCGTCTTTCCTACAGCCTGCAATATCATTATAGTACATGTCTGTATGTGCGGTATGGGCAGATCAAAGGGAGGGAAAACTGAGACGTGCACCTCGGTTGAGAATATCAGCGTTCATCTTTTCTAACCTACTTCGGATACATCTGGAGTTTCCATGTCTATAAAATATGATTTCCTTTAATCAATCAGTGCAAAAGAATTGAACAAACAGTAAGGGGCATGAGCTTGGCACATACATAGAGGCAGAGAGAGAAGGAAAGCGAGAGAGAAAGGGAAAGAAAGCGAGTCTGCGTGCATCTGTGTGCACGCTCGTCAGTGTCTGCTCATCTGTACGTCTGTACGTATGCATGTATCTCCTCCCAGGCTCTACCTGGGGGAGCCTCATCTTCACTCAGCTCCATTACCCGTGGCAAATGGAATACATTTGTGTCAGACGGCTGGCTCGGCGAGCGGGGGGAGGGGGCAGATAAATGTGTTTAATTAAAAACTGTCATATCTACACTTAGAGATGGGACAGTCAGGGGAGCGTGAATAATCAATAACCGCACATATAGGGTGGCGCTCGCATGTACGAGGCGCACGCGACACACCGATGCACATGATGCACGCACACACACACACACACATCAACAGCATAGGATACTACGGGGGGGAAGGTGTGAGTGGAACAAAAACAGAACTAATGCAGTGTGTGTGCATGTGTGTGTGTGCGCGTCTGTGTCTAAGAAGTCTATGTGTTCCCACCTGCAGCAAGTGCTTTTAGCCCTTTGTAAAAGCACATAGGGGACTAAGCAGATGGAGTGCGCATGGATCGGATGGTAGAACCGCTCAGAGGAAGCGCCATCAAATATAGATGCAGGTCTGCAGAATAACTGAGGAAACTGGCTGAGCGGGAACTCAACATACAGTAAAGTAATAGAGGTGCTACGTTGTGGTCATCGTAGCTACAGGATGACTCAATTGTGCAAATTTGACTTGCAGATAGCTACGTACTCAGTTGGCTCTCGGTTGGCCCGGTCTCTGTGGATGAGTCATGAGAGCACTGGGCTACCCTTGCATCAAACGATACAACAGCTCCAGGCGCATGTTTGCGTGCATGAATATGCACCGGCGTGTACGTGTGTGCATAATATATTGTAGACAGGGAAAGCAGGAGTCAGAGAAACATGAAAGAGAGAGACAGACAGAGAGACAGACTACTGAACAAGCTGAGGACAAAGAGTCCTCGGGGTCAGGGATGAACTAAGCCTTCCCGGCACTGTGCGAGCATGTGTTTTCTGGATTGTGTGTGTGTTTGTGTGTGTGTGTGTGTATTTCGGTGGAGGTATAATCTGGACAGATTCGGGTCTGAGCCGGGAACAGATGTCAGAGGGCCTCTATCTCCCGGCCCCGCATGCAGCATCGTGTGTCACCGCGGAGAAACAGATTCTCCCCAAGACATCCAGGTCACCAGAAATCTGCCCCGGACCCATCTGTTCACTTCTGAGACCCAATATTCTCTGGAAAGCACTTTTCGGTACAGCTTTGAAATCTGTCTCCTTATCCGTGCTGCCGTTGGGCTCGTGCACCCAAGGGCCCAAGAGCAAAGCCACCATCAACAACTTTCTTGTTTCTTTTATTGACAGCAGTGATTCTGTACACTGTTCACTGCCCCATCAGGGTTAAATAAAAAACACTTCCCGAGTATGAGGGCTTCAGTCCTCTTCTGAGCGCAGTCCTCAGCCCTGGATGTAGTTTGAAAGTGACTTTACCTGCAAGCGAATTCATTGCGGTCGTTGTGGGATTGATGGGTCTGGCATAGTCGTGACTGCAGGATCATAAAACCCAGCGACAGATATGAGGAGATGGAGAGCAGTAATGTGTGGCCGTGGCCCTGGCCTCTCTCACAGCCAGATAACACACACACACACACACACACACACACACACACACACACACACACACACACACACACACTCTGAGAAACGCCAAGTGACTCTCCTCAAAAGATCAACACTGTCTGATAACAGCAGCTTTGAGAGCAGAACACCTAGCAAGAGTGCTGGACGGCAACTCCACACGCCCTCCTACTAAGACATCATGTCTTTTTGGGGTTTTTTTAAAATCCAATGAAAATACCTTCAGACGCTTAGCATCATCAAAATTTCAACTCTAGACGATATGAGTTAAGACACTGTATCAGGGAGCATGTGTATTACTCACCCACAGCTGGTTTCCAGTAAACTGTCTCCAACCTGAAGGGAGGCCATGCCGAAGTCTGCTATCCTGATGTTGTTCTTCTCATCTAGCAACAGGTTCTCGGGCTTCAGATCCCTGTGGCTGAACAACGGCGAGACAGAAACACAAAAACAGTTAATGACACATGAAATGGCTCTTCCTCTGCGGAGAGGCGAGAGGCAGGCGGCAAAGTCTATCAAACACCTGTCGATCAAGCTCAAACGCACGCACACATGCATACATCCACGTAGGGGTGGGCGATAATCGTGTTTATAATCGTAATCGTGGCAAATTTTCAAAATCGTTGATTTCGATTGTTATTTAGGCTACAAGAACGAGGAACGTCTAGAAGCACCAGTTAGCAAAGCAACCAGTGTGTGTGTGTGTGTGTGCGCGCGCATCAGACGTAACATCACTTTCCCGTGAATGAATGAGCCAAATACTTTCCCCAATGCTGCGTTCATGAACTGTCCCCTTATATAAATAAATATAAATAAATTATATACAATGATATATAGTCAGGATGGCCGAGCGGTCTAAGGCGCTGCGTTCAGGTCGCAGTCTCCCCTGGAGGTGTGGGTTCGAATCCCACTTCTGACAGATAACTTTGGTGGCACGGTGGCGCAGTGCTTGCACTGCTGCCTCACAGCAAGAAGGTCCTGGGTTTGATTCCCGCCTGGGGTGCTGGTGAGTCTGGGGTGCCCAGGTGGGTTATCTCCCAGGCCTTTCTGTGTGGAGTTTGCATGTTCTCTTGGGTCTCCTCCTGGAAAGAACCCCATCTAAAAACATGCAATATCCAGTCGACTGTCCCTGACGAGGACGGTGACAAACATCTGGAATTGGGCGTGGCTGTCGTCAGCGCCCTCTGCTCCCTGGCCTACTTGGAGGAAGATCGGCGGGGATGGGATAAGAGCAGAAAAACTCATTCAACTTGGACACTCTAACCTGCATGTGTGTTGTGTGGCCACTTCCCCCCTTGCAATTAAAAGTTCTTCTCCTTCTTCTAATGATATAAATATAAAATACTATGTCGTATTCAGTCACGTCCAATAACGCCATGTTCAGACAGGTTTTGACCGCGAGCGAATGTGTCAAGCCGGGCAGGAAGTCAGACGCAGGAACGGCATAGAGCATCCGGTGAATTTCAAAATAAAACTAATTTCAAAATAAAATAATAAAACATATAAAATAATCGTTCATTAATCGTAATCGAGATAAAAGTTTGAAATATCGAATCGTTTGAATAAAAGTCATATCGCCCACTCCTACATCCACGCCCATGCAGACACTCAGTTTGTGTGCGTTCAATACCGCAATTGTTATCAACACAGAGCGCCTCAACCTGTAGCTCTCCATTACCAACCGCCCTCTTCTCCCAGCCGCCTCTCGCTTTGATCTGTCCACGCTGTGACTCCCGCCGCAGTGCAGGGGCTGGTACGAGGTATGACAGCCCCCTGCTGTGTCCCTTTCTCCCTTTCTCTCTCTCTCCCCCTCCCTCCTCACCCCTCTCCCCCTTTCTCTCATTGCCCAGACAGCCACCAGCAAACCTGCTGTGCAAAGGGCGTCAAGGGGAGCCGGCCACAGAGGTGATGTTCATTAGTTGCCATTCATTACCACTAAACACAGCGAGGGGGATAATAACTAGTGGTCCACGGTCTCTCTCTCCTTAAAAGGCACCGTAGAGAATAAATATCTTCCTGGTATGAAATATGCTGTTGCTGTGTCCGAGGTTAAAATCTCAATTTTGATGAGTGAGTGTTCAAAAGCAGCCAGACGCTGGTGGTTTATCGTGCGTTTAACATCTCCTCCCGGGTCGAGGGTTGTCTTACATCATGCTGTGCTGTTCTTGTGATGTCTCTCGATGTGTATGGCGCACGCACACACACACACACACACACACACACACACACACACACAACCTATCTCTCTCTCTCTCTCTCTCTCTATCTATATCTAACAGTATAGCTTTTGTGATCAGAGCAAGAGTTATGGAGCCACGGGAGAGGACTGTCAGGATGTCATGGGCTAGACTTTCATCTTTTCTTTAGTAGACTAATGATGGAGAGGAGGGGAACAATAGCGCGATGCGTCCGCCTTTGAAGAGTGGCTCATCACAATGGACGTTTAACCTTAGATGACATCAGCTGCTGTACAACTCAGTTCGTGTCCTGAGGGATTAGCTGTCAGATGGTTTGTTATCACACTGGCACTCCCTGTGATCCCTGCTATAATTGAAATGAAACACAGATAGCATCTAAAACACAGATAGCATCTAAAGCAGGTCTCTCCAAGCTAATGCTTTCATCAATTCACACAGCCATCATGTGGAAGTGGCATCAGTAGCCTGAGAGTTAGAGAGGAAGGGTTGTGACCAGAAAGTGGTTTAAAGGTCCTTCAGATCCTACTGTCGCTTAAACACAGCACCCTAACATACTGGAGTGGCTCAGTGGCCACCAGTGCTAGACTGGTTGTACTGGGCGGCTCCCAGGTACACTATATGGCCAAACGTCAGTGGACACCCCTACTAGTTAGTGAATTTCCCCAATGAGTTCAGGTGTTTCAGCCATCCTGTGTTTCAGGGTTTGGGCTTGGCCCCTTAGTTCCAGTGAAGGTAATCTTAATGTTACAGGATACAAAGACATTTTAGCCAATTGGGCATTTCCAACTTTGTGCCAACAGTTTGGGGAAGGCCCTTTGCTGCTCCAGCATGACTGCGCCCCTGTGGACAAAGCTAGTTCATAAAGACACGGTTAGACCAGTTTGGTGTGGAGGAACTCGATTGGCCTGCACAGAGTCCTGACCTCAACCCCGTTGAACACCTTTGGGAGGAACATCGCCTGACCTCACAGATGCTCTTTTGGCTGAATGGGCACAAATTCCCACAGACACTCCAAAAGCTTGTGGAAAGCCTTCCCAGAGGAGTGGGGGGGGTCCAACTCCATATTAATGCCCATGGTTTTAGAATGGGATATCCAGTAAGCTCATATAGGTGTGATGGTCAGGTGTCCACTGACTTTGGGCCATATAGTGTATGCGTGTCTGTGGATAAGCCTCAATCCACACGGAGTCCCTCCCCCAGGCCACTGCTGTAAAGGAGAATGTTCTTTGTCAACATGCCTGATTAAATAATGATTAAAAGAAGGATGTTATCTCCCCGCAACTAAATCTTTTAGACATCTGAAAGTTACAAATAGTTTGTGACTGGAGTTTAAACATGTGACAGGAGGTCAAATCCAAACTTTGTAGACACAGAAACCAGGAGACAGGGCCTGGGGGACGTTAAATAATTTGGTGTGACATCAGTGACAAAAGCAATGGCCCAGATCACATTGACTGACTGGTGTTAAAGATAACGTTCAAACTTTGTTTAACATCGGCACCATGGGGGAGATATCAGCCTGATCCAAATAGGCCTAAACATTATCCGTAATCAGAAAAACGCAGCCTTAACAGCATCATAAATATCTGAATCCATCAGCTGCATAAACGCACACTAAATCACGGTCTCAAACGGTGAACCTCTGCCATGAACGGGACATAAACATCACGTTAGCACAGTCCTATCACACGTAAAACACACAAAAACCAAACCTCAGGAGACTCCGCCATAAAGGAAGGAGGGGAAAGGCATATTTATCCACCAACACCATCAATGGGACAAATTGCATCTGGGTGCTTTATTGGTTGTCAGGACCCTGGTATCCATAATAGGACATTAAGCTGCCTCTCTGACACATTAGGCTGCACTTTGCTACTGTAATCTCGCTCACACAGCGAGCCTTGCAGTGGGGATATCTCTGTCTTACACTCATATGTCATGCAGGGGCGGATGCTGTTAAACGAGTTCAACAGCTACAGTGAGCTTGAACGTAACTCTAGCTTTTTTTTTTATGGTATCTGATCAAAAATACCAAGAATAATAGAAAAATACCAAGAACAGAATAACAGAAGAATCTAACGTACTTACATTCAATGTAATACTTGCATGCAAGTCATTTGAGTGCCTGCATACATTTTTAGTATAGGTGGGAAACAAAACCCTTCCAATGTTAGTGCCATGCTCTACCAATTGAGCTGTACAGCCCTTACAAAAAAGTCACATGCTTTACTCTCATGTGAAATGAAATTTCCACATGTGAAAATATAATATGTGTCAAAATCACATGTGAATTTGACATTTCCACAAGTGATTGTCCCTATTCACATGTGAAAAATTTTTTACACATGTGAAAATGAAGTCTGTGTCACAAAATCACATGTGAAATCGACATTTTCACAGTCCGAGAACGGCCGTGCTTGCAATTGCTTTTTTTAATGCCGTTAACTCGAGATCACAAGTTAATTATTGCGTGATCTCGAGATAACAAGGCTCGTTTTCTCGTGCTAACGGCTTAATTTATCCCGTTATCTTGAGAAAAACAAAAAGGCGATTTCTCAAGATAACGAGATAAATTAACCCGTTATCACCTTATCGCGTTTCATATTTGTGTTGTATTGGTGTTCACTGAGAAACGAGAAACACTGACGCCACCATTCTGTTTAAATTCACAAGAGTGGACCATGACACACACACACTGCTCTGTGGGGTGGGTTTGGGAGTTTCAAAGCAAACTATATTAACTTTTTGTGAACTTTTTCCATTTGTTGTAAGAATGTTTTCCCTAGTGATTTGATATGAGGGTATTTATATTATGGGGTAGGTTTACATACATTGGTCAATTTAAAGCAGATATGTTACTGTCCAGTAGGCTGCAACCAAAGAGTCTCGTTGGGGGAACTGGAAAAGAAACTGATTATTATAAAAGAAGCCGTTATCACGAGAAAACGAGCTTTGTTAACTCGTGATCTCGAGTTAACGGCATTAAAAAAATAATTGCAAGCACGGCCGTTCTCGGCTTCCGTCCACATGTCATTTCCACATGTGACTTTTTTGTAAGAGAGGACCCAGGACAATTAGAACAGAACACCAACACCAAGAAAAACACCAATGCAAGGGTGACTAATGGCAGCTATCCTCGAGTACCCTACTATTAATAGGGCTATTCTACTGTTGATCAAGAGGGTTTTGTCCTTTTGTAGCTCATTCTCACAAAAAACAAGATGATATAGTTCTCCTCACCTCCATCTGTGGTGCAGGCAGAAATGGATTGCGTTCGTTCATGAAAGGTGATGCTGGTGTAGTTACAGCTCAGAGGAAACCTAAGTAGCCGTACAGTGCAGGAAGCGCTTTCAGTCCTACGCCGTGTAATTTACGTGGCACGCGCGTGTGTGTCTACATGCTGTCTGAGCAAGGTTTACACCCCAGTGGGGCTGTTAGACATGATCCCTGCAATCTAACACCAAGCTCTTAATTGCCTGTGATCATTAGCATCCTCCGTGCTGGTATGTTCTGTTTTACAGGAGATGTAATGGGTCCTCCCTCTTGGGGCTCACATTCTCATAATATCCCAGACATGTTTATGGTGATGAGCACTTTATAACAGATTTCTCCAGCCCATGGAAATTACACTTTTCCCATGGTGACAACTTTGACATACACAATGTTTAATACCCTCCCCCCCTTAGTAAGACGTGGTGTTATTGCATTATGATATGTGGCACCAATTAGCTAAATCGGCTCTGAACATTCGAAACTTCCACTTAACGGCTGAAATGTGTCTTGCTGACATATGATCATGTCTGGAAAACAACACACCTGTTTCTGCTTTTTGCTAAAGTGCTAACGCTAGCCCGGTACCATCGTTGTTAGCTGGAGTGGGATCTTAACATCATTGCCGGCTGAAATGCACCCATTTAGCCTCCGGCACACCTCTGTGTCATCCTCCTCGTTCTACCTTCTCTTTTTTCTCTCAAACTTTTTTCAGCTTCCGTTGACCCAATTAGAGAAGGACTAAGCGCATTCACTGGAAATGCTTTAGGCTAATATCCCATTGCATTAGCAAAAGAGGACAGTGTTCTGACTGCTCACTTGGATGTGCTAGGCATTAACGTTCATTAGCCAATGGGGTTAATTGTGTATTAAGAGCAATGAGGGATGAGAAAGATAACGTTTTTCCTTTTTTGCTGCCTAATGGAAGTGGTCGGTTTCGGCTTTTTTCGCTTTAAGCGAGCCGTTGGTGTTGAGCATTTCGCTACTCTATTATTCTGTTGAGTGTGTCTTTTTTTCTTCCTCAGAGTAACCAAGTTAAAAACCCAGTACAGCATTTAAGACAGCTCGTTTGTTCAAGGTACAGGTGAGGGGTAGGTGGGTAGGTGGGTAGGTGGGTGGGGGTTATAGGTAGCACATATATATATTCCTTGTTGAGTCTCAATGCTAATAGTTTATGTATTATATTGTATTGTCCTTTTTTTAAATTCTATTACAACTTTAAGCAAGTCTACAGGGAGTTTGGCTCCTTAGCAGCTAGCCTAGCTAGTGAACGAATGACGCCTGTTAAACCTCAACATGTCCTTTACAGTCATTTAACCCACCAGGGGAATAGAAAAGTCACTGTTGCAAACAGTGCAGCGAGCAACACTGTCATTATGTTTGACCCCTATTAGGCAGGGGTACACTTTAGTGCAGTCTGGGGTGAAGTGCGTTTCATATTTTCTTTTTTTGGAACACTCTGCCACGGCGCTGCAGGACACTAAACTGAACTGATGGACAATGAAAGAGAGAGAGAGGTCGACTGTAAAGCCCGCCCACAGAGAAAACTGATAGGTCTACTTAGCACAAAGAGAGACCAATCAGGATGCTCTCTCTGTTGCCAAAGTTGTAGCCAACGTCTCACCACTGGCACATCACAGCTGCTCTCATAGATGATTCCTCATCCTTTTCATGATCTGTATCAGTATTGGGAATTGTCTCTCCTACCTAATCCTAGAGAGGTTTGAGCAACATTGAAGAAGTAATGCATCGTTGTATGAGACAAATAAAAAGTGGGATGTTATAGCTATGTCTGTTGTACACAAACAATGAAACTGTGTTTTGTTGTGCCGCACTCCATGTGTGCATCCCAGCGCCTCCTTCCTCTCGATCCAGAGGACTTGGACTGGCGAGGATAGGAGTGAGCAGCAGACCTGCCACAACAAGGCTGGGTAAACAGACAAGCAATGTAAGAAGAGCAACAGAAAGCCCATAAAAACAACCAGGCATCATTTTCTATCCCTAAACGAGGCCTGCTGAAATCATATTTGCAATGCTGTATTATTGTATTGTTAGGTTTCGCCATTTCAAACTCATACAAATGTATTTACAGCTCAAAATAATGCTGATTTAGTGTTGAATACATCTTTAAAGTAGTCACATGTGGCATATTACCTCACCTGAATATCTTTTTTCCACATAATAATAATAATAATAATAATAGAGAAATGTCCCAGTTAGCATATCATCTTAACAACAACCTGTCGTTTTGTTTCTTCTTTACTACCAGCCTCATTTTACCTCCCTCATTCAACCTGCCTTCCCACCTCTTTCTTCCCCTCACCACCCTCCAGCCCATTCCCCTTCTCCCACCAAATGTCCGACCGTCCACATCACCATAAACCTCTCCATTCCCCATATCCATTTCGCACATTCCTGTTCTCCTGTACCTTCACCCCCTCTGCTTTCTACATCACCCCCCCCCCCCCCCGCAACACTCTCCCCCACAGCTACACCTCAACACTTTAACTGGCACCGCAGGAGAAGGAAACGGGAGAAAAATGAGACAAGGGGAGGAAAAAAAAATAACAATTTCCCATTCTGTGTTGTTAGCGGCCATCAGCCATAATGATGATAGGCTATAAACACAGGCTTTCTGCAGGCGGGCAGACAGGCAGACTGTCAGCTGGGGGAAGATTCTCCTACTAATGCCAACAAAAACAGCAACGCTGCAGCCACAAGGGCACGGGCTGAGGAACCAAGACCGAGAGATACCCTGGAAGGTTTGACGCGTACGGGTATGTCGGCGTCACGGCGGAGGGAAATGATCAAACGGAAAAGACGACAGCGAGAGAAACAAGGAAAGAGAGAGAGAAAGAGAGAGAGAGAGAGAGGGGGGGAGACAGATGGAACGGAGAACGAAGTAAATGCTGATCAAATGAGAGGAGCGGTGGCTTGCTCTATTGCCCTCTGTGGTACTATAAAGCGAGTGATAGTAAAGACAGGGAGGCGTGCGGCTCTCTCTCGGCCTCCCAGAAGAGAGGAATACAGCAAGCTAATGATAGAGGGAGTGTGGGAGACGTAGACAGAGAGAGAGAGAGAGAGAGAGAGAGAGAGAGAGAGAGAGAAAGGTGGATTCAGATGAGGCGCATGCTGCTGCTGCTTTCGCGTGGGTTTAATGTGAGTTTTTGGACCAGGTGTGTGTGTGTGTGTGCATGTAGGTGGTGGTAATAATGTGCGCATCAGTGTCAGGGATGGGTAGGCAGGATGTGTGTGTGTATGTGTGTGTGTGTGTGTGTGTGTGTGTGTGTGTGCAGAAGAGCTTTAGGGGCAGGGTTCCCTTCCAAGGTGTAGCAATCTCTGCTGTACTGGGGCGGGATGCTGGGAGTCATTCTGGGTGACAGATAGTCTTTATCTCACACCCACACACACACACACACACACACACACACTGGGCTGTTGACTGGGTTACAAGGGGGAATGATGATGGTGTTGTCGCTTTGTCCAGACCACATGTCATTACTAAAGAGGCAGAAGAGGGGAGGGAGAGAGGAGAGAGCGTGTTGTAGTCGGGGTGAAATCCCTCATCGATTACGACGGCCGCCTGTGTGTGTGTGTGTGTGTGTGTGTGTGTGTGTGTGTGTGTGTGTGTGTGTGTGTGTGATGGCTGATGCAGCCCGAGATAGAGAGGGGTAATGAGAGAGGGCGGACAGAGTTAAGGGGGAGGAGCGATACAGAGGTGTGTTAGGTATCATCCTTCGTTCCCCCTGACCGCAGGCTGACCCCCCTCGGTAGTCTTAGCGTGGCCTCAAGAAGCGCCGGACCGATCGATGCGAGATATCTTTATTCCTCGCACGGGGGGACGGGAAACATCCTCGCGCCGAGCCCGTCGCAGCAAGTCGCTCGAGTACGTATGTCATCCCTCATCTCCCGTTAGCGCTCGCTTCCATTATCCCATAGGGGTGTAATGGGACCGAAAACAGCGGTAGGGGAGGAGCGGCGCGTACTGTTTTCGCCGGGGCAGATCGAGAGTCAACAAGAGGACGTTAACAAATGGTGGCAGTGGGGACAGATCTCCCTCTCTCGCCTCGGCCACGGTGGGTTCGGAGGTTTGGTCTCCGGGGGGGGGGGGGGGGGGGGGAGGTTAAAAAGAAAAGTAAAAGGGGAAAACCCCCCGGGCTTTTTTTAAGGGGTGCGGGAAAAGGGGACACTACCGCTTTTTTTGGGTCTCAATCAATCTGTGTCTCTATTGGGTGCCTGGGGAGTAGGGCAGGCTGCCAGCGTGGGCCCTGCTCGGGGGGGCCCGTGTGGAAACGGCTTTAACAGATGAAACCCCAAATTTTAAAGGGTTTTTTCCCGGGTTTTTTTCAACCGGTCTCTATGTCCACAAAACGCTTTTCATCCCTTTAAAATTTAGATCCAAAAATTTTTGGAGTTGCCCCGGTTCCAAATCGGTAAACCCCGGGCTTCGCGAAAACCCCGGGGTCAAGGCTCCAATGTAATCCAGAGGGATGCCGGGGGTTTGTCTATGCATGCCCAAAGGGGGGGTCTATTTCGGGTTTAAAAAAACGGTCTATTTCTGTAGCGATCTTTTCCGGGTAATGTTGTCAGCCCACAGGGAATAACAATCTGAGTTTGGCTTGGAAAAATCAAGCACTTTTAGGGGGGAATATTTTTGAATGGACAGGGCCGGACAGGGCCCGGTGGAATTACATTGGATCCTTGAGCCCCCGTTACGTGCCCTTTTGGGGATCTATTTAAAAAGGTATAAAAAAGGATTTTGTGGACATAGGGGGCCAGGTTAAAAAACCCCCGGAAAATTACCCTTTAACCTTTGATGGACAACGGGTCAAAAGTGACCGACCGAGTGTTTTTCCCTATATTTTGCAAAAAATTTAAATGAATTCATTTTTCAGTATTCCAGGTTTTCCCTCAAAAAATTGTTTTTAATTAAAAACCAAATCAATTTTTTTTATTTTTTTTTTCTTTTTTTTTTTAAAATAAAAATCATTTTTTGTGTCATACCCTTTTAAAAGGGCCCAAACTGGGTCGGGAAATAAAACCCATATTCATTTTTATGTGGGTTTTAATGCTTGGTGAGTGTTTCTTCGCTATTTTTTTTTTGGGAAATAAACTTATTTCATCATTTAAAAATTAACATTCCTTTTTAAATTAATTTTTTTTGGTTTGCCCCCAAAATCTTTATTTTTTTTTTTGCCTTTTTTATTTATGAGAAAAGGGGAAAAATTTTGTATTTAAACCCTAAAATTTTAAAAACATGGGTAAAAAAATGACCCATATGTTTTTAAATGGGGAAATTTTGGAAACCCTTTGATTTCTAAATGTTTGCAGTTTAGAACATTTCACATTCAAAGGTTGTTCTCTACATTGACCCCTGTAAAAAATTATTTTACAATTGTTTTTAATGGGGGAAAAATATGATATTTGTAATGTAACAGTACATTTATATTTGAAAAATTTTCTTGATTTAAATTTCTAGTTTCTAGTACTAGGGACTACTAGTACTACTTTAAAATTTCAAGTTGCTATAGATAGTTTTGAATTTTTTCTTTTTAGTAGCTAATGTACTTTTGTTAGGTCAAAAAAATAATACTTTGAAATAGAAAAGTATTTTTGATCAAAATGATTTATTTTCATTTGGGAAAAATTTTTTTGTGCTTTTGATTTTCTTTTTCCGGTGTTGGCAATTGGTCGTCGCAGAGGTCTAAGCGGCAAAAAAATGGGCCTAGAAATTGATGTTTTCCCCTGAAGAAAGGAGAGGAACAGTAAAGACAATTCCCCCTCCGAAGAAAGAAAATGAGCAAAATTCAGAGGCAATTAGTCTTGATTTTGAGGCTGAAATCCCTGTTTAAGATGACTCGGGGCTATGTCCCTGTGGGGAGTTGAAAAGGGGCAAATATTAAATATTTAAAAGTTTTGTTGGGATTGCTAAAAATAATTATATTAACTAAATTTGTATTGTATTGTATTGTTGTATAGTATGTAAAAAAAAAAAATACAGTGTTGTGTTCTGACCCCTTTTGTGTAAACTTGAAAAATAGTTGTTCAAAAAATTTTTTTTTTTCCCTATAGTAAGAAAGGCCCAAACAGAAAATAATGATTTTTGGTAAACGAAAAAAAGCTATTTAATGGATATTGGAATATTAAAATTTTCAAATACATTGATTTCAAAAAACTATAGCGAAGAAACACTCAAAATCTTTCGATAATGAAATTTCCCTTTTGAAAAAGGAAAGTGGGGGCTTTTTTGAAACCCGTTGTCCGGTGGGGGGGTATTTGGTGGATGGTGCCCCTTTTTTTAAAGGGGGTTTAAAGTGGCTTTTGTGGGGGAAGGAAACCCCTCGCAGATGAGGGTTGGGTGAGAGCAATGGAACCGGAGGTTTCTTGTTAAAGGTGTCCCGCGAGCTTTTAGGGGGCGTCCTTGAGCAAGACGGGGGGGTGCGGTGCTTTTAGCCCACTCTGCCTTGACCTGTCCCGCGGAAATACGACGAGTTCATTTCCCCCAAAAACGATCAATAAAGGGAAACAAGTATTATATGAGGGGGTGTTTCAGCTCTCAGCGGGCCCCCCTCAGTTAGTCAGAAGGGGTTTTAAGCGCTCACTCGGAAAACCTTTAAAGGGGCTCCAGCAAAACGTGGTGTTCTGCCCCCCCTTTCCTCCCCCCCATCAACCCAGGAGGGGGGGGGAGGGAGGGAGGGAGAAAAAGGAAACCGTTTTCGAGGGTGGAATTAATGAATTACATTTTCTCTGTTACTTTTTTTTAAATTAAGTAGTTTTTTGGGGTTTCTTTTCCAAAATTGAAAACAGTTTTTTTTACAGGGGAAAAAAATGCTGTAGGTCTCCTCCCCCAAATGCACTGCAAGGGAAGATCAACACTGTGTGTTGTTGGTTTTTTTTAAATTTTGGGGATCTTTTTCAATTTTGTGAGCTAATTTTTATTTTTTCTTAAAATAGGGGGTTTAGAAGTTTGAGTGAAGTAAAAATTTAAAAAAAAAATTTTATATTTTTGTATAGGGGTTAGATTGGAAACTATATAAATAGAGCTTTTTTTCACTTGCTACTTCACCTTTCATTTACACCCTTTTTCCCTTTCCCCAATTTTCCTTTCCTTTCTCTCCTTTTCCCTTTACCTATCTTTCCCCCTCTTTTCCCGCTATCCCCTGTTCCCTTTATTCCGCCCCTCTCTTTCCTCGTAAAAAAAGGGAAAAAATCTGAGAGTTTGAGGCGATTGAATCAGGCAGAGGAAACACGGGTCATTTTAAAAAGCCATTCCCCCGCACCCCACCCCTCTTAATTTATATCCCAGCTTCATCCTTGGCTTTAAAAGAGATATTTGGGGATAGGGCGTGGGCGGAGGAAAGGAAGCAGGAAAGGGGTAAAAAGGGGGGCGGGATGGGGGGGGGTAGAGAAAAAAAGGGGGGGGGGGTTTGGGGGGGGGGGGGATGTGTTCGCCCCCTTTATGGTGAGTC
Source organism: Hoplostethus mediterraneus (assembly GCA_034670385.1). NCBI lineage: Eukaryota > Metazoa > Chordata > Actinopteri > Trachichthyiformes > Trachichthyidae > Hoplostethus > Hoplostethus mediterraneus. Next base: position 13,849,321 of record JAXDDW010000003.1, on the reverse strand, counting down.
CAGGTAAAGGGACAAATTCTAACAGCCCCCGTGAAATCCCCCGTGCAGACACCAGAGATGGAAGGGTGATGGGAGAAAATGTTTTTTTTTTTTTTTTTTTATTGAAGGGGGTGTGGGTTCTATTAGGGGAATGGGGCGAGGTGAAAAAAAAGTCTGTCTGTCTGTCTGTCTGTGTGTTTGCCAATTGAAATTGGGAGGGGGCCCAAAAGTGGGTTTCAAACAACCCCCTTTTTCCCAAAAAATCCTTTCCCCATATAAATTTTTCCAAAGGGGATCAAATTTTCCCGGGAGTGTTTGTGGGGGTTTTTAAAAAAAAAAAAAAATTTTTGTGTGTGTGTGGGGTGTGGAAAGAGAGAGTTAGAGGGGATCGACAACGAAAAGGGGTCAGAGAGGAGAGTGGAAGAGGGGAAAAACTGCATTTTGAAAACGCAGAACAAAAAAGGGCCCGTGATTTCTCGGGTTATTCGTTAATGTCAGTCCCCAAAGCTTTTCCTAAATTTGGCCCAATCTGTTCCCCCATTGGGCTGTTATTTTCAAAAACCTGCAAAAAATTTCATTCCCTTTGGGAGGATAATTGGGGGTCGTTGCCAGTCGTTTGCGAAAATCTTCTATTTCCTTGATTTCCTTTCCCCTTGGGATTCAAAAACCGAGGGCTTGACATCCTTAATAGTTACTAGTACTATTATACTACTACTACTAGTCAAGTTAGCTAGCTAGATAGCTGTTGACATTATTCTATTCTAGTAGCTAATGTAACTTAGTTAGGTCAACAAAATAATACTTGAAATAGAAAGTATTATTGATCAACTGATTGATTGCATTTGAAACATATTCTTGTGCTTTTGATTTACTTTATCCAGAGTGTTGGCATGGCATCGTCGCAGAGGTCTAAGCGAGAAAATGATCCTAGAGTTGATGTTTCCTCCTGAAGAACAGGATGAGGAACATGTAAAGACAATTCCTCTCTGAAGAACAGAATGAGCACATTCAGAGGCAATTAGTCTTGATTTTGAGGCTGAAATCCCTGATGAAGATGACTCGGACTATGTGCCATGTGTGAGTCTGAAAGTGACAAATATTAAATATTAAATGTATTGTTGTATTGCTAAAATAATTATATTAACTAAATTTGTATTGTATTGTATTGTTGTATAGTATGTAAATAAAAAAATACACGTGTTGTGTTCTGACCCATGTGTGTAAACTTGATGTAGTTGTACAAAAACTCTTTTTGTTCATATAGTAAGAAAGGCTAAACAGAAAATAATGATTTATGGTAATCGAAAACAAGCTATTTAATGGATACTTGGAATATTAAATTACAAAATACATTGATTTCAAAAGCTATAGCGAAGAAACACTCAGTCATGCATGAAATTCCATAGAAAATGAATGTGGGTCTTTTATGACCCAGCTTGTCCCGGTGGGGGGGTATAGGTGGCATGTGCATCAAAGGGTTAATGTCGGCTTTTCGTGAAGATCCCCTCGCAGATGAGACTGGATGAGAGCAATGAGAACAGAGTACTTGATACGGTGTCCTGCGAGCTTTTAGGAAGCGTCCTTGAGCAAGACGGGGATGCTGTGCTGTAGCCGACCTCTGACCTCTGACCTGTCCCGACGGAGTACGACGAGTTCATTTCCCAACAACGATCAATAAAGCATCACAGTATTATATGAGGGGGTGTTCTCAGCTCTCAGCGGCCCGTCAGTTAGTCAGAGGTTTGAAGCGCTCACATCGGAAACCTTCAAAGGACATCCAGACACAAAGCGCTGGTGTTCTGCCCTCCCTCCCTCCCTCCCATCACCTAGGGAGGGAGGGAGGGAGGGAGGGCAGAACAGGAAGCCAGTTTGCGAGGGTGGAATTAATGAATTACATTTACTCTAGTTACTGTTTTAAGTTAAGTAGTTTTTTGTGTACTTTACCACATTTGAAATCACGTCCTTTACAGAGAACAAATGCTGTAGGCTCTCCTCCCCCACTGCACTGCACAGGGAAGATCATACACTGTGTGATAGTCTGGTTTTTTAACTCTGGTATCTTTTACAATTTTGATGAGCTACTTTTTACTTTTGCTTAAGTAGATTTAGAAGTAGAGTGAAGTAAAATTTCAACAAAACACTTGATATTTTAGTACTAGAGTTAGATTGGATCTATATAAATAGAGCTTCTTTTTCACTTGCTACTTCACCTTTCATTACACATTTCCTTCCCGAACTTTTCCTTTCCTTTCTCTACCTTTCCTTCACCTATCTTTCCCTCCTCTTTTCCCCGCTATCCCCCTGTCCTTCACTTCCGCCCCCTCTCTTCCTCCTCGTAAAAAAGGAAACTCTGAGAGTTTGAGAGCGATCTGAATCAGGCAGAGGAAACACTGAGTCATAAACAGCCATTCCCCCTGCACACACACTCTCTCATTCATATCCGAGCTTACATCCATCTGGCTCAAAAGAGATATTTGGGGATAGGGACGTGGGCGGAGGACGGAAGCAGGAGGCGATAAGAGGGAGCGGGATGGGAGGCGCGTAGAGAAAGGAGGGGTGGGTGGGGGGGGGGGGCATGTGTTCGCCCCCCTCTGCATGGTGAGTCACAGAGTAAAGGGAGCACTTCTAACAGCCCCTGTGACTCCCCTGTGCAGACACACAGAGATGGAAGGGCTGATGGGAGAAGTGTTTTTTTTATTTTTTTTTATTGAAGGGATGCTGGGTTCTCATTAGTGGGAATGGAGGCGAGGTGAGAAAGTCTGTCTGTCTGTCTGTCTGTGTGTTTGCCCCTAATTGAAGTTGGGAGGAGGGCAACAGTGGGTGCAGCAACACTCCCAAATAATCCTCCTCATGATAAATTTACCAGGCATCATTTTCCGGGAGTGTTTGTGGGGATTTAAAAAAAAAAAAATTTGTGTGTGTGTGTGTGTGTGTGAAAGAGAGAGTTAGAGAGATCGACAACGAGAAAGAGTCAGAGAGAGAGAGTGGAAGAGATAAATCTGCATGTGAATCGCAGAACAAAAGGGCTGTGATACTCGGTGTATGCGCTTAATGTCAGTCCCAGATGCTTTCTCCTAATTGGCCTAATCTGTTACCCTCATTGTCTGTTATTTTCAAAGCCTGCAAACTTTCATTCCCTTAGGTAGGATAATTGGCCTCCGTTGCCAGTCGTTTGCGAGATCTTCTATTTCCTTGATTCTCCCTTGGGATTCAAAACCGAGTCAATCATCAACGACACGTTCGCTAGTTCAAGCAATAAAAATGAACTGGAGTGCAGCAGCTCAAGCTAACCGAGAGAACGCAAAATCATTTTTGACAAAAGCACGTAGCGCTTGCCGCGCGTAGCTGCAACCCGCAACGGCTTTAATACGGAGTAGCAACAGAAAAAAATCTAATAGCCTCTTTCATAAACTGCACTGTGCATGAATACAAAGCATATCAAATCACATCAATTCAACCATACCTAATCATTCCCTTTCTAAACAGTTTTTTTATCTTTTCTTTTAAATCGCCCATGAAACATTATGTAAATCTACCTCTCAGGCCTTCAGCGCCAGGCTCTGGGGAACATTATACCATCACGCTGCGCCACTGCCCTGTTTTCCTCTCCATCATCATCAGTAGGAAGCTATTCAGCCTCCGCAAAAAAAGATACTTGACCGTGCAGAGAAGAGGGGAAAAAAAAAAAAAGTTTCTTTCGCCGCCCAGCGCTTCCAGCCAGAATAGCCTTACAGCAAAAGGTTCAACCGCATAAATCTTCACCATAAGTCAGTTGGCTCGGGCCGTCCGGGAGCTAGCAGCGCTAAGCCTGGTGAGGATAGGCGCCTGGCGACTTTTTATCTTGATATCTTGAGATGGGAGATGAGATGGTTGTAATTGGGAGTCCCTGGCTGTGAATGTGTTAGCGGGGGGGGGGGGGGGGGGGGGGGGGAACTAAGGAGCAGATGGATTGTGTTTCATGGTGCTCTGCCATCCTCGCGCTACGCTACGCTGGTGTGAGGAGAAAACATAGAGGCGTGCACTCTCTGGATATAAACTTTCTGCTGTCGGGGGCACAAATGGATACATGCATTACGTAAACACACACATATAGTACACACACACACACACACACACACACACACACACACACACACACAAATGCTCCTCATCAGCGGCTGTTGAAATGTTTGAGTTCTGTAATTCAATGTCACTAAATGTATCCATTCAATATTAGATTGAAGATTCCATCTACATTGGTAAATAAGAAAATGTGCTTTATAAGACTAGGAAGATTTGTTCTATAACTCCCAATATAGTACGTATCATTAATAATTATGCGTAACCCCTCTCACTGGGCTCTGTGGTTTCACTAGAAGCCCATTAGCTCCGTTTGAGAAGCCTGGCTGATCCGCTGTGTGACTCTGATGACGGGCTGGGAAGCGTCTGTGTATTTCACTCTTTCCATTTGACAGTGTGTCAAGCGACCCCGGCTCTCTCTACGCTGGGGGAGAGGGGGGACACTGCATACTGCATAACAAGCAACATCAAGTTTTCTCACTTCTGTAATCTCCACATTGAATCAATGGTTTGAAAAACAAACCGCCATCCAAAGCTATGAATAAATTGATTGAAATTTAGATTGTTGATTCACATCAGGAAGAATGTGAATCTCTTTAGTCATTATTGAGGAACTCATTATTTGTTCATTGCTGTATGACAACCAAATTAACTTTTTTTACACCCCTTGGGGTGGTTGAGAACAAAGTATGCACTCTTTTCTATGCATTTTAGGAATTTCAGATAGTGAACATGGATTTTATGCTTTACTCTAAGTACTGTGAAGTACTGTGAAGTACTGTATACTTACTGTCTTAACAAAAGTTCTCTGCACATTGATCCAACCAAGAAGCAAAGCAAAGAACAAAAAGCATCTAACGGCAACGTGTGCTCACACTGGATTTCTGTTCCAATAAAGGATATTACTGGATTGCTTCATTCATTCCTCTCACCACCACACTCTCACCAGTATAATCCAAGGCTTGAGCGCATCAGCAGAACTAGCAGCTAGTACTAGTCCTTTGCTTGTAATGATGTTATTTTGAACATGGATCATAATACCTACCATATGGAATGACTGTGGCAGAAATCTAGGGCGGAGATTATCTGTCTGAAGAATTTCCTGGCCTCTTTGGGTGTTAACCTGCCTTTTTTCACCAGGTAGTCAAAGAGCTCGCCACCAGACACATGCTCTAGCACCAGGTACCTGGGAGAGAGAGCGAGACAGAGAGAGAAAAGGGAGGAGAGGGGAGAGAGGAGATGAGGGAATCATAGTAAGAAAGATGAAACAAGGAGAATGATAGAATAAGTTAATGACCTAGAAAGAACACGCAGATAGAAAACATCCCACTCATCCACAGAGAAACAGAGGCTCTGCTCTCCGCAGGGCTCCTTCAGAGGGCCCGGAAGAGAGCCTACAGGACGAGAGTGAGACGAGAGTGAGACGGTCTGACCCGACGGCTCTGTATCGGCTGATAGGACCGGAGCACCGGCGGGGAGAGGATGGGGGAGGATAGCTTCCCCGCGGTCCTCGCACACAACGCTCTCACACAGACCCAGGATCAATGAACTCCCCGGAGCCATATCACTCTGAGTGTTTATGTTTTCATGCAGTCATCTGTTAGTCACTCCCGCAGGATGTGAGTGAAGTGTGCCAACAGCTCTCAGACATGTATTACAGCTAAATGCGACGGGTGTCGATGTACTATACACCCTGACCTCCTGTGGGAGACATCGGAGGGATGATAAAGTTGCACTGCACTACAAAGGAAGAGGAAAGTTGTGCTAAAAGCTCCATACTGTGAAGAGGACAGAAGGGATTTAAGGAGCTTGTGCAGTTCTGCTAAGCTACAGCTTCTGTGACAGTCTTTGTCTCAGCGCCGGGTTATTCAACCAAAAGAGAAGGACGAAAAGGAGGAGAAGAAGAAGAAGAGAGGAGGATGAGGAATCGGGAAATGTTCTTTGCTATTGCTACTTTATACTTGTGGCGGAAATGGAGCGAGAATATTTTGCTGTCCTATTCTGTCTCCATCTTTTACCTTACGTGTGCACGCACACACACACACACACACACACACACACACACACACACACACACACACCTCTTCTTCTTCTTTCCTGCCACTGCATTTTTTTTTTACAACCACTCTTCAGGTGGCCTTTCAGCCCATGTGGCCGGGGTTGTGGGTGGCACTCTGTCACTCTGATTGTATGGCCGTGCTCCGGGGCTCCAAGGGGACAGAGGGGGGGGGGGGGGCATGAATCTCTCCTGACCCGGGCCAGGCGCTGCCTCGGTGGGCCGAGAGCCAGCGGTGCCCTGCCCCTGCTCTGGCCCGGCCTGCTCGTATATCCTGGATCGCAACTCCTTCCGTCTTCACAGGGACAAATTGAAACTCAGACAAGCCGTGAAATACACTCTCTCTTCTCTCTCCCCCTCCGGTGTGTGTGTGTGTGTGTGTGTGTGTGTCAATATGGATCTATGCAGCACCTCAATTTTATCTTTGTATCGATTAAACTGTTTTGTCACAAAATGTAATCGGCCACAGAGCATGTACTCAGTAAATAACCTCCAAACCATAAAGCCTAAAAGCTGGCTACGGCAAAACCTAAAGCCTCTGGCACACATCCCTTCCACACCACACACACATAGACTAGAGCGCTCCCACTACCATGTGACCACGTCCATAGTACAAATATTCCAATATGTTTTCCACATTGTGTTATGTGTTTTCCAATACGCTACATAATGACTACATATTGCAATTTGTTCTATCATGTCGTATAAATTGCAATTTATATTTTTGCTCTTTTGGCACTGCAGTAAAAATTAGAAGAAAAAAAAATTAGTTAGAATGTTACAATCAGTCATGAGCAGCCAGAAAACAATTGCTTTTTTTTTTTTTTTTATCATTTTATCATTTTAATATCATCATGTTGGCATTCATTTGTAGCCTTGAAATATTAATAAAAATATTGCTCTATCAATTAAATAATGTTAGTGGAGTATGGAGTATGTATTACACTGCATCGTTTTCTCCGCCACCTCTAGTACACACACACACACACACACACACAGACACACACACACACACACACACAGAGTTTTAGACACTGATTTGTGGTGGGATCTGCGCCAGTAGAATCATAAATCTCGAGGCTCCTGGTTTACTGGCTCTAGCTCGGCTACGCTTCTATCAATTATTGACTTTGGAGTGAAGATGGCTGGTTAGAAGCTGAACACCGCGGCGTTAGAAGTGTTGAGTTACATCATTCACACGGAGCCCGCGGTACACTCGGGTTACTGATGATGCGAATGTGAAGTGCGCCGTCTCCCGTGACGCCGCTAAATGCTAAATGACTGTAACGTAACGTAACGCGATGCTACTAGTGACCAACTGTCGAATATGATGAAGCAACAGGCGCAAAATACAATTTTGATAATCCAATTATGGGGTGAATCATAATATTCTCCTATTCCTATCATCTTAAAATATGACATGTACAGTATTGCATGTCGGATCCCATTTGGCCTGGAAGCCCAAGATGAAAACTAATTGAATCTGGTTGACAAACAGTCCTCTGAAGAGCGAGGGGGCTACTGGAGAGGACTGATGGGCCTGTCACTCACCACGGCTAAAATTAGTTAATGTATCTGTGTGTGTGTGTTAGTGTGTGTGTGTGTGTGCGTGTGCGTGTGCGTGTGCGTCACAGCAGCAGCAGACTAATGCGGCTGCCACTCTCCATAGCTAATGTTGCTTAATGCAGTGGTGTTGCCTCTGATAAGCAAGCGGTGGTGTTTACATAACGGAGGCTTCCTCCCCCTATTAGCAGTCCTCCGGCGAGTGTAACCAAATTAAATGCTTCACGCCGATGCTAATGGAGCATCCGCCCCTCCAACGCTATCGGTCTTCCCCTCCGATCATCACACACACCGATCAAAACCGCTGCTTGGGCTGATCCGATTCCGGCCGATTCTCCGGACCAGTTACGCTCGGCGGAACGAAAACCTGATGGTATTGATATTTGTGCGAAAAGCGTTCATGCACACTTACATACTGTACACGTAGGATCAATTTAATTGGCTGGAACAACAGGAAGTGGTAATGTATCATGGGAGATGGCAGCTCATTACCTTTTCCATCAATAAAATAACATTCAATTGGCTCCCACCACTCACATCTATATAAAGTCAGTTATTGCACATTATGACTTCAGTTAATCTGCAATGAATTCAAATTGGACCCCGCGTCCGCTGACGATACTTACAAGTATTTCTTATTTTCGTAGACGTCGTGTAGCTTTAAAACATGCGGATGTTCTATGAGCTTCAGAATAGCTATTTCTCGCTCCACCTGTATGAGAGAGGGAGAGAGGGAGGGAGGAGGGGAGACAGGAAGAGGGATGGAGAGAGGAGAGAAAGGGAGAGAAAGAAAAACAGAGATTTGAGCAATGTTACTTATACACAGTGAAAAATTGGCAGAAAGCACCCTGGGATACAACCGTCCTAATCTGTGCTGCTCTCCTTAATGCTGCAGCCATACAATAGATGTAACATCTGATCCCAGATTAGCCCGTGGCGAGGTCTTACCGAGGGAATGCAAAACTCATAACACCGTATAGCTTTTTCCGGGGGTCACCTGAGGCGGAGAAGAGCTGAGAGGCAGCATTCTGTAGTAAACTGAGGTGTCACCGCGAAAAAAAAAGGAGCTGACTGGAATTTCCTACTTAGCTGAGGGAACGGAGATAAGCTTTGACCGCACTCGGGATAACGTTGAGGCCAGGAGGCGCCGCTATCTCAGACGGAAAATATGGTTCGCCGCGACATCGGTTATGTAAAAAAAAACAAGTTGCGTTTGTCTTATCTCGCAGTTGTGTTCTCTCTCTCTCTCTCTCTCTCTCTCTCTCTCTGGCCTCCAACAAGCCTCGCCGAAAATACTTTGTAGTCGCATTTCATGATCCGGCGGGGTTTCGCTTGAGCTAAACATAAATGCGCTTTGAAATCAGCCGAGTTAGATGAAGAACGTAAAGCGGACTGCCCTGTCAGTCGAAACGTCCCGCATCCTAACCCTCTTCTGTCCAGTAGGTGTACACCCTATGGATGAAAACGTCTCCCAGGCTCGTTCCTGCATTCAGTCAGAGTGAGTGGCTGTACAAACACAGCATGCACCGTGTCCAGGAACGAGCGGGGAAAGTTGACAAGAGCGTACAGATGTGCTTGCGTTTTTTTATTTTTATTTATTGCTTATGGGGCCACCTGACAGATACGTACAATATTTTTTGGAGTACAGAGAGAGTTGACTTCCATTGAAACTACGCAGATCGGTTTGGATTAGCGTCAGCGTTTCTGGAGGTCGTTGTCGCCGTGTACACCTGCCACCGGCGATCAGCGTGCAGCAACCGAACCCCCCCCCCCGCTGCCCGCTGCATGGATCACAGGGGGAGGGCGGGGCCAACCTCGCCCCTCTTATCTCTCCAGCCTCGGTGCTCTCCTCTCATGTTGTCCTTACATTCCTCCGCTCATCCCGACTCCTCCCCCCCCCCTGCTCGTTGTGCCTCTCCTCCGCTACAGTCTTCTGTCTCTAGCCTTGACAGATGACGTGGAAGATGAAAGGACAAGAGTGTGTGGAAGGCTCTTCTACCCCCGTCTCCCCTGTCGATTCCAATATGTCGCTTCCCCTGCGCTCCGGCCTTCACTTCGCTTTTGTGACACACTCTTGGCTTTACGTACATCCGCGTGGAGTGAAGTCGAAGTTGCGAGCTGCGAGCTCAGCGTGGTTTTTTGTCAGGCTCCCACAGCATTGTTTGCTTGACTGGGCATCAAATCAGGTGCCTCCTCTTTTATTATAGTCTCCGTATCGCTTTTTCATGCCAGACCAGGTTCTATTAAGTGATCTGTGCCAGACGGCTAGGGTATTGGCTCGGTGTTCTTTCTTAACGTAAGATTGATGATCGCCTACGGCCCTTCCCGGGTGCCTTACCCATTCCCACTCGTTAGCAAGAGTTTTATAGCGCTTCGTTTAATGCGAGAAAACCTGTTGAATGCGAGTTCACTCTGCTGCCGAAGAACAAATGCATTACAGCAGAAGTCACCGCCAAGAAACAAGTCATGTGAGAATATACAGCTAGGCACACAGCCTGTCTGGAAAGGGTAAAGTGGTAATGCTAATTAGCGCTAGCGTGGAGTATCAGGGGGAATAGCGGCTAGGCTAATCAGGGCTAATCCGGAGACTAATGAGCGCTATCAGCACCGCTACACCGTGCCACTTTCTCACCTGAGGCTGAGGTGTGTTGTTAAGAATGAGCCCAGGGTGGCTAGCTAGCAGGCTGGCAGCAGGGCTCCCTGCAGAGAGACTAATGCTACCAAGGACTCAGGGAGAGATGAGCTGTCTAAACGCTACAGAGCCGGCAGCCAGATTCCTCAGCTTTGCTTTAAGCGCCTCCTTTTAGCTAATTGAAAAGAGAGAAATGAGCCTGGATGTGAAGACTTTCACTGTACAACTGCCCTCTTACTGCAAGATTAGTTGACTGATCTCACTCTGTTTAACCGATACGACAGAATTTCATCCATCGTTTATCCGTCTGTTCTTTCACCCAACTGTAACTGTGATGAGGCTGAACGTCTGGCTTGCGCTCTCTCTCTACCTCACTTCGTTCCTACCTGGAAAAAAGAGTTAGGTCAGGTCTGGCAAGTGCACTTTTTGGCAACAGCGCTAATGTAAATGCATGGCACGCACACACACACACACACACACAGTCATTCACAAACTGTTCACTCAGTGCTGATCGAAGCCTCAAACACACACACACACACATCCATCAATTCCATCCTGCCAGCGCAAAAGAGAAGTACATCATCCAGCATCCCGCAAATCTTCCAAGTCTCTCTCTCTCTCTCTCTCAAGTCTCTCCCCCACAGCCATCACCTTCATAACGTCATGGTACTATCTAAACGCCAGGTGGCTATAGCCTCTGTCTTGGCCCTGCTCCTGTACATGGCTCCACACTATCTCGCTAACCGCCACATCTGCGAGTGTGGGCAGTCCTCTCCACTCTCCGCAGCTCCGTGGCACTTCATTAAGTTGTTTTTAGCAGCCTCTTGGACGCCCTCCATTGAGAGACACACACACACACACACTCACTCGCATGTGGAGACACTCACTAACACACACACATACACACACACACACACACACACACACACACAAACACAATGATTGCTGAAAGAGAAAGGTGTGTGAAATAGAAGAACAAAAAAAAAAAAAGAGACTAGAGAGAAAAAAGGTGGGAAAGACCATTCTCTCTCCTTGGTGTGTTTCACCTCTCTTGCTTCTGGTCTGCTTTGGCAGGTCAGTGTATTGCCTGTACTTGATTGCCCAATAATCAAGCCAGCGGAATGGAGAAAAAAAAACCCTCCTCTTTCGACAACCTCATCAGAAACCCGAGGTCGAGCGAGAGCGCGAGACTGACACTAATCCAAATTGGCTATTTGACGGGAAGATAATTTGTCTTGTAGATTACGGTGGTTATCGTTGTGCAGTGGTCGTCATTAGCGGCAGAGGTCAGAACAGGAGACGGGCAATGGAGGGGCATGATTGGGAACGCTTCGACCAGTGGGGTTTCCTATCAGTGTCACATCCTGTCTCGCTAAATAGATCAATAGGTTGAAAACGGTGGTGCTGCGGTGGTTCCTCTATGGCCGTGTCGACTAGTACCAGTGGTGGATGTGACTCAGACAGACTTCAGGCTGGTGCCGGAAATAAATTCCCCATTCAAACCCGCAATAGACATGTCTCTCCACACTCATCACAGCTAACAGCAAAGATTTGGTCTCACCATCGATTTCAGATTTTACGTTAAACCACAATCTTATGTAAGTTGTATGTAAACTCTTTTTTTATAACGTCACATTTTACGTAGCAGAGTCTAGCTACGTTTTAAGCATAGCTAAATTTGCCAGCACTTATTATTTTAAATGACCGAATGTGCACCTAAGGAGAATGTCATAGTTTTCTTTTACACCCCGATGGATAAAGCAGAAACTATGGACAACATGAACGCTTATGAGGAGTTTCTCTTGGGGAATTACTTCTGGCACCAGCAGGGTGGAGTATCTGAGCAGGCTCTCCTCCTCACTATAGAAAGTTCATTAACTCAAATAATAAAGCTGTGAACTACGAATGCTAACTTGTTTGTTAACACATATTAAAGCAAAACTGGATCTAACACTACTATGCACCAAGGAACTGCCTTCTGTTCCTTCAAATTAAAAGCTAGACAGCCTTTTTTTTCTCTTCACGCTGGAATTTAATACTGATGTTGTTGTGTTTGATAATACAGCTAATGTAATTTATTATTCTCAATTATGGTGTAATTTGCAGGTGCAGATGGCATGTTATTACGGGGCAGTACAACACCACATGTAGGCTACGTGGGAGAGCCGGGTAGAGCTGGGTGAGGGGGGACTGGGAAGACTGGACGACAGCTGGGGAGGGGTGGGCTGGCCACGGGCCCACGCGGACGGACGACTTAGGCGTGGCGGTCTCTGGTACTCACACGTCACCATCAGTGGGTTGGAGCCGTTCCAGCATATTTTCCATCAGTTTATTATTTATCCCTTAATTTACCATCGCAGCCTTGCCCTTAGATGACCGACTGGACGAGCACGCGCTTGGCTCCATCGATGGTTTCTAAGCCACCGTGGCTAAGGCACCGGTGATGCAGGAGGATCAGAAACAGCCCGGCAACAACAACAAAGACACAGGGAGATTAGATTCATGTCACTCATATCACAGAGCAACAGCACAGCGAAACCATCCCCGAAACCTCAGAGTGGAAAATATTGAATCACAGGCTCTGTCATTTCTCACTCTCAACTTACTGCATCTTTCACTTTCTCCTCCCCGTCTCTCTTGCTCCCTCATGCACACAGACAGAAAACACAGACATTTCTGTCACACACACCCCCCACCCCCGGCGAGCAAGTGAATGGTCCCTTGATACCGAGATCTGAGGATCAAAGTCAACAGGGCATCCATGTGTGTCAGATAAGAAAGGGGGCGGCTACGCTAACGCGGCGACTACACGCAACAGCTGCTGAACGGGTAGAAAAACAAAAGAGGAGAGATATCGAAAGACGTGGAGGAGTGGTGGGGGGGGGGATGAAGGAGAAGCGATGTAACTCTCTGCAATGAAGACGAGTTAACGAGCGATGTAGGAGTGAGTGGCAGTCTCGCAGCCCCCCTCTTTGTCGCTAATTAACACAACACATAACAAGGATAACCTTTTTTAGCAGAGCGGAGAAAATGAGGAGAGGTAATGGAAGGAGGCAAGCCAGACAAATAACCGACGAGGGGAAAAGATGCGGCGGATAAATGGGTGAGAGAGAGTAAACATATGGCGGCTGAAGGTAAAGTCAGGTATGGATGGATGGACTGGTGGCAGGAGGAGAAGGGGAATTGGCTCCAACTGTCGCCGGGCAGGAGGAGCGGGAGGAAAGATGGGAGGGGAGCGCCCAGCGTGCGTGCTGGCGCAAGACTCGCTCCTCACCCTGTGCATGCTTGTGACATGTGGGACACGTGAACTCACCGTGCACACATGCTGAACACACGCACACATACACACACACACATCACTGATCATGGCAAGCTACGAGCCACCTCCATCCATCCATATGTCGGTCAGTGAGCCAGTAGGACGGAATCGATGTATTCTGCCAGGAACTTAGGGTAGCCAAGCTGGTGTGTGTGTGTGTGTGTGTGTGTGTGTGTGCTTGCACATGCATGTGTATGTTAAGGCGTTCGAGGCTGGTTAAGTATTGTATGTCAGTCAGTCTCCCTAACCAGTGGGGGAGGACAGAGGAGTGTGCCCCATCATTTCCAAGGACAAACACATGAGCACACACACACACACACACACACACACACACACACACACACACACACACACACACACACACACACACACACACACACACACACACTCTCTCTCTGCTGGTTATACATTCATAGGGCGGCATCTGTCATGATGGGTGTGTACCCGTGTGTTCATGTGTGTGTGTGTGTGTATGCACTCTCTCCTCTTCTTAGTGTGCAGGGCATGGCCACTACCTGCCGGACGATATTAACATGTGTTCCTGGGAGAGGCTGCTTATCCAAAATTGGTTTGGAAATTGACGGCGACAGGCTCTGGGCAGCGGATTTAACAGCATTTGGTGAGGAATTTAGATTTCAACAGCAGGCTTGTGTTTATGAGTGTGTGTGTGTGTGTGTGTGTGTGTGTGTGTGTGTGTGTGTGTGTGTGTGTGTGTGTGTGTGCGCGTGCCCCTGTGGGTGTTAGGTAGATATATTATCTCTCGCTATTGAGCTGGTCCCACTGAGAGCAAAATAAAATACAAAATAAAATCACATTTGTATCACTCCATTCCATTTCAGTCAAAGTTGTTGGACCGGAAGAAAAAAAAGGCCGTAATCTCTCTCTTTCTTTCATCGCTCTCTGTTTATCTCTCTTCCTTCCACCCTGTGGACCTCACAAATGCGCGCACGCACTCGCGCACACACACACACACACACACACACACACACACACGCACACAGTCAGCGCAGCAGGGTTTTCTGATAATCACTGTATCAGTCATCCTCTGTGAAGAGGAGGTAAATTCCCTACACGGGGGAGCTTGATCAATGCCAGAGACATGTAAATCGATCCGGACAACACAGTCTCTGCTAGCTTGCTAGTCCTCATCCTCTATCTATCTTTCTCCCTTTCATATCTTCCTCATTACCCCTCCCTCCCAAGGCCAAATCTGACCCTCCTCCTCTTCCTCCTTCTCCCCTATCCCTCGTTTATTCTGTCCTTCTATCTCTCTAATCAAGTCTGTGATGTGTGCTTGTGCTGCTGACAGATCCATCAGGCTGTCACTTAGACCAGTGGCAGGCCACATCATTTCACACTAACGGACGTGTCCCTGGATGACCTTGGCTCTAATAGAGTCTAATAGCGGAGGTCTTCCACACCCTGAGGTCAAAGGGCACGATCATGAACCCCTTATGAACCCTCTGCCCAGGCTGATAGGTGGGGTTGTATGGGATGGGATGGGAAAGAGCAAGAAGAATGTGTGTGTGTGTGTGTGTGTGTGAGAGAGAGAGAGAGAGAGCGTGGGCATGCATGTGTTTGTGCAACCATCTACTTGGTGAGTGATTTATCAGTGACGGCCAGGCAGTCGATCTCTTTGGCAGCCATGTTTTTGTGGCACTGTCTGAAGTGTCTTTTCGTCGGCTCGTCCGTTCAGTCCCTCACTCCCTCAGACCGAGGGATAATTCACTGGAGAGGAGAGGTAAGGTGACCTTGGATCGTGGGGAACGTGGATTAATGAATTAGCTTTCATAGACCAGATAGACTGTAGAACAGACAGTAACGATTCGATCTGAAGGTCATCCATATAAGTTATAAGAATGTGAATTTAATAACCTAACCTTATGTCACAAAAAGACTTGTTAAATGTAGTGTAGGCTTGGACACGATAGTCTAGTTGACTAGCAGTGTGAGACAAGAGTACTATATTGCTCTATTACAGCATAGAAAATAGTGTCCCCTGAGAAAAGTTTGCACAGTGTCATGTGATGCCAACTTAAAGTACAGCCACGTTCTGCATCAAGATTTGGTGGATATGAACTAAAACTGGAAACCAGTGTCCGGTACTTTTAATCGATCAGAACAGAAGAAGCGCTAAGTGTAAAATTGAACTCTAAATAGGTATCCTATAGCAAACATGTGCTGTCAGCAAATGTAAAGTGAAAACAATAATGAAGAGAAAGGGAGTGAGTATTGAATGGGGAAAAGTTTGGCAATCTCTTTGGTAATTAGAGCAGTAATTCATGCAGACAGCGGTGCGAAGGTGACAGGGATCCACCTGCCTCGCTCATCATCTCCATACATGAATACATGGCCTCTTCATTGACACATGAGCCTGGTCAATAGTCAGTCAGCCAAGGGAGTCAATACCAGACGGACGACAGGTCAGTTGGTAAGACTGGTCAACTGAAACAACTTAAATTAGCTCAGCTAGTAACAAAACTCAATACATGAGTGCAGAATAGCCCTAATAAAAAAGTTTTACTCATTTAACTGCATCCTTTCGTTTCCGTACTTGTTAATTAGGTCTGAGAGCAAACTGTTAAGCTCTGATGGCACTATGCATGAACACAAAAGTATGGCAAGCTATATGTGCAAAAATGTACATTCTGTGCTTGTGGGCCTGTGTGTGTGTGTGTGTGTGTGTGTGTGTGTGTGTGTGTGTGTGTGTAGGTGGGTGGGTGGGTGTGTGTACAAGCACAGCAAAGTCATTAGCAAACGCTCTCAATCCCCACAGGGACCTGAGATGAAGGGATTGATGAAGTTGAAAGTGTCTTGCTTTACATGTACAACACATAGACCACACAAAGCCCATATCTGCATTAGGATCCGCCCCACAGTCTCTGAGAAGTGCCGGCCAACTGCTCTGCTTATTGGCACCAGCTGAAAGCGGTACATTTCTGTCTGGTTCACAAATAAATATATGCATGTCCTGTTCAAGGTTTGTGGACGCCAAGTAGCACAGCACCAGCATTATCAAGATATAATGAATGGATATTATTCTGTCTTAGTATCAGTATCAGCATTAGTATTAATATTAGTATCAGTATCAGTATCAGTATTAGTATTAATATTAATATTAGTATCAGTATCAGTATCAGTATTAGCATTTATATTAGCATTAGCATTAGTATCAGTATCACTATTAGTATTATCATTTATATTAGCATTAGTATCAGTATCACTATTAGTATTAGTATTAGCATTTATATTAGCATTAGTCACTATTAGTATTAGTATTAGCATTTCTATTAGCATTAGCATTAGTATCAGTATTTCTATTAGTATTAGTATTAGTATTTGAATTAGCATTAGCATTAGCATTAGCATTAGCATTAGAATTAGTATTACCGCCATTACATTATTACTACTGCTACTATTATTGTTTTATCATTGCTTTTACATTTAGACTATTTTCTTAATATAAAACAAGTTATTGTGACATACATTCTTCCAGTCAGATACATGGCTGAACACCTCATAGCATGGACTGTCTCACTAAAACCATGTGTTCACTGCTCCCCCACAATACAAGCGCTGCACTATTAGGTACACTCCGTCACGAGTCCCATTTTACATAAAGCCAAATTCTCTGCCAAAACCCGGCGTGGCCAGCATGGGTTCTGGCAGTGCATGAAATGTGTGTGCACCATTCAATGCATGCAGTTAATGAATGGCATGTAATTGTTCGGTCCCCATTTTCAGGGAGTATCTGGTTCATAAGCATTAACACCTTTATTCAATTTGGGCCTGAGTACAAGCTGGCACGTGTACATCGTCTGTGTGCATGTGTGTATTCGTATGTGTGTGTGACATCTGTAGGATTGCTGTCAATGCTCTTTGTGTCCTGCATGCCCACAAACTGTGATTCACCTCGCATCCCTGTCTGTCCGATGTGAGACTATCACAGACTTAGTCCTCCAGCAAGACGACAAACCTTATGTGTGTGTGAGTCACTGGGCAATGGTCAAGAGCTTTCACATAAAGCACTGTCGCTAATAGTATGGTTTGCGCACACACACACACACACACACACACACACACACACACACACACACGCTGCCAGTTACCACGACAACATGGTATATGTACATATCATATATACAGCAGTGGTTAGTATGAGTCAGGCGACAGAGCAGGGCAGAGCCATGTGACACACGTCACTGTCAAGCTACAATAGCAAACTCTGTCACACTGTCACATACAATAACATAACACCAACACATATATACACACACACACACACACACACACACACACACACACACACACACACACACACACACACACACACACACACACACACACAAAGAGGAAGTAGGTGAAACTTTGAATAAGAATATTTACAGTGTTTTATAAGAACTTACTGATCTTACTGATCTTTCTCTCCTCGCTGTTGGATTACACTTATACACTTTCCATGCATTTCCAACCACCCCCAACCAAATATTTTTTTTCAGTGCTGTGTTGTCTGTCTCTGTGCTTTTATCAGGGTCTAATGAAAGAGAGAGGCAAAGAGGTGCAGGTGCATATCTCTGATTAAGACGTGGCACAGGCCAATACATAGTACAATCACTCACAATGACACATGCAAGGAGAGGGAAAGACTGGTGGAAAAAGGCAGGACAATGGAAGTATGTGTGTGTTTATGGGCAGCATAATGTAAAAAGACAGATGACAGAGATAAAATTGGAAGTAAAAAATGAGGTTGGACAGTTGAAATTTTTCCACGAGGGAACGTGATGTACTAACTCGACTATCGGTCCCTATTCCACTCCAACAGAAGGGATAAAAGATGACTACAATACAATAGAGCCAGCAATGGCTGAACAGAATTACACATAAAATAAATAAACTTCAGTGGGTCCACAGGTAATATCAGAAGGTAAAGAATCCCAGTGCAAAGCAAACAAAGAAGCAGACATAAAAAGGATACAAAACTTTGGGTGAGGGGGAGTTTGTCGATCTCCCCATGAAGCATCGCTCCACATGAAGAGAAGAATTGGAGAAAATGTGCCCTTCGCTCACAAAGGAAAAGCAACAAACCAAAAACAACAACAGAACAACTCAAAAACCAACGAGGCTTTCTCATGTGTCTGAGAACACAGCGCCTGTTGCCTTTGAAGAGGAGAAAACAATTGCCATCGGTTTAGACGTCTGTCTGTCTCCTGTCGAGCCCAATGGGGGATCCCTCTACATCCTCCAGCCTGTATCCTCCCTTTCATTATTTTTTATCTTCTGCACAACATCTCTATTTCATCTCGATGAGAAGACATACGAGACGTAAAATCAGTCAAACAGCACATGGCTGTGTGTTTGATGAGCTTTGTCACCACAGTGAGCAATAATCTATACTTTCAGTTCCACTTTTGCATTTCTCTCTAGGAAGTGTTAGATCCCAGCCAGAATTGTGCAAAAGGCAATGTTTGGCGTGTTCAGTCAAAGGTATTTAGCAAGAAACCCGATGGGAATCCAACCATCCAGCTGAAAATGATTTTTCAACACAATTCCCAAATATCTTGTGCCCTTCCCCATTTCCCCTTCAACAGAGCCTCGTCGGTACTCAATACAGACAAAAACTGGATATGCGTTGATGCAGGAGGCCAAATCAGGATGTGGAATGGTGACTGACCTCCATATTGATTGATAACAGATAAAAGGCTTTGTAAGGCCATACAGTATTCCTGTCTGCAGAATCTTTTAGGTTTTGCAGAATGCCACGAAGGAGGCAGGGACAGAGGGAACCAGGATGTGAAGATAGGCAAAGTGAGTGAGGGTACGTGCACACTAAGCCATTTAAATATGAAGCGGCATTTTTGGATCTAGCGTTTTTTTGAAAAACTCGCCATTCACGCTGGACCATCAAAAACGCATACCTCCTTCCATGGGCATGTGCAGACCACTCGGCTGGCCAAGCAGCCAAGACTCCGTTCTCACCGTGCACCCTACAACAGGGGGGGGGCGGCGTTTTCAAATGTAGCCACTTGGGAGAGCGTTTACGAAAACCTCCGTTTTGGGAGTTAAAAACGCCACCCTAGTGTGGACGGGAGGCCAAACGGAGAGATAATTATGCCTTTCAAATTAACCCGGCTTAGTGTGGATGTAGAGAAAGAGTGAGACAGACTGGCAGAAAGACAGACAGAAATTGGGTTTATCTCAAAGTGTTTTATGTGAATTACGACAATATTTCAATCAGGCCTTTTACTCTCACTTGAGGTGGTTTTTTGTCAAAAAAGAAATTATGCAATAAATAGCAATGGAAATACATTAGTCTATAACAGTGCAGCATAAAAAACGCTTTATTTTTCTCACGGATGTGTTCTCTAACATACGTTCTATATTCAGGAAGTCTATATTTGCTTCATCCCACCTGTTAGAAATGCACCTAATTCAATTGATTTTTTTGCAACATTTCAAAAGTAAAAATTCACTTGACGCTTGGATGGAAACGCAGTTAGACGGACAGAAATGAGTAATAAAAGAGAGACAAACAGCAGAAAAGCAAGAGTAGGTAGTGCTACAGTCTTCCTGTGCAGCCAGCCTGTTAAGATCAAACTGTGTGCTAAGCCGTGGCTTCTGGCTCAACACCATACAAAGCTGATGGATCAAGGCAGAGGGGCACAACATATGAAACCCATTTATTTCGTCTACATTTACACTGGAGCGCAGACACACATGCACGCACACACACACACACACACACACACACAGCAAACCTAGAGATACAAACACACACGACATAAAGTTAAAGCGGAGGTGTGCGTGCTGGGGGCCATTTCTATATCCAACCCACTCGCGGCACAACAGAGACGGAGGAGAATGGCCAATCTATAATCATTTGGAGGAGCGAGTAGAGATGGCGGAGGAAGAACGCTACAGCGCTGTCACCGAGGTGTCGGGATAACAAGATTAGACCCCGTGTGTGATTCATCGGAGGCCGTGGCATTCTGCTCCTATCCGCCCACCGCGATCTCTTCCGGTTTCTGCATTCAACCTTCATCCCTTCAGCGCTCCATTGTTATTTCAGCCCCGGTGTCATTTGAAACGTGAACGCCGTAACGTCAGGCCGTCCGTCGAAACTGAAACGTCCCTCTCGCGTTTCTTAAAAGACGACTTGCACGACTCACAAATAAGACATAAGACATCACAATATTGACCCCCTTTAATTCGGTGCCACCCTCGGTAACGCAGCCGTCTACCTCGGCTGTGGCCGTGCCTCGTTCTCTCAGCTATCACACGCGCCGTCCTCGGCTCGCTCTTCAATTATTTGCTTCAGGGGGCAATTATTTTAGGTTCTGCAGACTCCGCCATCTCCTGACTCCTGACTCCTGACTCCCTCTCTCTCTCTCTCTCTCTCTCTCTCTCTCTCTCTCTCGTACACACGCGCCTCTTGTCTGCAATGTTATGACTGACATCAATGACAGACTCAGCAAATCTCCAAACCACAAAAAAAAAAAAACCTCGCTGCTATAAAACTCGCATCCATCCAAACTGTTCTAACTTCATGTTCTCCAACCTTTCTAATATCGTCGCCCCCCCCTCCTCCTTCGCTCCCCGATATCTCCCTGCATCCCTCTCTCTCTCTCTCTTTCTCTCTCTGGGCCAGGGGACGGTAGAGTGACTTTGAAGTTGTGCGCTTCAGGAGGAGAGAGAGTCACTCTGACTAATTAGTTGTCCTTATCCCGGCAGCAGCAGCAGCAGCCGCCACCAGCTCGCTGGCTCAGAGGGAGAAACAGAGCAGGCAAGTCCTTATCCTATCAGCAGCAGCTACAGACTGCTGCATGCTAAAGATACCCTGCTCCCTCGGCTAGCTGTTAGCACTAACGGCTAGCAACAACTTGACTCTCCCCGAGACTGAAATGGCGATTAGAGAAGTTGCTCCACTCAGCATAACGGTAGGAAATGTGGTGAAATACGGGACAGCGAATCCTCTGCTGGGAAGGGAAAGCTTGTCAGAGCGTTGCAGACTGCAGTGGCACGATTCAACTCTAGTGTCATCATCATCATCATCATCATCATCATCATCATCATCATCATCATCGTGATCATCAATTTTATCATAGTTAAAGATAATTCCAACCACAGCTGCCCTCGCTCCCCAATGAAAATCCCAGTTTTGCTCAGGCCTCGGCCTAAAGCATTAAAAAAAACATTGTGTTGTGAATGAAAAGTAGTTCCTATCTAAACACATTTGAAGGTTGAAGCCCTCGTGGACAAACGGGGCAAGATTAAACGTTGTTAGTGATGTTAGGCAAAAATGTAAACAAAATGGAACAAGGAAGTAGGAAAAACACTGCATAGCAGCTTAAGTGCAATCAAGTGCAATCGCAGAAATATCTCTAAATGCTAACGTGACTAGCTCAGCACAATCTTTGCTCGCACTTTTTTGTTTGTATCATAAGTCCCGCCTTAGACAGCAGTTTTCACCAATCGCTAACATCCTCCGTAGTTACATCCCGCCTCATTTCAAGCCTCTCAGTTTTTCAGCCTGCAAGTCCGTTCCTATCAAATGGATTAGAATAGGGTGCAAAGTTTTATTCAAATCAGTCAAACCTAATGATATTAAAAAGCTACAAACCCGTTTCAAAATGTAGAAAATACAGCTGAAAATCCCTCGGAAAAACAAGGGACGAAATCCGAAATCCCTGGCTACAGGCTACCACAAAAAAAAACAATTTCATAAGGGAGAGAGGGCACTCTGGACAATGGGCTTAACATTCACCTCGGCCAGAGCTAGATATCAATTGGACATCCTTGTTATCATCATTATAATTTGGCCGACCCGGGATCAGGGCCCTGAGGGGGCGATGCCTCCACCAGGCTGAGGTGTCCTTGAGTCAGAATCCCAACCAGCTCCAGGGGGCGCTGGTCTGAGGCTGACCCTGCACTCAGGGGGATCAGTAAAGTATAACACTATTATTTAACACGATAGCTATCTTCACATTACATGTTATGATATTTATCATCATCATCATCCTCCTAGTGTTGAGAGGGGTATGGCCGTACCGTCTGTGTGAATGCAACACGGACAGAGAAGAAGAAAGAACGCTCACACCCACACACACACTGACAGGAAATGTGAGTAGGGACGTGGTGTACCTACTAAAGCATCTGTGTTATCTCTTCTCAGCAGGGTTTCTCACAGCCTGTCCCTCATCTCTCCCTCCCTCCCTGCTCTCCCTCCCTCCCCCCCACCCCTCCCTCCCTCTCTCTCTCTCTCTCTCTCTGTCTCTCTCGCTCTCTCTCGACCCCATGGCCCTGCGGCCCAGAGACATGGCAGAGAGGAGGAACGGAGAGAGGGATGGCTGAGTTTCAGAAATGTTAACTACTCCCTCGAGACACACACACACACACACACACACACACACACACACACACACACACACACGCGCACACACACACTGGCTGTCCTGAGCTTCACTTCTTATCAGATCTCTGCATTTTACTCTCTGTTCTGCTTGGCTTCAATGCCAATGTCTGCTGACATACTGTCACATAAGCACCAACTGTCTGTCTGTCTCTTTGTCTCTCATCATTTGAACCATGTGGTAGACAGCCCCCTTCCCGCAGACAGACAGACAGACAGACAGACAGACACTGTTACTACTAAACACCTGACTCCATTATTAAGTTCTCTGTTGGGCCAAATCAGATCATCCTCATCCGCTGATTACAAACTGACCCTGAAAGTTCATGGACAAATTCATTATCCGGTCCACCTGTGGGGCTGCGGACTCAAGAGTTCCAACACGAAGTTCAAAGTACAGCGAGCAGAGCAAAGTCCTATCCTCAAGATATCCCGGGACAATTAATTCAACCTCTCCTCATCTTCACAGACCCCCCCCCCCCCCCCGACAGGGATGAAATGTGTCACAGACAATGTGTTCCCCGCGCTTACGTGTGAATCTGTGTGTGTGTGTGTGTGTGTGTGTGTGTGTGTGTGTGTGTGTCTACGTGGCTACATGTATGCACATCCTTATGGACTCTTGTGCACACGCGGTGTCACACATACCTGTCCAGGAGAGTCAGACTCTCCCCTAATGGCACCGTAGGGACCCGGACATTAGCATATTAAAAGGTGACATTTCATTGTCTGAGCCTCGCGGTGCAGTGCAGCCCCATCACCATGACAGTCTGACAGCCACACAGGCAGGCCCGAGAAGAGACAGATAGACTCGCGGAGTGCAAAACAATGGGGAAAATGGAGAAGTGGCATCTGGATTTTAGACAGGAAAAGACCCTTCCACCTCCAACAGGAACCTCGGTGTTGGATGGAGGCTTTGTAGTCCGTGTCCCACCTAATGTGTCTTGGCACCATGTTTGGTTTGGCCAGTCCTAACGCTTTACAGGGGTTGATGCTCGGATGACAATTCCACTGGGACACGTAAGTAAAGCTTCTCCGACATGATACACACACACACACACACACACACACACTGGCTTGAGTAAAAAACTGAAGTCTATTGGAGTCACTTAAAAATACATGTTTCCTCCGGCTGAGGCAGTTGAACACAGATGAACACACACCTATCACCCTAGCTCACCTGATCCAAAACCAAAACTGCTAAATTGGATTCACTTTCCCTTTGAAGGTGGGCAGATTTATTTGATCTTGTTGCAGCATTAATCACTGAGTACAAATTACATCTGAAATAAAGGTGACTATTTTTAGCGACCGTCCCGAAGAAATATTTCATTGCTTTCAGGGGAGCTCAATTCCCTTTCAAGGGAATGGAGCTGCCCCTGGCTCCCCTATAATTCGAAACCCCACAGGCACATACATGAAGACATGCACGAGTGTGGATACATGCGCGCGCACGCACACACACACACACACACACAAGGGACGAGGACTCCAGAGGAGAGTGACACAGGCCCAGTCCAGTAATTAGGTCTGAACTGCAGCCTCAGCAAAAGACATCGGTCCTGCTGGAAAACTGTCAGTGTTCGGCATCTGTTACTATAATTCACTTCTACAGGACAGCAGGATGTGAGACACCTGGGTTGGGGCCTTACCCTGCTACCTGCCTCTCCGCTGTCACATATTACAACTGTCCCAGCTACTACTGCTGCAACTACTAATACTACTGTCAGTGCTGAGGCAATAGAAATGGCCTATCTTTTTCTCATGAAAATATCAGACATGTTGCTGAGCCAAGTAAGAGAGAGAGAGAGAGGGAGAGAGCAAGAATTTAGTAGAGCGGCAGCAGTGAGAGAAAAGGAGTTAGGGAGAAACTAGCACAGCAAGAAGCTGATAAATACCAACTATTTATCAAACGGCAATATCTGAGCAGGGAGGGCCTTTCATCTAGGGTCTAATAACACTGCCACAGAAGTGATGTGAAACGGAGGGAATTTCCATTTGCAGATAACCTGTATTGTGAGCAAACCTACGCGCTCCCCGCTTTCCAGCTCATAAGCACACAATTACAGTTAGGCACTACTCTGTGCGTGTCCCGTGAAAGACAATTACAGGTTGTAGCCTCCTCTCGTACTCCGTCTTCCTATCCTCGCTCTCTTCTCTTTCCCTACAACTGCTCCATCAACACGAGGGCCAATTACAGCCGAGTCTCCAGAAGCAACGCACATTGTGAGCGGGCACTAAATAAGGCAGCACACTAGGAGCATTGGGACATATAGTTAAATAAAGCATTTTTTTTTTTTGCTATTGTGTCCTGGAACTAAAAACAGGTGGTGTGGGTAACTGGAGGAATTATGAAAAAAGGAGTTTTTGAAGCAGTTGGGAGCGAGGGTAGTTATAGCAGCCGGGTTTATTACTGCGTTACTCCGAGTACGACTCCGACTCCTGGCGTCAAACAGCCGACTGCTTCACTCCAACATGTGAAAAGGATTTAAATTGGATGTTTCAGAGACAGAGCTGTCACTTATTTACTGTCACTTCTCATAAGGCTTGCTATTATGATATAAATCATTCACAACATTTTTGCAAGATCAGCCGTGGATTTGCACTGGAATTGAAGAATCCAGTCAAACAGTCGCCGCTTCTGCGTTTTGATTCTCTGAATCGCTAACTGGCAGTCAGCCCAGACTCTGACTCAGGTTTTATTTGTCAAAGAGTTGACTGTTTTGGGGAGACTCCATCACTACTCAATCAGCTCAGTCAGCTTCAGACATTTAACCTGCTGCCCTTTAAAAGTTGTCCTCATTTGGAAACGTGACAAATAAATGCAAATGATAAACATATTTTTAAAAAAACAAGACAAGAGAGAGCAAGTGCTAAAACTGTAGCTAGTTCATGTCTGTGGTAACAGTTTGGACCTGAAAGCTGCAAACTTACCTTCATTAGTACTGACTCACTGAGTTTCTCACGGTTGACAATCTTTATGGCGACTTTCTGGCATGTGACACAGTGGATCCCGAGCTTGACCAGTCCTGCAACACACACAGGAAACACACACTGTCAGGGCAAAGAGGACACACACTCGGTTTAGACAAGCTCGCACCAGCTTAACAGCAACTGTGAAGTCCTGCCACATATAGTGTGTACGTGCACCGAGCGTGTCCATTTCCTTGGGCACTCATTGTACTTGGCAAATGAAAGCGATTAAAGTGATGAACGTTGCGCAAAAGTTGAGCTGCTTTGTTTATAATGTGCATTTACAAGACGAACGCAAAATGCCTTCTGACCTCATGTACTCAGAGACGATAATGGCCTTTAATGTGTAGACAGTGCCATAAAGAAATGGCCCCCTGGGGTTTAGTGGCGTCATAAAGGCATTAAGTGGGAAGGACAATCACATTATTGATTTCTATAATGTACTAAACTGCTGTAATGCAGTCCTGTTGAGTTAGCTAAAATAGACAATAAAAGGTAGTGGTAACAGACAGGCATTTCAATCCCTTAGGGTTTAGATGGCCGACCACTGAATGGGATGGGTTATTGACTGCCAGGGCTCAAAAATGCCAAGAATGAAGCAACAGCGCAGCCATTTGTAGTACAGTAAATTAGGATGTGGCATTTCCACTACCACAGCAGAAAAAACCCTTTATTTCACTGCACAAAGATACAGAGACTCACACAAACTCACACACACACACACACATGCACGCGCGCAAGCACACACGCACACTTGAGCGTTCAATAGCAGCACATCAACAAACATCCCACACAAACACCTCAGCTTATTCCACTCCAGATTGCCATCAGTGTAGAAATCAAAACTGGCATATAATAAACCCCTGGAATCGCTTCACAGACACTAAAGCTCTCCGGCTTCGCCTCAAAGTAAATGTCACCAGGTAGACTAGATAAGCAAACTACTACAAACAATGTAGTAAACATGCAGGGATACCTCAATGAGTATACCGTTATAACAGAGAGAAGTGGTGTGCCTATGTGTGTGTGTGTGTGTGTGTGTGTGCGCGTGTGTGTGATTGTTTGTTATGGGGGAGCCATGATGACAACGCCAATCCATTTCCTGCCGGGGGACTGTAGAGCTCTACTACACACATTATAAAGATAGTGACTTCTGTATCAGATAGATTACTTATGGACACACACACACACACACACACACACACACACACACACACAAAGGCTAGCTGTGTATTGTTGATTTCCCCAATGACCCATGATGCTGCAGGGATCGGGAGAGCTCAGAGGGTGATTCGTATCCCTGTAAATTATTTGAGCTCTCCAATGGCCGCTACACACAATTTACAAAAATACCTAAAACAAGCGGAATGGGGTGGATGCACCCAGCGGCCTAGATAGACGGCATAGGTGAAAGGTGCTGAATAGCCCCGTGCTGGAAAAAGGGATAATGAATGTTTCTATTACGTGCCCGGGACAGAAATGTGTATGGTAGAGTGATGAGAAGAAGACACATAGATGGAGAGAAGTGAGAGAATGTCCTGCAGCAAACTGACTGGCTGACATAAACCAGGCATACATGCGCTTCTGGCTCTGTGTTGCTTTCACAGGCTGATTTCTATATGAAACAGGAAAAGAGGAGAGTCAATGGGCTTTGAGGAGGCGGTGGAACACAGGAGAGCAGAAACAAGTGTCCTGACGCCATGGAAACATCGAGGAAATGAGAGAGACAATGGAAGTAAATGGAAAAGAGTGAGCAAAAGATGAAGGGGGAAAAAAGCAAAAGTGATTGAAAGTGAGAGAGAGAGAGAGAGAGAGAGAGAGAGAGAGAGAGAGAGAGCATTATTCAGATGGCAGGCCACAGATAATTAAGCAATAATAGAGAGCGGAGTGTGGGAGTGTGGCTGTGGCTTGTGAGCTGAGGGGCCGCGGGGGCCGAGAGTGGAGACACATGGAGGAGATGAGGCAAGAGAGAGAGAGAGAGAGAGACTGAAGAGAGGGAGAGAGATGGAAAGGGGGATGAAGCAGAGGAGTCGGAGGGAGGAACAACAGAGAAGCCCATTAGCCCTGTGATGGTAACCGTACGTTAATGGCTGCCATGGAGATAATCATGATAAACACATTAAAGAGAAAATGTTTGCCCGCAAACACAGAGAACGTTAACCGGATTATCCGCCTCACTATCCGTCTTCTTCCATGCGCCTGTGTTTTCATGTGCAGGGGCTGCATTGGCAAGAGAAGACGGAATGTACGGTGGCCCTGACAGCTCAACGCACTACAACTTGTGTTGTCTTAACGTGTTGTGTTGTCTTAATGTGTTGAGTTGTGTTGTCTTAATGTGTTGAGCTCTCAGGGCCACCGTACCATTCTCATATCTATGATACATGAACTTTCTTTTGGCATTTTTTAGTTTTTTTTTAGGACCAGTTTGTCTGTAGCACATCCCATTAAGTCCACACACACACACACACACATGCACACCTGTATACACATGCAGGCGTGCGCACACACACACACACACACACACACACACAGACGTCCACCATTAGAAAGCTACCAAGTGCTTTACCAATTTATTTATTGATTTTGATTATTTATTATTCATTGTATTGCTAATTTCCATGAAAAGCCCAGGGGCCAGATGTATAAAACTGTGTAGATTTAGGTGTAGAAATCACAAAACAGGAAACATGCATACGCTCAGATGTATAAAACCCCACGTACGTCTGTTCCCACCTGTTTTTTCTTCATACATCTCAATCATCCTTAAATTGTGTACACGTGCACGAGCCTTCTGACCATGCCCACAATTTACTATAAATGGCTTCCAACACACCCCCAACTGCCTGGTTTGCATATAAAGGGCCAGCATTTAGTTTAGTTCTGAGGACAAACGGCGGAAGCATTTAAGAAGAAATAGAAGAAAAGAAGCGCAATTTTACAACTGTGAACTTGAAATAATGGTTGATCAAAATGACAGAAGAAAACGCGTATTATTTAGAAGCCTAAGCTCTGGCATTACCAACCAAATGAAACAAGTTGAATGGCAGAAAGTAACCGAAGCCATCTCCCTTTTAAAAGCCCAATGCAACGCTCTACCACAGAGCGCACGGCTGTGCACCACATTACAGCGCGTCTGTTGTGTGCTCTGGGGGTTTGTACATGGCATAACCATGGCTTCAATGCATACCCATTATCACCTGAGGGTATAAAATATTATATACATATTATACAAAACAATATTATATACATATATTACATGCATTTTGATGTTGGCCTGTTCAGCTGCTGTGTAAGGGAACCTGATGTATGGGCACCCCACGCCATGGGCATGACCCGGCTCAGGGTAGCTCAGGATATCCCTGATCTGTCCGCAAGCTTCAGCTGAAACCTCCCCGTCGCTAAAAACCTGATTGTTGTCAATACCTGTAGATGGACGGGGATGCCACGGTTTCTCCGAGAGTGCCGTTCCAACACAGGGCCCAGTTCAACACACAATTTGAAGAGAACAGCTCTTGGAAATCCACTTACACTATTTATCCACTATTAATGAATCTTTTAAAAGCACCTTGAAGACGTTGTGGAAAAATCTGTGACTCCCCTCCCCAACCCCCCACAATTATGGTTACACATAATTCAATTGTGTAAAAAGGAAGACAAACATACTGATATATGTTTAAGTGTTTATGTAAACAGATTCTTTATTTGTAAATATATGATTAATGTATACAGTAGCCTATACAGTGTAGAAGATGTATACCAATCTATAGCAATGTATAGGTCAAAGTGTCCCTTTGACCTATACATTGCTATAGATTGGTATAAATGCCAAGTGCCAAAATATTAAACACATCAGATCCGGACGTCCCACCATAATAAACTTTTATGCATTGTGTATAAGCTGCTTGCCCAAACTCTATCAAATCTCTAATCTATTGCACGCCCAACCGTCCTGATAGGGGGATCCCTCTCTGAGTACCTCTCCAGAGGTTTCTTCCAATTTTCTCTAAAAGGTTTTTTTGGGGAGTTTTTCCTTGTGCTCTGTTGAGGGTCTAAGGCTGGGGGATGTCGATACCATTTATTGTTTCACATGTTGGGCACTATGAAGCCCTTAGAGACTGTAACGGTGATTAAGGGCTGTACAGATACATGTGATTTGATTTGATTTGATTTAAACCCTAAAGTAATATTGCAAGAAAAGATACAACCATATTACACATATCGCTAATTACATCCTTAAATTATTCAATAATTAATCTAGACATTCATCATATCTGCATATGTGATCACCATCAACAAAGTAAGAGGTCATCTGGTGCATCCTTTCTTTTTGCTCCTTTGGCACAAGCAGTTTCTTTGGATCAGTTCATAGTGCTGCTGACAGGAACATGTGTTTCTTACCTAGGAAACAAAAAAACATCTTAGGCCTACATTCAATTTGTGACAATTAAAATAAATTAACAGAACTAATTTTATGAGACCACTCATCTGTACTTAAATACAACTACAGGGTCCTGATGACCAGCTAGCTAGCTAGAACTACTCATTACCTACAGTGTTCATTATTACTGAGAACAAGGTTTAAAGAAGATAAGATGAACACACTTGTGTTTACTAATGTTGGCTAGCTCTATGGGATAAGTGGAAAAGTGCTTACCAGCAGTCACATCTCATCGCTCGTTTTTTCACCATAGAGAAGAGGATGTAGCAAGGCTTTCCCTGATGACATTTGCAGCCACACTTGAAGCTACGAGCTTCTCGATATCCCCTCCAGATCCGTACTTCACATATTCATCCCATTCATCCGACTCACGGACAGCAGATATTGGGTCTGTTAAAAAAGTGGCTCGATGTCAACATCTTCATCGTTGTCGGTGTCTGAAATGGGCCTGTCAGAGTCCGAAGTGTCGCCGGAGGTTCCACGGTTGTTGTCCCTGCCCGTGTCCGAGCCGCTCTCCTCCGCCGTCTCTCGGTGCCAAAAAGTAGTCGTCAATAAGCTCTCGCCACCGGAATCCACAGACAACACTGGATTGCCAAGCAATTTCTTATTCTTTCTGAGACGCCATTGAAAGTCTTGATGATTACGATACTAGCTTGCTAACTTGACAACCAACAGGTGCGGATGCAGCTGGCTAGTCGCCAAATGCCGCGATCAACTTCGCCAAATACCATATCTTGCTTTTATGCTTCAAAGTTATATTTCCACTCCAAAATAGGAAGTAATTCATACAGATTATGAAAGCCAAGGCTTTGTTTTATTAAAATTAGTCAAAATACCAAAATGGTCAAAAATAGACTTTTGACATTAAAAGGCGTTTCTACGTAAATCAGCCATTGCGACTTCCGACTCATTTTGTGAGAGCACTTTTATATAAAGATCATTATCATTATAATTATTATAATGCATAGTGACAAACATATTTACTCATGGTAGAACGAAATGAAGGCTTGTCAAAAAAGGTTGTTAACCACTCACGCATCACTATGTAATCATAGTGAATGTTTTTCTAAACTACAGATTACATCCTAACACAATGTAGTGAAAGAAAAAAGCTCTAAATAAGATGTCACCCAAATTCACACTTTTATTATCCTTTTTTGCCAACTCACAACAAAAAATGCGTATGGTACGCATGGTGTGAAGGATGCACCGGTATGCACATTCTCGCCGCCATTGGATTTGTATACATTTGGAAACTTGCGTGGAAAGTGGCGGTGTGAAAGATGCGTACCGGTACGCACATTCTCCTACGTGGAAAGTGACGTAAGTACACTTTTCGCGTATGCCTGGTTTATGGCCAGGTGTCCGGCCAGGGTGTCCAGGGTTACTGTCATTATGATGCAACAATACAGCAATAGAATGTTCAGGTTATAGAAAGCCTGGACCCTTCTGTGATCTTCAGTCCGTACCAAATCGCCACCTATGTGCCTGCGTTTTTTGAGAGTGACTACTGTTTTACCTGCGACTTTTGTTATACTGTACTTGGACTGTTATACTGTACTTGCACTATTATACTGTACTTGGATTGTTAAACTGTTCTTTGTACTTTTATACTGTACTTGGACTGTTATACTGTTCTTTGTACTGTTATACTTTGCTTGCACTGTTATACTGTACTTGGATTGTTAAACTGTTCTTTGTACTATTATACTGTACTTGGACTGTTATACTGTTCTTTGTACTGTTATACTGTACTTGCACTGTTATACTGTACTTGGATTGTTAAACTGTTCTTTGTACTGTTATATTGTACTTGGACTGTTATACTGTTCTTTGTACTGTTATACTGTACTTGCACTGTTATACTGTACTTGGACTGTTAAACTGTTCTTTGTACTCTTATACTGTACTTGGACTGTTATACTGTATTTGCACTGTTATACTGTACTTGCAACTACTGTTATATTGTACTTGCGACTACTGTTATACCTGCAATTACTGTTATACCTGCAACTATTGTATACTTGTATACAATATTGTTTGTTTTATTTGTTTGTTGTTATACAATTGTGTTGCAACATGACTGAACCTGCTTCTGCATCTGCCCAGGTGAGATTCACAACATTGTTTTGTTCATTTTCTCTGAATAATGTCTGAAACCTCCTCAAGTTGCATTTTCATCACTTTCCTCTCTCAGGTGTACATTCAGAGCCCTGAATACCTGAGCACTGTAGAGCTCTGCTGGGATGAGCGCTGTTTCCAGCACCAGGTAAAATGACACCATGTTTCATCAAAACCTTATTTCCTTCATTAAAAATCTGCCTTTGGTGTAACCATCTGTGTTTTACTGCCTCCCTCTGCAGATGAGGCTGATGAAACAGTTCCTGGTGCTCCGAAGTGGTGATGCCCGAGAGCTTCTGCCCGGCAGCTTTGTACTAGAGGATATGAGCGACTGGCTCATATCCCAGAGGAAACTCACCCCTGAGAAGTGAGTTCACATGCTGTTCAATGTATTGGATGATGTAGGCATCATGTACTGAATGCTGTCACTTTGAGCTAGTGTGATTAGTGCTAGTGTAGTGCATAGACAGGAAAGCTGAGTGGATCTCTTTTTGATTTGAAGGCTCTGGTTTGCAACATCCAAGGAAGGGATCGACTTCACTCGCTTGGTAAGAGATAGGAGATTAGGGAAGGGAGCGAGGAAAGGTTCTAGTTCATGTTGGTATACTTTCACTGCTACTCCGGTGTGACCTGCTGTGTTCTGTTTAAAAGGCGTTGTGGGTCAACACCAACCTTGTCATGCGAACCATGGAGCTCCAGGCTGCAAACGAGTTGAACAACAGTCCCAATCAGGACATGGTTTCAGGAGACCTCTCCTATCAGTAAGTCTCATACTATACATAATGTATATCATAAATACCACTGTCCCTCTATAGCGGTTTGTTTGTGTCTAATTCTAGTACTGACAAAGCCGAGGTCGCCAAAGCAATGAGGAGCATTTCACGCACAGTGACCTTCCGTCGATGCGCTGAGTTATGCTGCTCAACTGATGTGCTCGTAGACCTGGTGCCAAGGCTGCTGCTGAGCCTGATAAACCAGACGGCTCAAACCCATGACGGAGCCTTTATGGCCCTGAGCAACCTGGCTGTCAGCATGGTGCTGGAGGTACTGAACAAGCTGTCTTCTGCTGTGAAGAGTCCGGACAAGTCCCAAGTCCACTACTCCAGAGCCACCGGGATCCGGATGGTCCGCTCTGTCATACGCAGCATGACTAAACTCGGCAGAGGCGAGGAACTTAACAGTGCTCTGGACTCCTGGAGCCCCAGCCTGATTGGGAGCATCACCGAAGCAGTGACCACCCAGGTCCAGAAACTGTTCGGGAACCCTGAAGCCTCCATCCTGCCCCAAGCCATCTTCAGCTGGTTGTCCGACAGCAGGGCAAACGCTGAAAACATCACAGTGCCACAAAACAACCACCAGGAACTAGTGCTGCACCTCGAAAGCATTAGAAAAATAATTGGTCTCACTGTGATCTATATACATGATGGAAACACAGAGGCTCCTATTAATCTAGACGACTGGCCTATTGTTGCTGCGGTGGAGAACTTGCTTGCGCAACACAAGGTGAAGGTGTCCAAGAGGGTGGAGAAGGTGAACTGGCACCTGAATCCACTAGAGTTCCCCAGCATGGCGACTCAGATACATAACAGCCTCCACTCTCTATTTGGCAGCAAGCTGAATTTGCAAATGGCCCTTTCTCACAAGGTCCACACTATGACCAGAGCCATCACACACTATACTGTCCAGCAGATCCTCACACTGATGGACACACTCTGCTGTGAGGACAAAGTTGAGGAATATGATAATGCATGTTATGAAGAATCCTGTGACTCCCTTGACTCCCCTGACGACGGCCTGGAACGCATCATCTTGTTGTTCCTAGAGAAGGTCCTCGCTGCAACGGAGGAGACAGGAGACCATTTGCGTGTTTGTGTCGCTGTGTCTGCTCTCATTTCCTCACTGGTCCACAACATTGCAGACGAAGAAAGGCTGTGTCATGAGTTGGAGCAGCTTAAGACCTCTGGTGGTTTCAGCCACATGGCCCACATTCTCTATGTGGACTACAGGAGCAGGTTCTGCTCCTCCCTCGGCCTGGATGACTTCAGAGACCCAAAGAGAAGTCTGCTGGTGGCCAACATGTTGGCCGATAAGCTGCTGTCCCGTTCCACCACCCACATTGAGCTGAACCAGGTGGGGAGAGCAACAGCTGAGCTCCGGTCTGGTAAGTTATCTATCTGCTGCACAGCATCTCGTCAACAATTTAGAAGCCTGTTGTTTCATACAGGACATTTACACGATGATGATATGGATTTCTTCTGTTTGGTTTCCAGCCCAGAAGAACAAGCCAAAGAAAGGTGGCATCACTGGTTTCTTCCGCAGACTGTTGAAATGCTGCTGCTGCTGCATCTCTAAGCAGGATGTGGAGGACTGAGGTGTTACACACTACCTCAGCTATTATTAACTGTATGATTCTGTGATTTTAATGTGATTTTTACTGTAATTTTTTTTTTTTATCTGAACAAAATGTACTTTATTTGTTTCGGGAGATTGTGGTATTGATAAATCACCCGATCGATCAACCCCTATCATCTCTATAGGGATGATATAGTGCTTTGCTATTACGAAAGTTATGAAAATGTGATTAATATTGTCTTGTTATTATTATTATTATTGTTATTATTAAAAGTGCTGTAAAAAAAAAATAATTATCTGAGCAAAATGGACTTTATTTGTTTGGGGAGATTGTAGTTGATCAATAACCCGATCAACCCCTATCATCTCTATAGGGATGATATAATGCTTTGTTCTGAAAATGTGATTAATATTAAATTATTATTATTATTATTATTATTATATGTGCCTTATACTGTCAATGATTTTGTTTTATGAAAGACAAAACAGTTGTTTTGTTACTAATTAAGCCTATTTACTTCACACCATCATTTACACTGTCTGCAATTTTTCCTCCAGCAATCCTCTCTAGCAGCAGCAACTGTGTTACTTTTTGTTCATAGTCTAGTTTATTGCTTTGATTTTATTGTGCCTTCTATTTTAAGTTGTTATTTGTATGTGTGCTTATACTCTATTTCATTTTCTCTACTGAATACTGAATACACGGGGACAGAACACAACACACATAATCATCCCACATAACAATCTCGTTCACACTGACGTACAAATCATCACGACGAAGGTTAAATCAAATCAATTCACATTTATGTGTATCACCCTTTAATCACGGTTACAGTCTCAAAGGGCTTCACAATGCCCAAAGTGTGAAAACAATAAATGGTGGTACACGACACTCCCCAACCTTGGACTCTCATGGAGGACAAAGCCGCACTTCGTACGATTTTTATGGAAAAATGTCCCATCTTTGCGGGACCGCAACAGAAAAGACACTTGAGACCAATTCTTCTTATCATTTCGGTGTTGGATATGGCCGCTGGCAGGAAAGCTTCTCGACGCACAGGAAGTGACGAATCACAACTTAAAGGGTGAAAGCTGGACTCACCAAGGTCAGCTGAACCTGTAGCACAAAGATTTTCTTCACCACTTCCACCCCCGCCAGCCAGCAACAAGAAGAAATTCCTCAGGCGCTCTTAGGAGTGCACAGTTTGACGCCATGTTATATGATTCTAACAGTTACCTCTTATTGCCATTAGGGCCTAGCGCTGCTTTCAGTTTGATCCAGCAGGGTGTAATATCTCTTTAAGACATCACCTTTTGTCTCTCTACGACCCAGATTCACCCCCTTGTATCTAATCTCCTATAATGAGGGCAATTGTGTGATAGTCCCCTTTCACCTATCTGTGATAATACCCCAGAGGAAACCTTCTCGGCTCTCGGTGAACCTGCTGAGCTGAACCTGGCGTGGCGAGGGGGAGGGGGGGAGGGTGTTCAGGAGAGACCCAGGAAGGCACGGGGGGGGTAGGGGCAGGATCTGGCTGGGCTGAGCAGGTAGGTTGACTTTGAACATAGCTTCAAACGTGGGGCTTTGACTGAGAGCACAAAGGATCAGAGCCTCACGGCGAGAATACCGAGAAGATTACCGCCGCAGGTGGCAGCGTGTGTACGTGCGTGCATGTGCATGTGCGTGCGTGTGTGTGTGTGTGTGTGAGCAGGTATATTAGATTTCATTTTATTTTGATCTCTTTTAGTTGCATTGGGCTGTTCATCAAAAGAGAAGATAAAAAACAAGTTTAATTCAAACAAATGTGAGTGTGTGTGTGTGTGTGTGTGTGTGTGTGTGAACTCTCTTGATATTAACTGGCACAGACATGCACACTGGAATTGTCACACACATTGGTATACTTGCCATTAACACACACACACACACACACGATCGGGCTATGCAGCTGACCCCAGTTTGCCACGCCACTGAATCAGCAAGTGCATCGATTTCTCCTCTCCTTCGCCCTCCTCCCTAATCAATAGCATCAAAAGCTCTCGCCTTCACAACAATGTCAGAATAATGACACCAGCCAGGGACTTATGGGCTGGAGAGGCCACCATCGACTGACCCCCGGCCTCCATCCCGGCTCTGTACTCCTTCGTTTCCATACGCCTCTGTGATTAATGATCTGATGCGGAGGGGCCGCCGGAGGAAGACACAGAATGGGAACTTTGGTCCACGGCTCAGTGAGCATCAGAGCCGGGCGACGTTTTGCTGCACTGTATTGGAAGCTGCTGGCTTCTGAGTCGCGGGCTTCAATCACCGGCTCGCTGGCTTTGACAAATCGGGGGATGAATAGAAGTTTTGGCGAGGAGAGTGAATTAAAGCAGAGCTGATTGCTTTATCACAGCCGGCCTTTCAGAAGAAGCAGTCTAGCAAACTGACGGACGGATGAAAAGAAAGAAAAGAAACAATATTGAGTATAAACACGACCGCGTAGTGAGTCATCAATGGAAATACTTCATTAACAACAAAGAAGCAAGAAGGGTAGGCAGACGACTTGTAGCTCAGTCAGCTGTCAAACTCACTGGTTCGTTCTCTGCTGCTGCTTACACCGCTGCACTGTGTCGCTCCACGCTGCTGCTGCTGCCCATGAGTCTTACACCCCGCCACGACCCAGCATCCACCTGTGAGGCTCCGTTTCATAGCACCCCTAGGGGGGGGGGGGGGATGCCGTCGATGCACCCCGCCTCACTTGGATGTCTTAATTACGTTGCACAGAGGCCGCCAAAATGAAATCTGTCTGCTTTTATTCTCAATAGAAACGTTTCATAATCAAATACGTGAGTTGTTTGACTGAAATGAACGTGGAGTTGTGCCATGTCAGTTACTGGTCGTTTCACCAACAGATTTTCAAGAAGGGAAGAACATGAACGTCCCTTGTCTCTCCGCCACCATTGATTTGTTAATGAGTCCATTGTCTGGGCTTTCACTGTGGCTTCAAAAAACGATTTGTGTGTTTCATGATATCAACACTGAACTTGCTGACAGCTGTCCTCAATAGCATCTCTATCAAACGCCACAGTATATTATCACAGCAGCGCGTATTTGAACAGCCACTTAGAAAACGACTGAAAATTGTTTAAATGACATTGACTTTGGGCCTTGAGCTCCAAGAATGTTTTTCACCAACCTGAACCATTTACACATGCCGTTCCCAGATAACAGACTAACACTGAGTAAAGGCCCTGTCACACTATTGCGTATCGGACTAGCGTATACCAGCGTATGAAAAAAAACACTCATACGCTGGTATACGCTGGTATACACTGACATACGCTAGGGGTACGTTAGGCATAGGTTTTATACGATTCAAGCACGGTCGCATCCGCTGGCATACGCTGAATACGCTCAACATTTTTTAGCATGCTTAAAAATGTTGAGCGTATGCCAGTTTATGGTTTATACGCAAAGCATACACTAGGTATACGCTGAATACGCTCGAGTTACGCTAGAGTTACGCTAGAGGTACGCTAGAGGTACGTTACTCATAGGTGGAGTACGCTGGTCATATGCTGACATACGCTGGGGGCCCTGTCACACTATTGCGTATGAGAGAAACGTATTAGTTGCGTATGAAAATTCATTTCATATGCACAAAAAGCCCTTGAAAATACAGAGTTTTTCTTATACTTACCGTATTGAACCTATGCGTAGCGTATGAGTAGCGTATTGCCAGCGTATGTCCAGCGTATGTCCAGCGTAGTATGCGTATGGCTAGCGAATGAGTAGCGTATGAACTGCGCATGTCCAGCGTGTGACGTGATAGCGGCACATTGCAGCATTATTGCAGTAGACGTAAAGCTATTAACATGGCTCCCAAGAAGAAGACATCGTCTACCCGGGGCCGAGAAAAGGGCAAGAAGTAGGAAATGGGATCCTATATATACATTTTATCAAAACGCTGGCAATACGCTGGGGATACGCTTGCCATACGCTAGTTGTATGTTAAATACGTTACTCAATCATCAGGCATACGCCTGCTGTACGGTATCAATACGCTAGCTGTACGGTACACCTTCATGCCAGCGTATTGCCAGCGTACTCCACCTATGAGTAACGTACCTCTAGCGTAACTCGAGTGTATTCAGTGTATACATAGCGTATGCATTGTGTATAAACCATACGCTGGCATACGCTCAAAATTTTCAGCATGCTTAAAAATGTTCAGCGTCTTCAGCGTATGCCAGCGTATGAGTGTACGCTGGCATACGCTAGTACGATACGCAATAGTGTGACAGGGCCTGTAGTAGTAGCAGCTCTTCTCCAACACCAGTATGATCTGATCGATTTGGCAGTTCACCATGTCACGTGATAGCGGTACGCTGGACATGCGCAGTTCATACGCTACTCATTCGCTAGCCATACGCATACTACGTTGGCCATACGCTGGACATACGCTGGCAATACGCTACTCATAGGTTCAATATGGTATTTTCAAGGGCTTTTTGTGCGTATGAAATGAATTTTCATACGCAACTAATACGTTTCTCTCATACGCAATAGTGTGACGGGGCCCTAACGTTGAAATACAGCACTGAACTGTTCATCTGCAACGGTTCAAGGTTCAAGGTTATCTTTATTATCCCCGAGGGGCAATTTGTTTTGCAGCCAGCAGTATCCACATAACCATCAGACAAACAAAAAAAAAAAAATACATATACAATATAAAATCTTGTATATATTTCCATCATGTACCATCACTTTCTGATACTCGATGTAAACCTCTCAGTGAACATCATCAGTCCCTTTCTCTCAATTTTGGGGTTTTGTTGTTTGTGTTGCACTGGGAAACAGACCCCTGTGGTAGGTGAGCGCCCCAGAAACACCCAAACTTGTTCACATGAAGGGCTCATACTTTATTTAATGCCTTTGATTTGTTATGGGAGTTCCCAAAGGGGCCCTGGGGGTGTTTCTACGTCTGCCAACACCCATTGCCTTCCCTTGGAGCTGTTTAGCCTGGCAGAGCAGCCGAGAAACGCTGAGTGCATCGCAGAGAGGGAAAACCTTGTCTCCTGTTAACTTGTTGGGAGGTCTCCCTGCTCTAGCTTCCAAAGCATGCCGATCAGCGGTTGGTTCACCGTCAGGCAGTTGCTGGGACACCCAGGGAGGAGCAGGTGGGAGGGAAGGACCCTGACTGTGAGCCTGATTTCCCCGGCTATCGATCGAACGCGGGAAGGGAACGGGAAGAGGGCAGGGGAGAGGAGAAAACATACCCCTACCTTGTGTTTGTGCCTGGGAGAGGCCCTTTATGATCTCTACCTGCTCACCACACACACACACACACACACACACACACACACACACACACACACACAGCCTTATCCTCCTCACAGTACTGGCACTGGCATCCATACTGTTCAAGATCATTACTGGATAGCTTCATTTCCCTTCTGGAAGCGACTTGGAGGGGAGAGAGGAAGGGGATGAAACAGATATCTTCACTAGTGCACCTCTCTCACTTTCAAACTGGATCCTTCAGAAGCTCTAAGCCAACGCTGGCAGATGGTGGTAGCTTATGCTGGCTTAGCTATCTCTCCCCGAGGCACTGGCTCTGAGAAGCTCGTTGCCCTTAGGCACTGATCTGTGAGCTGCTCTCCCTAACCTCAACTTGCTCTATGTGGGGGCAATACCTCTGCCCTGGGATCAGTGTTTGAGAGGAACTACATTGTGCTACTGGGGCTTATTCCTGTTTCCTGTCGCCACATTGAAGTCCCCTCTTCATACAGCTGTGGACTCTCACACATACACACACACGCACACAACTGTACACAAATATAACAGGCAATCCTCTACATAAACAGTGATGCAGTAAATATAGATTTTCTGCACTGTAACTGGCCAGGTAGTATGTCTCCAGATGGTTTTCCTTCTAGCTCAACACTATGTCTTCATGGCAGTTTGCAGGTTTGTAGGTCGTGCAGCAGTTTGCATCCTAGCTGCAGAAACGCAAACAAACATATGGTGATGTCAGCTGCATGGCTTCATATCTGCAAATAGAAGTGACACGGTGAACTATATATTCTCTGCAATCTCTGTCAACTATTTCTCTGTTTCTCATCAATTTCTTCCTCTCCTCTATCCCATTACCTCCTGTACTTGTCTTTTCCTCTCTCCATTGTCCACTAACTTTTGCCCTCATTCCTTCTCCCCCCATCACTGTTTCCCGAGTCATTTCTCTCCCGCTCTCCATCCTTTTCCTCCATCCTCTCATCCATCAACATAGAGAGAGAGAGAGAGCAGAAAGCTGTTGAGTCAGACTGTGCAGGAGGGAGACAGCATGTCGAAGATCAAACAACGCTCGCTCACTACTGAAAGAATGCAGTCTCCTGTCTGCCTGCCGGTCTCTCCGTCTCTCTTTCTCTCTCTCATTCTCCCTCCCTCTCTCTCTCACTCGCTCAATCTCTTTCCATCTCCTCCGTTCCTCCACCTCCTCTCTATCGCTCTCTTTTTCCATTTTCAGTCAGCCGTGACGATAGTCTGCCCGGCCTGAATTCCCCTGCAACGTTCTAAACCCTTCCAGCCACAGCAACACCGTCAGCAGCAGCAACAGCGGCAGTAACAACACGGACCCAAACCAACAGACCAGCTTCAAAAGCAGGAAGAGCACTTTAACCTCAGAGTGCTGTAATGAGAAGGATTGACAATCACACAGAGAAACTATTTACTATTTGACCACTGTGATATAAGACATTAAGTTGTTAACCCCTTGACCAAAAATAGGGATCTCTCACTAAGTACAATGATAACATTAATAATGTAATAATAATAATAATGTGACACTTTGTTGATCACTGAAAGGAAATTCCTTATTTCGGCTTCCCCCTCCAGGACACCCTGGAGCTGGCAGGGATTCAGTAACTGGCTCAAGGACACTTGACAC